>JANEYF010001880.1:0-11528 GCA_029963845.1 Rhamnusium bicolor
TCAAATATAGTGAACAACAAATGTTTTATCTAAACGGAGCAATTGGCGAACGCGGTCAACTTATGAATTTGGCAAACCTGTTTTATTTTTAGTTACTTTAAGTTGTTGTTAGGTTGAAAAAATGAAATGTCATGTATAAATCTTGTGTGTGTAAAATAAATAAGTTTTCCTAAAAGTATTCGCGTTTACCTTTTATTTATTGAATCTTCCACGTTTTGAACAGGTTATGGGCCCAGCCCATTAA
Organism: Rhamnusium bicolor; assembly: GCA_029963845.1. Classification (NCBI taxonomy): domain Eukaryota; kingdom Metazoa; phylum Arthropoda; class Insecta; order Coleoptera; family Cerambycidae; genus Rhamnusium; species Rhamnusium bicolor. The sequence continues at coordinate 245 of JANEYF010001880.1, forward strand.
AAGGATACTCGCGAAGGAAGTTACTGTGGTAAAGCAGGGTAATAAATACAGGAGAAACGGTTAGTTAGTGCTGTGTACCGGCGAATTAAAATGGAGAACATTCTGTTAAATACATCGGCTTCAGTTACATCATCTACACTAAAACTCGAAGGACTGACAAATTGGTCTACGTGGAAATTTCAAGTACGAGTAATATTAAAAGCTTTAGAAATCTTCGACGTGGTGGATGGTTCGGCGGTCGAGCCGAAAGACGGGACAAATGCGGCGTGGTTGCAAAAAGACGCTAAAGCACAAAGTGTGTTAGTTACAAGGTTAGCAAACAAGGTAATGCTGCAGGTAATGACCTGTGGGTCTGCAAAGGAAATTTGGGACAAACTTCATATAATATATGAGCAAACGTCAGAAACTTCACTTCATTTGACACAACAAAAATTTTTTCGCAATGCAGTATAGTCAGAATGAGGATATAGCTACATTCCTAGCAAAAATAGAGGAAAACGTATGTCAAATTAAGCAACTAAAAGGTGATGTTCCAGAGAAAATGATTTTAACAAAAATTTTAACATCGCTACCTGACTCGTATAAACATTTTGTGTCTGCATGGGACTCCGTTCCAACTGAAAAGCAAACCTTAACTGAGCTTACGGCCAGATTGCTAATTGAAGAACAGAGAACAAATAATAGACAAGAAGTTATAGCCCTAACTGCAAAACAAATAGAGAAAATAGAAAATGTTTTAAATGCGGTAAAGCAGGACATTATAAAAAAGACTGTTACACTAATAATTCCAAAGTTAATAAATTTTGTGAAAATTGTAAAAAGAAAGGACATGATAAAAAAGACTGCTGGTTTTTAAACAAGGAAAAAACAAATAAAAACGAAAGTTCTAGTAATGCTTTCACGGCATCAATCCTAACTTATTACGGACAAACTTTAATGCAAGATTGGATAGTGGATAGTGGTGCGTCAGATCATATGTGTCATAATCAAGGTTATTTTTATGAGTATAAAGAACTTTCAGAGAGTAAAAATATAATGGTCGGTGATGGAACAATGATACAAGCTATAGGCATAGGTTCAGTGAAATTAGAAGCGTTTAATGGACACCGATGGATTGAAACTACGATTAATAATGTATTACATGTACCTAAAATTACTGCAAATCTATTTTCAGTAGGTGCGGCTATGGCTAAAGGTTATAAAGTTGATATGAACTATGAACAGTGTAATTTTGTGAAAGATGACAAAATAGGTGCCATTGCTAAAAGAGACAATAAAATTTATATAATGTGTTTTCGGTACAACAATACACATTCATGTGCAAATGTTGGCTGCTTGGATGAAAATATAGCTGAGTGGCATCGTAAAATGGTTCATCAAAATATAGATCAAGTAAAAAGTATGCTGGATAGAAGTGGTATAAGGTATGAGAAAGGTGATAACATCACATGTGTGCCTTGTGTAAGTGGAAAACAACACAAACTGACTTATCCACCGAGCGAAACAAAAACTGAAAGACCGGGGCAATTGATTCACATGGATCTGTGTGGCCCTATGGAGACTCTTTCACTGGGTGGCGCAAAATATTTTTTATTAATAAAAGACGATTATTCCAGATTTAGAACAGTTTATTTCTTGAAAAACAAGCATGAAACTGCAAGTAAAATTCATGAATTCATTCAAATGACGAAAGTGAACCCAGGTCATAAAATCCAAATAATAAGGACTGATAATGGCACAGAGTTTTTAAATTGTATGGTAAGAAAATTGACAGTAGATAATGGAATACAACACCAGACGAGTGTAGCCTATACTCCCGAACAAAATGGTTGTGCTGAGAGGGAAATGAGGACAATAGTGGAAGCTGCAAGAACTATGATACTGGAAAATAACTTTGATAAAAACCTGTGGGCGGAAGCAGTAAACACTGCTGTTTTTGTTCTAAACAGGACTGGTAACAGTAAAATAAAAAATAAAACACCTTATGAAATCTGGTTTAACAAAGAAATGTATGATATAAACAATTTAAAAATATTTGGTTCCAAAGTAGCAGTACATGTTCCACATCAAATAAGGCAGAAATGGGATTCTAAATCTGAACTAGGAATATTTGTTGGCTATGGAGAAGACATCAAAGGACACAGAGTTTACTTTCCTGATAGAAATATTGTGTCGGTCAAAAGAGACATAATATTTATAAAAAATTCCAAACAAAAAAGGGAAAATGAATTTCAAATAGAGGAAGTAACTTTGGCTGACGAACAAAGAAAACAACAGAATAATGAGATCACAGAACAAGAAATTAAAGAACAGCAAGTTGAAGAAATTGAAAACAGAATAGTCCAAGAAAACCTTGAGCCAAAAGAACAAGAAATCGAAAATTCAAGGAAAAATGATGACAGTGTACAACTAGTGGAAAACAAAAGAATGACAAAACAACCAAGATGGCTTGATGACTATGAAACAAATTTCTTAAGTATCCATAATGAACCAACGTCATATCAGGAAGCTATGGCAGGAAAAGACAGAGAAAACTGGTCATACGCTATACAAAGAGAGATGGACACATTAAAAGACAACAACACTTGGATAGAAGTTGCAGATTGTCCTGAGAACACACATATCATTAGTAGCAAGTGGGTGTTTAGAATAAAAGAAAACTTGTGTGGCGAAAAGCAGTACAAGGCTCGTCTAGTGGCCAGAGGGTTTGAACAAATAGACGGTGACTTGCAAATATATGCCCCTGTGGCGAGGTTAACAACATTCAGACTATTCATGGTTGTGGCGAACAAAATGAAACTACCTGTATATCAGTTGGACGTGACCGGAGCATTCTTGTATGGTGATATCAAAGAGACTGTATATATGAAATTACCTAATGGGACACTATGTAAGTTAAATCATTCTATATATGGACTTAAAAAATCACCCAAATATTGGAATGAAAAATTTGATTCTTTTATGAATAAGGAAGGCTTTGTTAGATCTAAAAATGACTTGTGTTTATATACTAGATGCCAAAAGGGCAATTCATTGTACCTTTTAATTTATGTTGATGACTTACTAATTTTTGGAACTGAGGATACTGAGATAGAAAATTTTAAATTGTTGTTAAATGAGAATTTTAAAACAAAATATTTGGGGTTAGCCAGTAACTATTTAGGTATAAATATAAAACAAGACCTATCTAAGGGGATAACAATAATAAATCAAAAAAAAATATTTGGAAAATGTTTTAGAAAATTTTGGTATGTCAAATTGTAAATCAATAGATACTCCAATAGATCAGAACTTTAATTTTGAAACTCTAAGCAGGGAAAAATCTGAGAGTGATTATATTGAAAAAAAATGTAGACAATTAATAGGAAGCCTACTTTATGCTGTTTCTGGAACTCGTCCTGATTTAAGTGTATCAGTCAACTTTTTAAGCAGATATCAACATTGTGCTAGTGTGGCATTATATAAAGCACTTAAACGAATCTTGCGCTATATAAGACATTCTTTAGACTTGTCACTTGTTTATACTAGTAATTCAGAAAGTAAACTAAAATGTTTTGTTGACGCTGACTGGGCTGGGGATGTAAGGGACAGAAAGTCAACATCGGGTTATGTTTTAACATTGTCTGACTGTGTAATATCATGGTACTGTAAAAAGCAAGTTACTGTCTCACTATCCTCAACTGAGGCTGAATATATATTAAGTTTTGCAATATCTGAATTGTGTTGGATAAAACAGTTGTTATTAGATTTTAAATTAGAACATAAGGAACCAAGTGTAATATTTGAAGATAACCAATCTGTAATTAAGATTATGGAAAATAATGAAAATAATAAGCGATTGAAACATGTTGATATAAGATATCACTATGTCTTGGATAACGTTAAAAACGAAATTATTGAACTTAAATATATTAACACGTCAGATAATATTGCTGACATTTTTACCAAGCCTCTGGGCAAATTGTTGTTTCAAAAATTTAGAAGTTTTATTCTGATTTAGGTTTATTTTGTGTTCCAAGTTGAGGAACTTATCAATGTACAAGTTAAAAAGAAAATTCCTTCGTTTTCAAAATTATGTAAGGTTAGTAATGTGTGTGATAAAATATTTGTTGAGAGGGCGTGTTCAAATATAGTGAACAACAAATGTTTTATCTAAACGGAGCAATTGGCGAACGCGGTCAACTTATGAATTTGGCAAACCTGTTTTATTTTTAGTTACTTTAAGTTGTTGTTAGGTTGAAAAAATGAAATGTCATGTATAAATCTTGTGTGTGTAAAATAAATAAGTTTTCCTAAAAGTATTCGCGTTTACCTTTTATTTATTGAATCTTCCACGTTTTGAACAAATAAGAAGTAAAAATTACTTTTTCGTATTTTACAATGATATAAAATAAGTATTTTATATGTCATGCGTATTTTATAAAATACTGATTTTATATAAGTCATTGTAAATTAACACTGCTTTTACCCTAAATTCTAACATGAATATTGATACGAATGATTGCAACGTTGCCGTCTTGAACGGATCTCATCTTTACATACATACATCTACAACATAAAGACGAGCCGTACTCCCTCTACAGCCGACGAATCTGAACTACAGGTGTATAAAATGTGAAATTTTCGGTAAAAATGAGATCCACAGTAAAATTTGAAATTAGTTGTTAATGATCCAACTGAACAATATGACGGCGATATACACGCAAAGCAAGATGAGATCCAAAATCGGATCTCACCTTCCAAAATGGATCTCAGCTTGTATACGAAATGAATAAAAAGGATCTCCACTTGCAGGGTTTTTTTTTTTTTTTTTATATATATATATATATATATATATATATATATATATATATATATATATATATATATATATATATATATTGATAGTATGGATAAAGAGATAAATGAGGTACCTTTTTATCAAGTGTCTAAGAGTAACTATTGACCAAAATCTTAAATGGGACCAAAGACTCAGCAACGACATTCGCAAATTAATATACAGATTTTATACTCTGAGAGAGATATTAGGAAAGACACTTTTAATATGGGTGTTTACAAAGCGCTAGTTGAGTCCTTAATAAGATACGGAATAGTTGTATGGGGTGGACTTTACATGAATTCCTTGAAACAATTAAATGTCGTACAGAACTATATTTTAAAAATTACTTCTCGAAAAAATAAAATGTATCCCACTCGATTGCTATATTCTGATGTAATTCTAGATGTTCGTTCTACATATATCTTAAACACATGCACATTTTACAGAAAAATAAGAACCTAAGAAACAATGTAAATCATTCGTATGCAACCAGAAATAAAAAACAAGCACTTAGCCATATCCTATAGTAATTCAAGTATTAACTTAAGATTCTTAAATTATCTTGCACCTAATATTTATATTCTTCCAATTGAAATAAAATCTATGTCAAACTTAAAAAAATTTAAACATAGCTGTATGAGATATATTTCACAGAATTCAGAGTTTCTTGAAGCTGTTTTAGTCAAATATATGTGTATACTGTAATGTCAACTGTAAAAAAAATTGTTTTAAATTAGATTTAGTTTAACATAAGTTGCATCTTTTGGATGTTTTTGTGTGTTTTTTTGTAAATATTTGCAAATACATGTTTTAATTTTAATCATCTTAATCTTTATTTCTAATTATACTTTTTTTGTTAATACTAAGGCATATGCACATACGGATGTTTAGTCATCTAGGTGCACATAAACAATTGTTTAGTTTTACATTCATACTTTGTACAAATTAAAAAATTATATGTACTAAACAAAAGTGCTTAATAAATTTGAATTTGAATCATTAAAACGTTTTATAGCACGTGGAAAACGTGCACATATTTATTCTGACAATGGGAAAAATTTTGTTTGGGGCAAAAAATGTTTAGATAATTTAGGCAATTTTCTATCTTCTAACGAAAATAAATTTATAGAATTTTCATCTGCTGAAGGTATTACTTGGCATTTCTGTCCAGTACATGCACCTCATTTTGGTGTTAAGTCAACCAAATTTCATTTAAAGAGAGTGATGGGAAACGCTCATCTAACTTTCGAAGAATTCAGTACTCTTCTTGTGCAGATAGAATCTGTATTAAATTCCCATCCACTTACATCTATGTCAGCTGATCCAAATGATTTAAGTTCATTGACTCCAGCTCACTTTTTCATTGGAAGACGTTTCACATCATTACCAGAACAGACTTACAAAGCATTCCAGAGAACCGTCCATCTAAATATCAACGATTGGAATAAATCAAACAAAACTTCTGGGACAGATGGGGCAAGGAATACGTATCGGAACTCCAGCAACGTACGAAGTGGAGATCTAATAAAGGAATTTTGAACAAGAACATTTTAGTTCTAATAAAGGAAGATAAGCACCATCATTAAAATGGAAACTTGGCCGCATTCTTGAAGTATATCCAGGAAAGGTAACGTAGCTCGTGTAGCATCAATTCAAACTTCGAATAGTGTAGTCAAGAGAGCGTTTTCCAAGGTTTGTCCTTACCCTTAGACGATTTTCAAGATTGTTGAAATTGGGAGGTTGGATTTTATGTATTCAAAATTGATATCAAGTATCATAGCAACAGATTTTTATTGTGATGATTGTAATTTTTGAATTTGTTTAACTCAGATTGACAATTAAAATAAAATTGTATTTTTAAAGTGAAACCGAGAGAATATAGAAATACAGTCCATTAACGAAGCATTCATTACTAACAATCCAACTAACATTTTTTACTGAATCTACTAAATTATAGGGTTCACAATGAAATAATTTTCGATTAAAATATCGAAATGTTTTTGACTTGACTTTCTTCAGTATTTTTAAACAAACACAAAGTATAAAAAAATACACTTTATGATTCAGTTGCTAACCTATAACAATAATTAGATGATTTGATTATTTCCTTAATTATATATCGTAATAAAAAACCAGTAGATATACTTGTGCACAAAATTGTCAAAGTAAGATGTAATATATTAATAGGTAACTTTATTTCTTTTCACGTAAAATCTCAAATAAGAACAGCAGGAAACTAGAAAGAAAACACAAAACCACAAAACGTGGCACAATACAAACACTTATCTTATTACTTTTTGTCTGCTTGAGTATGACCTTGGCTTGGGAGGAACGAGGACGACCTATTTTATCATCAACCGCCCATGACAACGACAACATCTATACCGGCATAGCAACCTATACTTAATTTAAAATGAGCAGTAATGAAGTTTTATTGTACTCGTAAATTGAAATAATAATAAATCAGATGAGAAAAATGAAAAACTGTTTTTTCATTTTATTTAGAAATGATTAATAAATATTGTTCTAATAACTAGTGTACCTATATTAAAATGTTTGAATAATATAAAAAAAAAATGACACAAGAATTTATATTTCCATAAAAAATATTTTTATGCACTTCAAATTCTAAAACTATATTTTTCATAAATTACCAACATAAATAAATGGTCATTTTTTTTTCAAAAATATTGCAAAAATGTTACTAATATGTTTTCTACTGGGAAACAACTAAAGTAAAAATATTTAAGAAAGAATTTATAAACATATTTTAACGACAGTCTTCAAAAAACTATTATTTTCAAATATATTATAGATATACTAAAAATATTTTCAAATCGTGAAGAAAACTGTAAAAATATTTGTAAAATATTTTAAGGGGTCCATCCATAATACTCGCGACTCGAGTCACAAAATGTCATATGAGAATAACTGCATATGGCGTAACGCGTTTTATGAACGGCATCTTAAAAATACGTTAATTAAAATAATGTCTTTGTCTTATTTACCTATTTATTTGGTTTTTATAGGCTAAACAGTTGTTATCATTATATTGAGAAGAATGATCCTTAGTTCGATTAAAAGTCATAAAAACATTTATTATTTTACTGAAATAACCTGCTCATTAAAAGGTAAACACATTTTAATTTATTTCTTCTAAGAACCAATACAACTTTTGTGTGGTATATTGAAAACGATTATTCTCGTTAACCTAATTAACCCTCATAAAAACCTTTATATGGTTTTTCTTAAATATCTCATTGCAACAAATTAATTTTAGGAGTTATTTTTTTAGGATTGTTGAGTATTGTTGAGAGTTCATAAATATAAATGTGTATCACCTCAACTTTAAACTATAATCAAGTTCCTTTGCTATAAGAACATAATAGAAACAGTAATTTTTTTAAATGAAATTATACAGGGTGTTTACAAATTATTTTTTGAGGATAAGTACATCTTGATATAATAAATCGTATATTTAGTGCATAAAAAAACTTTAAAAATTAGAAAATAATTACTAATCTTTCTTAACAAAAACTTGCGAACATGTTGAGAACTGCTGGACCGAGGTTGAATGACCAAGTCCCAACATCACATCACATTTCACAATTACTATTCAATGTTGCCACTTCCTTCGTCAACACACAAAAAGATAATCTTGTTGTAGAACGTGAATGAACTCTTTATACATGAAAACGGGTAACTCAATTTCCCCGCAGGGTACTCCATACAATCCGATTAGATGTACTTAAAGTTAGATTGTCGCCTCTACCAAAATTAAAATGTTCTCCTCGGAGCTCAAATTACACCAAGGCCTAGCAGGACCTCCATCACGTTCTCAACGGAGCCGTAACTCAGAAATATCGCTTGCTCGTTGTACAAGGGGTACAAATTATGCGGCATTTGGTGCATCTCTATTTGGAAAACGTTGAGCAGTCACAGGAAATTGACGACATATTTACCGTAAATTAACATCGACTAGTTCATTAGTATATGATTATTACTGCAATACTAATGAAAAAACACTGTAGCATAAACTAAACGAAGAATATAAACAAACATTCTTTTGAATAACAACTCTACAACAGAATTTTGACTTACGGTGACGATCGCCATTTTGATGCACTGTGCGCGGAGCCCACATGAAGTTAAAAGTATAAAACAGCACAACACAATATACTTACACATATTTGTAACATTGGTTGCCCACATCCCAGATGAGGTATAAAACAACTACAAAATGTGTGTCATATTCATAAATTGTAGCTAAAGTAAATCGAGTGATCATTAAAGCTGGCCGAGGTGGCTGGAGTACAGCCACGGTCTTGCGCTGGTGTCACACGTGCCGATTTAGAAGTGATTTACGCTGCAGTCTTATTTGAAAGGTTAATGCGTGAGGTTGTACCTATAAATTATACATAATGTCAAACGCGCCAAAGGGTAAAAAACGACCGTACGCGGACACAGTGAATAAATTTATCGGTGAATTTCCGGATTTATTCTATGACGGATGCAAAATAATTTGTAAAGTTTGCAATCAAGACTTAATGTGCTGGCACAAAACAGATTGTCGTCGTCATATCAATACCGTGCAACATCAAAATAAAAAAAATGGCACGCCTTTGACAACTCAGTTTATGTTTGATTTATTGTTAATGTTAATAGCTTGTAATATTCCGCTACACATACTGGATAAACAACCATTTCGGGAGTTTTGGAATAAATACAATCCCCAGGTGAACTTACCAAGTCGTACATCGTTACGTAGATATATTCCAGTTGTTCGTGAAGACATTGTAAATAGGATTAAATGTGGATTAAAAAATACACGGCTCTGGTTATGTATTGACGAGACGACAGATTGTAAAAAAATTCTATTTTAAATATTATAGTACGTGTACTGGACCCTCTTAAACATACATTTCCACATTTACTAGCTAGTAAAAGACTAACTGCGTGTACTGGCGAAATAATTACGCGTGTGGTGTTGGAGACATTCGAAAAATTTGAACTTTCAACAAGTCAAGTATTGATGTTTGTGACTGATGGTGCCGCGACAATGCGCGTGGTAGGCCGTTCTCTTCAAAGAGACAATTGTAGATTTTCACATGTTACGTGTAAAGTGCATGCGTTACATCTTGTGGCAGAAGCGATTCGAAAATGTTTTCCAGAGGTAGATGCATTAATAGCAAATACAAAAAAAGTATTTCTCAAATCTCCTAAATGGCTTCGAGCATTTCACAGACAGTGTCCTGGTATCCCTGAATTACCAGAGCCGATTCTTATACGTTGGGGAACGTGGTTGAAAGCGGCTTTTTATTATGCTGAATATTTTCAACAAATAAAAGCTGTGATACTACAGTTCAACCCTAACGAGGCTGCAGCTATTAGGGAAAGCCAGACAAGCTTTCAAGACGTTTCCCTTGAAACAGATTTAAAAACTATTAATAACAATTATAGAGGACTACACGACGCAATAGAAAAATTGCAAAATAGTTCGTTGTCGTTAGTGGAATCGCTGCAAATAGTGGACGACGTAAATACACAGCTACAGTCTATAAATGACGCAAAAAATAATCGCGTTAGTGAAAAATTCGAGAGTGTATTACAGAAAGATCCTGATTTTAGCAAATTAAGCTAAGCTAAAATTACAGAAATACCTACTTGCCATGTGAAGAATTTTTTCCTGTTTCTTCCCAAGCATTATTTTTCATTACTTTATCTTTGTAGTCTTCCAATCCCTTATTATACAAGGCAGGATAAGAACGAACTAAATCAATAAGTAATTCATCCCCACATTTAATAATTTCTTGTGATATATCCTCAGTGTCCGTTGCCACCTCACTTTCATCAAGATCGATGTATTCGGTCAGGTAATCGTGAAAATTTTCCATTTCAGAGTTTTCAGACAAAATAGTTTTCACCAGTTCGTAAAAGGTAAGAGAAACATAACCTCAACTCAAATGAAACGTTAAACTCTGAATTATTCGTATTTTCGTATTCTGTGATTGGTTGGCAATAAGAATAAGGAACAGAAATTCAACCGGATGGAAACTTATTTCTTATTTTCATGTCACCTATTTCTTATTTCATTGTTGTGTATCAGAGCTGCTCTGGTAGGTTTATAAATCCTTTAAAGAACCAATAGTATTAGGAAAAACTGAAATTGACTGGTTCCTGATAGTCCAAAAAGTCAGCTTTTATTTTTCTAAATGTCAATGTCAACAAATTAGTGCTTATTCGATCTTAAAATTCAACTGTTCATATTGCTCCTTGCTTTTCGGTTATCATTATTTTTTAATTCTTATTCCATATTTTTTATTTCTTATTTCTTATCTCTTATTTTTTTCATTGTGTAATATGCTTAATGACATGCTGTCAAAAAAATCAATTTGATTTTACCAATGGATTATGACAACTGACGCCTTATACGAACTCATAAAAAATATAACTAATAACCTTGAT
>JANEYF010001881.1:0-358456 GCA_029963845.1 Rhamnusium bicolor
CCAAGTACTACCTCCCATTAAAAATATATTCCCAAGTTCGTAAACACCCTCTATATATATATATATATATATATATATATATATATATATATATATATATATATATATATATATATATATATATATATATATATATATATATATATATATATATATATATATATATATATATATATATATATAATAACAAATGAATCCCAACTATCGGGTATGCCCGCATAAAGAAAACAGCAAGGTGGAAAGAATGCAAATTGCGAAATGGCAGAAAGAAAACCGGGGACACGAGATACTTGACTAATTGGCCCATCAGCACGGAGCTGAGCAAAATGATGGACAAACTCAGAAAGACAAAGGAAAAACCACCGACAGGGAGCCAGTCGCACCTTTGTGGCTTCCACTTGATGATTCCGGTATGGGAACGACGTCCAAGTATCGCAACGCGGCAACTATAGCCCCTGTCAGTGGTTTTCCTTTTGTGTCTTTTCTGAGTTTTGTCCATCATTTTAACTCAGCTACACCGTGCTGATGAAGACCAATTAGTCAGAAACACGTGTCCACGGTTTGCATCTTTCTGCCATTTGCAATTTGCATTCTTTCCACCTTGCTATTTTTTCTTTATGCGGGCATACCCGATAATTATTCATTTTTTTACTGTTCGTAATTAATCCCGCGATGAACTCCTTCTCTGTACTTATTCATTTCCTGGGTCTGGAATTCCACGCAGGTGGCTATAGTTGCCGCGTTGCGATACTTGGACGTCGTTCCCATACCGGAATCATCCAAGTGGAAGCCACAAAGGTGCGACTGGCTCCCTGTCAGTGGTTTTCCTTTTGTGTCTTTTCTGAGTTTTGTCCATCATTTTAACTCAGCTACACCGTGCTGATGAAGACCAATTAGTCAGAAACACGTGTCCACGGTTTGCATCTTTCTGCCATTTGCAATTTGCATTCTTTCCACCTTGCTATTTTTCTTTATGCGGGCATACCCGATAATTACTCATTTTTTTACTGTTCGTAATTAATCCCGCGATGAACTCCTTCTCTGTATATATTTATATATATATATATATATATATATATATATATATATATATATATATATATATATATATATATATATATATATTGTTCTTTTGTGAAGGTGTCTGAAATAAATAAAGTAAGTGAAGTTGAACTTTTACCTTTTATTTAAAGCAAAGATATAAGTAAATAAATCTACTTGTACACCGAGTGAAGCTGTCTGAAATAAATAAAGTAAGTAAAGTTGAACTTATATGTATATATATATATATATATATATATATATATATATATATATATATATATATATATATATATATATATATATATATATATATATATATATATATATATATATATATATATATATATATATATATATATACAACAGTTATGTTATAATGCAACGTAAATATTAACCTGTATTACAAGTAAGAAACCAAAGAAAATCAAGCAAGTGGTTATGTAATGCAAAAGCGGTGATCGGTTATATCAAGCACAGCTAAGATACGGAAACTACTACTACGGTATTACTATCAAAGGTTTACTATCAGCATCTATAAAAGCAAGCAAGTGGTGATTGGAAATAAAGCACAGTTACGGCAGCTACTATTACTGGTATTTACAGTAAGCGGTTTATGACTCTGGTCACTAATGCTTAAGACGGTATTACGGCAGGCGGTCGGTTCAACGGGTATGGTCAGTAGTAAGCGGTATCGGAGTGCAAACAAAATACAAGTGCAGTTCAGTCCAGGGACAGACAATATATATATATATATATATATATATATATATATATATATATATATATATATATATATATATATATATATATATATATATATATATATATATATGTCTAATCACGAGCATGCTATATATGTATTTAGATTAGCTATTAATGTCCCTTGTTAGAGCTTCCTGACTACGTGAACGATTTGTATATTACAGCCCGGGGCTCCTAGTGAAATTCTTTTCAGAGATCGAGGTATAAAAACCTCACTGGTGTCACTTCGCGTGCACCCAATAAAATCCTTTTCAGAGATTGAGGTATAAAGATTTCACCGGCGCTTTAATGCAACTAAGACTGAGATGGGACTTTTTTCATAGATCGAGGTATAAAAGTCATATCTTTACGTCAATATCAAATAAATATAACCACCGAATCCCGATGCTTGTTTAACTGTATAGCACAGCAGTTCAGTTTTACTAACTCGGGTCTGAATTGCAAAACTGTTCCTTAAACTTATCGAGCCAGAGATATGCGTGAATGACTGGAGATGTTCGAGGTTAACTTCGGTAGCTAATGATATCTTAGAGTAATTGGTTTTCAACTCAACTGCAAGCTTATTTCCAGTACAAATTTAATTATAATGAACACGAGTATCGGACGGTACGGTTTTTGCTTTACCCTCCCGGGGCACCGAGTGAGATTTTTTTCAGAGATCGAGGCATAAAAACCTCACTGGTATCACTGCGCGTGCACCTGATGAAATCCTTTTCAGAGATCGAGGTATAAAGATTTCATCGGCATTTTAATACAACTACGACTGAGGTGGAACCCTTTTCAGAAGTCGAGGTATAAAAGTCCTGTCTTTACGTCAATGCACAACAAAATCACAACCGACAAATTTCGATGCTTGTCGTTGAATGGATAACTCAACTTTATCAATGAATCTCGAAATTTCCCGTATATCTCTGCCTTATTCAAAAAGCAGGCACTTCGGGCAGCATAATATGGCAGTAAATTCGGGCACAAACGGTAAAATGGCGGAAATACAAATAAAACAGTAAAACGATCAAAATTATTCTTACTACTACCTAGTTGTGGAGTGCACTGGAGATCAGGAGCTGAGTGCTTTTTACTAGAGCACTCACCGGAGTAAAAGTGATTCTTCCAAGCCGCGTCCGCTGTTTTGTTCTCGACGGACGGCGCGGAGAGTCACGTGATTCTCTGCGCGAGAATCAGAAATGCGGTTGCTGTAGAGGGGCAAAATTCTTCAAGCTAGCGTAGCGAAAAAGACGTTAAAACAAATTTCCTAAGGTATTTAATATAAACAAATGTTTATCAAATATACTAAGGCTTGGAATCGCTTTCTTATAATTTTTAAACTAGGTGTATTTCCAAAAAGAAATTATTTAAAACGGCCAAGTACTAATAGTTAAAAATAAATCAGTTAATAACTTATTCGGTAAATTATTAACAAATAGAAACATATTTCTTTACTACGAATACATGATATCAACTTGCTTTGAAATCAAACTAAATTATATTAACCTACTCTCCTCTTACTTGATTGAGTACAAACACAATAAATGATTTATCATTAGAGTCATAAACAACCTAAGATTATTTTGGAAAGAAACCGGTTTGAAACAAATTTATTATAGAAATAATTGTTATTTCAAAACTGGACTTGTAAACTAAATTTAAATTTGGTTCAAGACGGTTAAAAAAAATATTACCATAAGTTATCATATACACAGCGTACCAAAGTGACGAAAAACCCATTTCGGTCTGGTTACCATCAAAAACTATTAACGAAAAAAAGACACTTCGTTACATGTTTAATATATGTAATTTCTTCTATAGTATGTTTACGCTAAAGAATATATTTAATCGAATACAACTTTTATGGTGTTATAGTAATGTCATTAAAAAAAGTTCGATTTTCGTTTTTAAAATATAATAATCATATCGTAGTAAGTTCATATAGTAAAGTAATAAAGGCGCATTTAGATGATTCATTTTGGATGATCATCCTGGATAAATCGTTTAAGGTGAATGTGTCATACGTCACTGAAATTTTTTGTTTAGACGTATCTTCCATTGTGAACCACTCAGGTTGTTTAAAAATAGTGTCAAGTAAAGTTGTCCGTATCAGAATTGGAATAATTTGTAAACATCTTTTACACGAACGATGTTCATCCGAGTTACTTTTATGATAATATCTTTTGCCCATTTTGAAATTTCTAAAATTACACTCTGGAAATATTATAAGCACAATTCATATGGTTTGTTGCGTAATTGGCTATTTCAGCTGTATAGGGCTTGGTCCTATTTTGTTCATCCTTTATCTTAGGTGATCGTATTTTACAAATCATTCGTTTTTCACTTTGGATGATTCATTCAGGATGATCATCCAAAGTAAACCATCTAAATGCGCCTTAAGTAAGCATTGTATCATCAAAAAGTGATTGTCATTTTTAAAACTTCGTTTCTGCCCAACCAGTTTAATGTATTGTTGAGATACTTAAATTTTACATATTTTTTAAATTAGTAGGGGTAAGGTCGACAGAAAAAATAAAATCGAAGTTTCAGTTAGTCGACATTTCGTGCATTTTGACAGATCCTCGGGACTATTTAAATTAAGTTTTCGCTGTAAACGTATATGTATAATGAAAAACTTAAGCATAAACATGAACAACAAATAAATATCATAAAGAACAGTATAAACAAACACCATTGACTAGATTCATTCTAGTCAATGGTGTTTGTACTGTTCTTTATCGTATTTATTTATTGTTCATGTATTAAGCTATTTTTTTTATACAGAGATCAAACATATTCGTCAAAAACCTTACACTTCATGCTTAAGATACTGAAAAATAAATTTAACAATCATCAACATAGAAAGCAAAATGAGCATAACGTACAATAGTATCAGTGAAAATGGTGTGCTTATATCAAAGCGATAACAAATTCGTCGCACTAACCACTTTCAACGATTGATACCGAACAGTCTGAGGTCTTATAAAACAACTGAATTAATATTAAGAATTAACCATTTGGAAAGATCCATTTTGTCATGATTTATCTATGTTTGGCCCCACTGTGTAATAGTTGGAGCCATAGTTACAACCAAACGTATTGCATGTTGCTGCCTAAAAGTGGTGATTACTCTTTGTTCAATTAACAGATAGAATATGGTATGATCCTTTTTCTCAAACAAATTAACTATGCATGCAACACAAATTACTCAGTCTAATAATAATTAACGTTTTCCTGAGCCCAATAAAGCATCTTAAGGTAGCCATATCTTATGCGAAACTGTATATTTTCAGATGAATTTAAGGCCAGAAACTTTTAAATCTATTAGTGATAAATGAAAAAATAACCTTCAGAACCTTCAATTACCATTTCTGAAAGTTTGCAAAATTTTTTTCTAAAACTATGAAAAAATAGCCATTTTCAAAATCAACAATCTCCAGGCGCCTAACATTGTTGCAGGTATAGATTTTCCACATATCTATAAAATTGGAAAACTTTTATATTACTAAGATAGCTAGCTTATTTTTATTCTACTGGCCAATCAATAAACCATGACTAATAAAACGCAATAAAAAATATTTAGAATATTATAAAATAACTTATTTTATCTTATCGAACTATATTTTTAAAAAACATTTTTTTAAAGATTATTTATTATTTAAAATACCCACAACCTGTGTTAATAATAAATATACTTTAACAAGGTATTAGTAAAAAAAAAAGCGAAAACGCCATAAATTTGGTTACATTTGAATAACAAAAAAAAATACTATGTATAACAAATACGTTATCCTGATTATACATTAATAGAGATTTAACGTTCAGTTTCATCTGTTTTAACATATAATTTTTAATATACCACTATATCATCGAATTTATATGATACCCCTACATATAATCAGATTTATGGTGATATTTTACTTCTGTGGTTTGGAACGTTCGTGTCGAAGTTTATTAAATCGCCCGAATGTAGAAAATAAATTGCTGTTTACACAATGTGGAACAGTTTCAGTTGATGAAATACCACCCGACATCCAATGCTCTGTCAAATGGTGGAAATAACGCACCATTGATTGCATTATGGTGAATATAAACAATGATTTCATTATTTGGACTTACCTATATTTAAATAATAATCATTTGTTCAGTTTGGTAAAATCGTCCCCTATTACCGTCAGTTCACAGAAAAAATCAGTGCTGGTCTCCATAGCAACCACAAAACAAAGGATAAAAACAACAAAACACTTTCTGATTGCTTAATAATTTATTTTAAGAAAAAAGGTAACGCCTATTCTTTCGGTGGTGTGATTAATTTAAATAGAATGGTTAGTAACTACTTATTGAACACTGTTAATGGAATGCACAGCAAATAGATAAAAAAATTTTGACACCAATAAATATTTTTCGTATAGCTATTTCTAAGTTTAAGTATAATTTGATTCGTCCAAATATGTCTGCATATCAAATAAAATTTAAATGAATACATTTGTTTCTTTCAAGCAAGGCATGGCAAAGCGTCTTTTCATTAAAGGTATTTTATCCAAGTAGGTAATAGTTTTATTAGTGCGTAATAAAATTTAGACTTTTGTTACTATTCATTATTTTTCGTTTTTAAAATATATTCGCCCCTACTAAAATACAGAATTGCAACGAAGTGCTTAACAGAGGAATATACTGAACTGTTCTACATGTTACTGTTTTATTACTTTGTAGTAGATATAAATTTATAAAAAAGACTATGTTCACTTATTAGAGTTTCCTACTTGATTTTACTCATGTTCGATTAAAACGAGAAAAATAAAATGATAAAATATAAACCATAATACTGAGGATACTAAACATTGTAGTAAATTTAAAATGAGGTATTTGAAATGCCAAGGCTACGTATATAAGAAAAAAATTGTAGATTTGATTTCCATATCCATACATCTCCACATTACAATCCTCTGCTATTGGAATAGATGCATTCTATAGCATCTCTGAATATTTTTTCACATAGTGTGAAAAGCAATCGATTTTAACTTAAAAGTGAGGGTTAGCAAGGAAAACCATTTTCTCTGGTATCGTAGTGTACGCGAAGCTAACATAGTTTAAAGGAAAAGGAGTTTTTTGCGAACATATACAGAAAGGTATGAAAGCGTACACCCTCGGGGCTGTTTTTAATAATCGTGTCGGCGCTACAGCTGCGCCCCCCAGGACGGCGACCCGCTGCTTCTAATATACCGAGTCGTATCCAATCGATTAAACAAGTAAAGCGATCATTATGTCCGCTAGTATATCGTGCTTCATCAAAAACTGCGGGTGACCCCTACATGCATATACAAATTGTAGGGGAGGGTCAAAATACAAACTTTTTTAATATGTATCGTATTTGCTGGTGAGATGGAATATTCATTTCTATAATTCATCATTAATTTTGGAGAGGTTTTATTCCATCTCGATAATGTAGAAGAAATATATATATATATATATATATATATATATATATATATATATATATATATATATATATATATATATATATATATATATATATATATATATATATATATATATATATATATATATATATATATATATATATATATATATATATATATATATATATATATATATATATATATATATATATATATTTATATATATATATATATATATATATATATATATATATATATATATATATATATATATATATATATATATTTATATATATATATTTATATATATATATATATATATATATATATATATATATATATATATATATTTATATATATATATATATATATATATATATATATATATATATATATATATTTCTACTCATTATATGTTATCTTTTATCATTAGGTTTTGACCAACGTTTATATCTCGGTTTATATTTATCATAAGATAATAGTGTCGTTTATTTATTAATCCTCATGTTCCCGTTATAAATATTTTTGGAAGAGTCTTTACTTTCTTACTATAATTTCAATTTTGTGTGAAACATAAAAAACAATGATACTATGATTTATTGGTATTAAGAACAGAAAGACTTATTTCCACAGATGATGTAACAGAATGTGTCATATCTAGCACACAAGACACCTCTATTTGAAAGAAAAGGTCAACTCGAATCAATGAGGTTTATTTATTGCTCAAACCTGCTCAAGATACCATCTTACAAAAGAGGTGTAAAAGTGGTGGATGTCTACGATATGATACTCGCTGAGGAACCTTTCTTCGTGACAGTGTAGAGTTTTAGCAAAATTTTGCAGGTTTGGGGGTTGTCTTTATCTCCTTGCATCTGCAAATAAATAATAGCTATGCTTTTAAGTCTCTTTCTAACAATATTACTTTCGTCAAAATTGTTGTCCCATTTAACAATTACATTTAAATCATCAGGAGCTTATACATAAATTATCTAAATCTCTGATCGAGTAAAAGTAAGTTAAATACATATTATTAAAAGTAATATCACGTTTCCTTCGAGAATTATTTTTGTCCATTTTACAAAAAAAAATATCTGATGTGGCCAGCACATAACTTTCTTATACCAGTATATGTCATCCTGATCTAAAAAACTCATTCTGTTTAATTCTTCACTTACCTCAATTAAATTTTAAAAACGTACCTTGAAATGTTTCATAAAAATTTTTTAATAATTAATTATCAGCGTCCTTCGATACTGTCAATAATAATTCATGTCATATATTTTAATCATGTTTTCACCTGTAAACCAAATATTATGTACTGAATCCTTTCCTCGAAGTCTTCTTTTAAAGCGAAATATCTTTCGAATCTTAATCTCTTGGAATTTTATCTTCTGCGCAAGACAATTTGCCATAGGGTTCTTGGTAAATGAAAAATTGGCAATTCTTTAAAAATTGTTTTCCTGTCAAAAACTGCAGTGAGGTAGAAATTGGGATTACCATAATAAATTGGCCAGTCAGAAGCCCATATCTTAACCCCATTGAGCATTTGTGAGACCACATGTGGAGGGAGGTTCGCTTGGCACTTAATCCGCCACTTTGGCTAAGATTAACTTAATGGGTAGTCTGACAAAATATTTATTGAAAAATGAGTGTATAAACTTGACCTAATTTTTTTTGTATTCCATATTTTTTGCGGTGTATTTATGACAATTTCATTGAAATGCAAAACCAAAAAAAGCCATAGACAAAACAAAAATGTGTACTTTTTATTTACACAAATTATAAAAGGTAAATGAACTTAATGTAACTAAATATAAATCCTTATAACATGCAAGACGTTTTTAATGCAACAACAATTCTATTTAGATTGTTTTTACTCGTATTTATAAGTAGGTAATTTAGATTGTATGTTGATTGTATATAATAATAATATGCAAAGGCAAAGGGTAATTTGATGATTGTCTCAGTTTTGAATAATAATTGAACAGTCATATTGTTATTCATGAACTTTTATTAACCCATTTGTCATCATATTAATCACAACAATTTGATCAAACAGAACGCAGATTACGTGAGCGATAGCCCATATTTGTAATTTAAAAGATATTTTGCTTCCTCACCTATGTAATGTGAAACAAAAAGCTTGATGTCCACAAGCACCAATGCCGGATTAAGGATGATTGGGGCCGGGCGCAAATTTTTCTATGGGGCCCCTATTTTAGATGAAATAATTATTGTTGTTTATAGTAATTTTTAATCAATAATATGGATACATTAGAAATATAATAAAGTGAACTAAAGATATTTAATTTAAATGAACTAAAAACTGAATACTACATTTAAAAAAGGTTTTTTCCTTGCTTTATTTGCAGCAAAATCTTTTATAAGCTCTTCAAAGCTCATATTTCGTAATATGTCTCTTTCAATAGTCATTAAACTTAACGCATTCAACCTTTCGTCAGTCATACTGGATCGAAGATCATTTTTTACCCTTGCCAACTTGGAAAATGCTCTTTCAGCGCTACAACTACTTATTGGTAAGGTGAGGTAAATTCTATATGCGACATACACATTTGGCAAAAGAGATTCCAACTTATTTCCTTTTATTGTTTCTAATGCCTCTAAAGGGTAAGGTGTTTCAATGCCATCAATAAATTCTTTGAACTGTATCATTTCTTTCCCAAAATTTTCATCTAAATCTGTCTTATAGGCATTAAGAAGATTTCCTGCTGCAGCAGCAATTTCGTCCGAGTTCAATGGTTTGAACTTTAATAAAAATTCGAATTTTTCTTCTATGGCTTCAGTTTGTTTCTTGACGAATGACGATCAATGCCAAATGCCGACAATAGGGTGCCGGTAAATAAATTATTAAACTAAAATAACAATAAATTATTATGTTACAAATGCAAAAACAAATGTCACATGTCGTATGTAAACAACTCATTTAGATACCGTAAGCAATACACTATACAGTCGACCAAAGATGGTAAAAGTGTAAATTAAGCGGCCTCTAATCTAACAACCAATGCTTGCATTAACATCCTAGCTATACGGCTGATGGTTGTATAAAATGGGAAATCTCAAATCGGAGGCAATGTTCGATATTTATAAATATTGTTTTCTGAAGTTATTGTGACATTATTTAAATTTTCTTCCAAAAATAAAAAAACGATTTTTATTCCTGTTAGAAAAACTATACATTGCCACGGGGCGCGGGGCCCTCGAGTCTTGGGGGCCGGGCGCAGTTGCGCCATTGCGCCCTGGTTAATCCGGCATTGACAAGCACCACTAAATAATGTGCACATGGAAATGAAGTACTTTATTTTTAGGTTTATTTCCAACTCGAATCTTTACCACATATCCACACCATATTGTGGCGCGACCATAGTTTGGATATATTGCCAATATTTCAGTAATTAATAAAAATTAAAATGAATCAATAGTATAATATACAACGACCATCTAATAGCCATTAAATGTGAGTTGCATACACTATTTTTTCTACGGCTAGTCATAATAATGAAAAATAATCATTTTATTTTTAATGTTTAACGAGTTCTTAAGTATTATCAATTATTGTTAACTATTAAGAAACAATTTTTTTTAATTACACATAGGGTTGAATTTACCCACATTTTAAAAACACAAGAAGAAAAATAATCAAAACCATTTTGTATGCAATATATGTTATATAAAATCACAAATATCAAAATTACATACAAAAAAGATAATAAATTTGATTAAAATTTATTCGTGTTCAGAGAAGTTCTGATGACTATTAAAAAAAAAAAGTTATTCGGCGTATGGCGTTTTCGCAACTTCGTCGATGTTTTTATAAATAGAAATCCTGCCAGTTGGTTGATGACTCCAGTACAGCCTCTTCCTTGTGTTCCCTGATTCTATAAACACTTGTATTGGAAACACCTATCAGTATAATAATTATGGCAATTTGGCAATCAAATGTCAACATGTGATACACAAGACAATCACGTGAGTATAGGCAATAATAACTTTGAACTTTTCAGTACTACAAACATCTCGATGTTAGAAATTCAAGATGCTGTAAAAAAGCTAAAGAACAAAATTACATCCGACTCAGACCTTATACCATTCTTTTTGTTGAAGGATTGTGCCAATGCATTCTTAACACAGCTTTTTCTGTTTAATATTTCAATAAAAACATCAATTTTTCCCAACCGATGGAAGATAGCAAAAGCGTTTCCGATTTCTGAAGCAGGTGATACGTCAAATATAAGCAATTACAGACAAATTTCACTTTTGTGTAATTTTGCTAAAGTTCTGGAAATCATTTTATACAATCGCGTCTATATGTCCACTAAAAACATATTATCAGTAGATAAGCATGGCTTTGTATCTAACAGATCAACTAATATGAACTTAGTAATATTCAGTCAAACAGTTTCTAATATTCTAGATGAACGAGGACAGGTAGACACTTTGTATACCGATTTTACCAAAGCCTTTGATCGCATCGACCATCAGTTACCCTTACAGAAATTAGCAATTAGCAAGTATGGATTTAATGTAACTCTATTAAATTACTTTCAATCATATTTAACAGGCAGACAACAATTTATATTTTACAATGGATTATATCGTCAGTATACTTAGCCACTTCCGGAATGCCGCAAGGTTCTTACCTTGGGCCTTTACTATTTCTATTGTTTATTGACAATTTATGTACTGAATTGAAGTGCAACAAATTAATCTTAAAAATCTTTAAGAGCATAAATTCCGTATATCTTCTGTATATATATATATATGTCTTCAAGAAAACCCTTAGTATTGTCAGCAAGTGGTGCAACCTGAACAAAGTTGGTGCTAAATGTAAAGTAGTGTCTTACACAAAAAAGAAAAATTGCTTTAACTACAACTACAGCATTAATGACGCTGTTTTAGAGCGCATACAAACAATTAAAGATTTAGGTATATATTTTGATTCTGAATTGAGTTTTGTCGAACATGTACATATCAAATCTAAAGAGGCAACCAAAATGTTAATATTTAACATAAGAAACTGTAAATCATTTACTAATTTAAATTGTTTAAAATCATCATATTATTCTTATATACATTCGAAACTTGAGTAGGGATCCATAATCTGGAACCCTTATTATCCGATTCAGAAAGGCGCGTTAGAGCAAGTTCAAAGAAAATTTTTAAAGTTTT
The DNA here is from genome assembly GCA_029963845.1 of Rhamnusium bicolor. Classification (NCBI taxonomy): domain Eukaryota; kingdom Metazoa; phylum Arthropoda; class Insecta; order Coleoptera; family Cerambycidae; genus Rhamnusium; species Rhamnusium bicolor. The sequence continues at coordinate 12,402 of JANEYF010001881.1, forward strand.
TATCATTTAGAGATACAGGAATATATCCTGAGAAGGGTATAGATAACAATTATCTTCAAAGTACATTTCATTTTAAAAGTTTAGAGTATTGGCGAATTTGTTCTATGCTACTTTTTCTATACAAATTATTACATAATAAAATTGACTGTGCTCAAATTCTTTCACAAATTAATTTTTTCGCTCCAAGAATGCATTCTCGACAAAATCCCACATTTTATACTAAACAAGCCAATACCAATATGTTGCTAAAATCACCAATATATTGTATGTGCTATTATTTTAACAAATAAATCAACATTGTGATATAAACCTTTGCACACAAAATCAGCTGGTAAAATATGCTAAGCAAACTTTTAGTACATAATTTTAGCTTACTTTTCTTTCATTGATTGTTCTTTTTCGTGCTATGTAGATGTACATTTTTTTCTCATCGTTATATAGGTATATTATTTTATTTTTTTCAATAATTATTTCTTATTTTGTTTTTCTTAACTATTACTATCTCGCTATCTTTTTTTTAATTTAATTTTCAGTCCTTTGAATAACTTATATTGTACCTTTATGTTTAACATAAAGATTTGTTATTAAATATTATAAAATGTTTCGCAGTATTTAAGAGTATTTCAAATTGTCCTATAATTTGGTGTCGGAACAAGCCTAATAATATGCGTTGATTCTATTTTTGTTAAAGTTGTTAACTTAGATTATGTTTTTTTTTATTTGTGATTACAATTTATGACAGTGGCACACTTTTTTTGTGGTGCAATAATATCTTGTCATTAAAATTAAATAACAAGCAAGCCCCTGTCGACTGGTGTTCGACTGATATTAGGAACTAAGCCTTGGAGGATCTTAAAGTGAACACACCCCAATGAAACCATCTGGTTATTATAGCAGTATGGAGCCTGGCATTGTCTTGCTGGAAAATAGAGTTTTGCAACCTCTGAAGATACGGTAATACAACCAGTTCTAAGACACTGTGAATTTATTCTTGTACATTCATGTTGCCTTCTAGGCAGGTCTCTTACCTGCTTCCATATGTTATTACAGCCCCTACTATAACCCCTCTGACAACAACCCTCAACTACGACCACAAGGTCTGAAATTACTCTTCCTCTTCGTCTTTACTTTCCCCTAACGTTGTAGGTTTGATCTCTGGCTGAGATTATTTTCTTTTAAGTGTTAAAATTATAGAACTTACCAACTAATCAAAAATTGTAGCACAATAAATAGATACAGGAAGGTTATGATTAAAATAAATTAATGTCGACAGGAAAATGTTTCCAAACGGATAATTTATGTTGCGCATTTTTATGCAAGAAATTACTAGAAAATACAATTAGTTGGAATATGAAAAATTTTCCTTCTTCTCTCTCTCTCTCTTTCTTCCTACTTCCCTCTCTCCTTCCTCTCAATTTACTTCCTGCTTGCAGTACACAATTTGTCCTAAATTTGTCCTCATTTAAAGAAGCAATGAGATGGTCTTGTAAGTATATTATTTAAAATCAATTATACATGTCAAGGATCCCTTGAAAGTAAATATTAAATGGTATTAAAATGATCGCAAATCAAATCTCTGGACTTTATAGGTAGAATACCAGATCGCATACTAAATCCTCAGATTAATTGGCAATAATCTCGTCATGAGATAAAAATGTCCTCTAAAAGGTACCTGGAGAAGACATTAATCATCATCACCTCATTCGAGAAGAGAAGCAGGATATAAGATTACCTAAAACTTGCAAGCCACATAAAATACATTTTCTATTTACTAATTTATATCCTGGAAATTCATTTATTTGCTCTAATAAGCAGTGCAGTAATTTAGCAAAGTTTCGTCAAAATTACACTTAAAATTATTCAAATACAGAAAATAAAGTGACCAAGTCAAATTTAAAATAAAATATAACAAAGTTAAGGCGAAACCGTCCGTTTACGAGTTCCTAATACTCTACCCCTCACATCACACTTACTGCACAAGTACCCCCGCCAACGAATTTGATTGTAAGGGGAACCAGCATAAATGCGCAAGCTCGCAATGTGTACTTGAAATATACAGAAGGCTTATATCGACAACGCGCAGCCGCATCCCGCAAAATCTTACATCAACAGAACATATTTCCTAATAAAAACGATTATCTGATAATAATAATTATTGTCCGGCGTCTATTGGTATATTTCAGGCAGTATATGAAAGAAAAAATTAATAATATTTCTTAATAAATACAGGTAAAAAACCGTGTCTTTTCGAATCTGAAACTCAGATACTTGAGGAAATGTTGTTGAATTCTTTCAATATTTTTACTATGGATACCTAATGTAATAGTAAAGACACCAAATGATGGAGGCTGGAGGCATATTCCAGTTTTAGACCTGACAAAGGCATTATATAGATTGCGATCTGGCAAATACTCCTATCTGAAAAAAATTATAATTTTCCAAGAGAGACAAGAACTATTATATTTGGGTGTAATTTAATGAGCTAATCAGATAGGAGTTTAGTATTTCATTTTATATTTTAGGAAATTTGTACACATACGGGAGTTTACATACTTGTATCGTATTTAACGTATTTAACTTCAGATCCAAAAAATTGTAAGATTGTAATATTGGCCAAATCGCCGATGATATAATGATTTAATAATGTCGATGTTGGTAAAATCATGCGAATTTCTTATAACAAAACCAAGAGAGCGAAAGCTGCTGTTCGCAATATCATTTATATGATCTATAAATGACAATTTGATGTTAAATGTACCTCCTAGATCGCAAAATGGAATAAATCTCTGGAAACGTTTATCATTTATGGAATAGCCAAAATATATATTTCGTCTAATAGCGTAGGTCATTACATTTTGCGATAATCAAAGGTGGCAGCCTATTTAATAAACACCGTGAGTGTATTTTACTTAGGAAACCTTGTAATAGGACAGAATTCTGATTATCTTTAAGTTAAATATTTTCATATCATCTGCATAGAGTAGACACGGTACTCTGAGGTCGAAGACAATATCATTAATAAAGATATTAATTAATATAGGACCCAAAATGGATCCTTGAAGAACTGCAAATATAGCTAATACCTTAACAGACTCTTGACCACAGCATTGAACAAACTGAGATATATTTTCTAGATCTGATTTAAATGATTAATTTTTCAGAAAACCGAAATGGTCAATTTTTGAGGGTAAAATTCTGTCATCATGTACACATCAGAAATGTTTAACTTAATATAAAAACTTGAAAATTTTTTGGTCTAAAATTACATAAAAATAATTTTTCAGAGCACTCAGTAGTTACTTATATTCTTGTTTCAACAAGAGCGCCTTCATTTTTATTATTGTAAATTACATTCTAAATATATTTTGGACATTCTGATTCTGTATAAGACTCTCAATGATGAATAACTCGATGGTATTTGTTTTTAAGACGCCAAAATTTTATTATCACTGTTGAAAAAATAAGAAATGGATCATGCAATAGCAAATATTAACGACTCTTATTTTGTTGAGATACGATCTTTTTTTCAGTCCTGTCAAAAAAGAGTGACTTCTTTTTACAATTATTACATACAATTTTGTCTATTTTCTTGTAAGAAAAAACATTTAATTCTATTCATCTTTAACCACAAAAAAATCTAAACCAATCTAAGAAAAAATTTCTGTACCACTGTTTATATTTCATTTATAAATTGAGTCCATCTTACTTTAATTCTATTATATGCGACACCTGACAAGACACTGGCAGGGAAAATATCGTAACTGAAAAAATCATCCCACTTAAAATTTCTTGTGCATCTTGTCCATAAAAAAGCATTCCTTCAAACTTGAACATTTTAAATTGTAAATTTATCATATAAATGAAATTATAAATAAATCTGAATATGATCAAGCGTACAACGAAAAAGTTTTGATATGAAAATTTGTCGCGGAAGGGGATCGCTTGAATATAAATGATGAAGTGCATATACGATGCAAACTGATGACGCAAAATGGGAATCTGATCAAGATGAATGAAGTTTGCAGTGTACTTCAATCTCCTGTCGAAACTGAGCAGGGCAGACAATTTTTAATATAACAGAATTAAGTGATCCATATTTCTGAAAAACAAATAAACAAAAGTTACAAACTATGTAACTGACATTACAGTTTCAAACTTGCACTTTATTTTTCCTGCAAAAAACATACAACTGATAATTATAAAAGCGTTATTCTGATTAACCGTTTTTTATCTGGAAAACACTATACGGATAGATTGTTGAACTGCTTAATAATAATAATAATAATAAAATGTATACTGTGAAACAGTAATTATGTGGCATCTTGGTCGAGCGGTAAGGATACTTGCGTCTCACCCTGGAAGCCAGTGTTCAATCCCCGGTCGAGGAGCTAGGATTTTTTTCTAAACTAGAAACTAATCCTAGTATACTTGGATATATTGGATGTATCCTTTGTCTCTAAATGTGTCTCACTCTCTCTCTCGCACACGACATCTTGAGGTTCCTTCAGGGATACAGGGGGTTGTATTACTGTAGTCTTTAATTTAATTTTTTTTTTAAATATTTTTTTACGATTAGCTATTTATGACATAAGAAGTGTTAAAAGTGTCTTATTGTTTTGCGAATGAGAAAGTTTGCGAACGAGGCGAAGCCGAGTGAAGCAATCCCACTTTTAACACGGGTTTCATACACTATTTTTTCTACTGCAGTGATAATAATTAGACAGATGTCAATACGTAAATAACAAAAGTAGACTGCAAAACAGAGGCAGATGGTACAGTAACAAGTATTTACCCTGTAGACTTCTTCACGTAATAGCTCCTTCCTGTGTCACTGCCTTTGTCTATCTCTGCCAATCAACGTTTAGTGCTTTTTCGACGACACATGTTTCGTCACAGTGGATTTACTTATGCTTGGATTGAATTTACGTATAACGTCCAACGTCCCACATTATATATAACTACATGCAACACATCACTAGTTCTGAAAACACAGACCTCCTCACAATTGTTTACGTCCACTAACGCACTACATTAAAGGAACATGTCAAATAAATAAGAATGTCAACAGATCGCTAATTAGAGTGTTTTTGTACTGAACAAACTGCATAGAGCAAGAATGTAAACTAAATAGAAGGTCAATAGTAGATAGTCGCCTAAAGGCGCAAACGCCATTCGCCCCTCGACACTAGGTACATTCGCATATTCGGCCACTCATTGGTGCCAATATAATTCTCGGAGGTTGAGGCCTCTCGCCAGTGCTGGTTCTATATGCAAAAGATTAATTAATTAATGTGTAAGTGCACCGTCAAAAATTACAAATTAATTTATTACTATTATATCACGCGTTCTTCGTAATATAGTATTGGGTTTAAAAATCCGTTACTGGAATGACATCCAAATTCCCTATTTATATAGTAATTACAAAATTTAAAAAAATATGTTGAATCTGAAATTTTAAAAATCAAATCAGATAAATATGGTAGTTCTCAGTCACTTTAAAAACAATACAAAAAAGTTTTTTCTACGATCGCTTTTAAAAGTAGATCTTCTAACGTTAGCTTGTCGAATTAAAAATAGTATTATTACGGGAAAGCTTGTTAAAACTAGTTACTTTTAACGCTAGTATGATTCAACAAATAGCTGTTATTTAATGAAAATAATTGGTTAAACAATTAATCTGTTTATATTAACACGCTTCCTCATAATATATTATTTTTAATTCGATAACCGGTCTACTATTAATAGCGGTCGTAGAAAAAAATATTTTTTCTTTTCTATCATCTGACAGTCTAATAATTTGCATCTAACAACGGTCTAACTTTTAACATTAACAGTATGTCAATTTTAGCATATTTCTAACTTGTGCATGTTACTGTTAATTTGCTAAATCTCCTAAAACTTATTTACAACAAATCAGGGAAAATGAAGTATAGGCACAAAATCAGATATCCTCCGATTACAAAATAAATTTAAACATAAATTCTAATTTTTCTCACTTCCAGCAACAACATGTAAATTGCAAAGTGAAATTTAATCTCAAAACTGTACTAAAATGCCGAAGCCTACTTTACAGAGTTGCATTGCCAGTTACACGTTACACAAAACTGGAAAGCTGTGAATAATGAACGTCAAAATGAGAACATGGAATAACATGCGATCCCTTATTATTATGGAAGCTAGGAGCATTCTGACATTGTAATTTGTGTAATTTGTAGTTTGCACTTAAATACCAATTCAGTTGATATAATTTGACCGCCTCAAGTAGAAAAACATTCTACGTTTGTTACATGCCCAAGGAGGTAGTTGTTTGAGAAACATTATGAAATGTTAGATTCATATTTTTGAAAAGGTAATAAGTGTTGGGCTTGCATATTGTAACTTTAATTTCATATCGGTAGGAATGGTTCGTATAATTTACTAATAAATTACATGTAATCAGTATTTGAAAGTAGAAATACTCAGCCGGAGAGTTTGTTCTAAATGTGTGAATTATGTTTTTTAGGAAATTTAGAATGGAATCGGGAATAATTAATAGAGATCGGGAGGTGGCGATAAATGACGTCCATTCTAGGGTTGGGTCTAGGTGATGTGTCACCACGTAAATATGTTCATGCGTATATGACACAATTATCTTACCTTGTGGTTATTTTGGCGCGTTCAGTAAGATCCAAAATTAATACGAAGAAGGCTGAAAATATTGGTGAGTGTAACATTAACACTCAAATGTATTTTTAACTAGCGATCACAAGAGTAAAGGTTTATTATTAATATTTGTTGTAAATGTTCCGGAATGAATATCTGGCGCCTCTCATTAAAAATCCATTTGTATTGTCGACAGATGTAATTGGCACATATTTCAAATATGTGAACTTTTTCAGAAACTGCAGATTTATGTCTTATATCTTTGCCATTTAAAAGGTCGTATCTCAGATGTGACTTATGCCACCCCGTAGACCAATATCCCGGAAAAGTCAAAAACAAATAAAATGTTTAAAAGGTCGAAGAGATGTTAAATTTGTAAAGCATGAACCAACAAAACCAAAAAGTCTTTGTAACTCGTAAAGTGATGTAGATATCGAAAAAATTAATGAAGAAAACCCCCACGCTGTGGGTCAACTTTGAGAGCCCTATTATCTCAATTCCTTTGGACGAAAACAAAAAAGTTTTGAAAAAAAATCTATCTTTAAAAGATCGAATTAGTCTTAAATATATGTATATAGCATAAACTGACAAAAACAAAAAATCCCTATATTTCGTGAAGGGATGCAGATATCGAAAAGAAGAAATGAAAATACACCCCCATACATTCTGCCGACTTTGGCAGCCTACTACTATGTGCCGAAGTCTCAAGTCCTTTGTACGAAAATAGAAAGTTTTGGAAACAATTATAAGAAGATTAATGTTAAAAACACAGAGCATCCGAACACACGCGCTGATGGGTGGAAGCGTTTCATTAGGTATTACAATATAATTTTATATCTACTTGAAAGTCGTCTCTGTAATTTATCGCTGCGCCCCGATCTCTAATAATTAATTATTAAATTTGTCAAATAGTATTTATTATCGTACTATCATAATAAATACTATATGATATATTAATAATTAATTATTAGAGATCGAGGTGCAACGATAAATTACAGAGAAGAGTTTTACGTAGTTATAATATTGTATCATTAATTATCTGAAATTAATTTGTTGTTGATATGATATAGTATTGTTTTTTTTTTTTAATTTTATGTATGGTGCCAACCGTATCTAAAATTAACCATTTTGTGTGGTGTTATTGATAAAAAAAATTAAAAATTAGTCATGATCATGGTTTTAAGAGAAACGTCACAGCCATTTTGGTTTATTAAAATAAAACATATCATAAAATGTTGATGTAAGATAATGTAAAAAGTAACATTTGTTACCTTTTCAAAATATTTGATAAATCGAGTAGTTAAAGTTAAATCAGACCACCTTTTGCATTTCCAAATCTAGGTATATTCTCAAATTTGTTCATATTGAACTGCAATTAATTTCTTGTTTTTAAAATAATGTATTTTTATGTATTCTTTTTTGTCTGTGTATTTACTAATAATTGAAAATGAATTATATTACTATCACCTTTTCAGTTCTTCCTCATGCATTTCTGGATACAATACCATGTCCGGTACTTTTATTAAATTGCACAATTAAAACAATTATTAATACATACAACAAAAATACGTACAGTAATCTAAAGCATCGTTGCGTTGCAATGAAATAATACCTCAACAACTGTAGTCGAGAAGGCAATTGTGAATGAAATCATGTATGAGAGAAAAGAGGTATACATAATATGGAAGCTATTTGTACATTTTCCACTTTTTAAACCAATATAATTCATCCTCTAACAATTAAATCTTCTTGCTATTGCGATGAATATTCGAAAGCAGTAGACAAAGCAATAAACGTAAAACAAATAAAAACATTCACTTCTTCTATAGAATTCTATACATCGGTGCTTATTTGATGAGCTTTTTTGGAAAAATCAACAAGTCCTTTAATCTCAGTTTTGAGAGAAATGGATATTTTGTATAGAGAGTCAAGCCTAAAGATAACATGTCATGTAATATTTTTTTGATTTTATTTACAAGAATTATTTGAACTTGTTGAATTTTGATTAGATATTATCCGAACAGATGGCGGTACAAAGAAAAGTTTGCATATACTATTCTGCCATCTCAAATCTCATCTTCCAAAATGTCTCCATAATATGGTAGTGGCAATACTATGTTTGACTACTGGTGAGAAAGTTGTGTTAAACATCGAATTTAAAAGATGTATGATATGCGTTAGGACTTGTTCAGTTTTGCTACAAAACTGCAATCTCCAGACTTAATCCCATAGAACTTGTTCACTATAGCTATGAGAAATGTTTTATTTTAGCTTATTTTTAACGGAACGACTAGTTTAGTTGTGATGAAAATTGTCGATTTTCCTACTGAATTTCCAAAATACTAATGAAGTTTTAATATAAATTTAAGACTTGTTTCTACGTCAGGTTTTCAACTGAATTTTGATAAAAACTCATTTTCCCATATGTAGACTTGCCTGAGTCTCCGAATCACACGAAACTTCGTAAGTTTGCAGTCCTCAATACAAACAACTATTTACCCAAATATAGGGCGCGCCTCTCAAACGTTTCCCAGAAATAAGTTTCTGAACATTCAGCGTTCAGCTTATTGGTCCTTAGAATATTCAGTCTGCCACGAGTCGCAGATAGCCCAGTGCCCAAGGTGCTAGACTCCGAAGTGCTAGTTCGCTGGATCCTTCCCAGCCAATGCAATTTTTTTCTTCTGCTTATTTTTTTTAATACTTCATGCGTAATAATACATGAGAATACCAATATAGCTAAAAATAGGAATAAATAAAAATACGCAGAATTTATTCAGTGGTCAGTCCTTTTTAACAATAGTTTTCAACCTTTGTGAGCACAAATCTGCTCTAATGAATACGCAGCTTTAGACGAACACTGCGCACTTGCGCACTGAGAAGGGTAATACTATATATTATGAAGTATTAAAAAAATTTAACCAAAAAAAATGTATTGGCCGGGAACGATCCAGCGATCTAGTATAGACTGTCCGTTTGGATATTCCAAGGTCTTTAGGCTGCATGTTGAATGTTGAATGTTCATAGGTCTGTTTCTCGGAAATGCTTGATAGGCGCGCCCTATTATTTGTGCAAATAGTTGTTTGTATTATGAACTGTAAACTCAGAAAATTTCGTTTAAATCGGAGACTCGAACGTCTGACCATCCCCCTATCAGATCCAGAATCAACCTCGTATGACACATTTATTCTATTTGGCTTTTGAAAGGCAAGAAACGGATTCACTTAATCTTGACCACAGAATCAGGATTCTGTGTCTTGATCACAGAATCATTCTGTGTCTTGACTTATTTTTGGAAAAATTTCACAATCAAAAACAACTAATCTTTTATCAATCCATCATTAAAAATTTTGAATGCACAATTTGTTTGTTTTTTTTTTCATATGAATGTATAATAAACCAATTAAACATTGTTTAGATAACTGTACCTACACTTTGCTTAAAAAAAAACATTGATGTATTAAGTAAAACTAAAACTAAATGTTAGCCCTGGCAAGAAGAAAATAAGCCCTGCCTAATGTTTAGTTCTGGCTACGGCCTACTACTAAATCTTCATATGATTTGAAATAGTTTTTGATTATCATGAATAGAAGAAATTAAAAAACGATTTACAGATTTATCTTGGCCACCTGATGAAAATAACGCCCTAATGTCAATGTAAAACATACATCAACGTTACTGTCAAATTAAACCTTATAACCTTTTAGGGTATCTGTTTGTAATGGTACCCTGTGGCTTTATGTTAGAAGTGATATGTTTAGTAAATTAGTATTAACACCGATGTAGACCCCTGATTGTATTAAAAATGTAAAAATGCCATTACCATTCCCGTATGCGGTTGCTTTGATATAATTTTCTAAAATGGTTCTTTTTTCTCTACGACATTAAAACTCTGGAACTATCAGATACAAAAATGCAGTTTCTATAATACAAGGTAATTGAGATTTGGTTTTTCTTTCAAGATAGTATAAACATTAATTAAAACAACAAAACAGCAGTTATTGATAGTTCTCTTTTTATAAAAGAAGTTAATTAAAACATATATTTGTAAACCTATTATAAAAAGAAGAATATACAAACTAAAAGCTCTCACTAATATAAATTGGAACCAATTTAAAAATACAAATAGGCTTTGTTATCATTGTATTTAATACAACACAACGATGAAATAAACTGACAATAAACAAATATTTAAAACGCATATAGTAAATAAATACTAAATGTCATACCTAAAGGTACAAAGTCGGAATACTATCTACATTATTTAATTTAAAATTAAATGAGATTACCATTCATTGCTACCACTTTCGTAACAGACTATACACGTCTTGATGATTTACAACCTATATGATATAAAGAAGTGCTTTTGGTTTTGATTGCGATTGACCACCAGCAAAGGATTTTTTCTGCAACCGTCTAAGAAGTTAATTGTTTTTGGTCAATTTTTTGAGTGAAAAATACATCTTTACTAGTCTAGCCCGGTAAAGTGATATAGGGGATCGATAAAGTCTTTACCGATCCCTTATGTCACTTTTGGTTGGCAACAGTAAGATAGATACCTAACTAAGCTCTCTAGACAACAGCGTCTGACATCTGTCAGTTAACTTTTATGATTTTGTTTACAAAAGATTTCAAGTTAAAAAGATTTTTGAGAGTAGCAAAAACGGTTGCAGAAAAAATATTCTACGATACACACCCGGAAAGGGTCTTTACTGGGTTCGCCGGCTTCCAAGACTGGACACTGCCAACTCGTCCACTAAAGAGTCACTTTCCGGTTTTGTTACGTGAATAACTGTTACCGAATGAGAGGATATCCTTCCTGGGGCCGTCGCGTACATCATTTGTAGATCGGTTTCTGGTTGTTGCCTTCATTATTACGAAGTAGTTGAATGAAACATCGACAAGACTGATCTCGGTATTATAAATCTCTATCTGATAGTACAGTCTATCTCTCTCTTAAGCCTGACGCCATTCATTCCTGGATGTAGGCCTCTACCATCCCTCTCCATATTTCCCTGCATGCTGCCTTTTACATCCAGTTTGTCCCTGCAGTGCCCCGGATATCATCTGCCCACCTCAGATTAGGTCTCCCCACACTCCTCGTTGTTGCCCGAGATCGCCACTAGGTCTTCCTCTTCATTCACCTCGTATTGCTCTACTTTACGATGTACTCTGCCCAGCGCCATTTCTAGCCTACGATCCATCGCATTACATATGTGACTCTGGCACTTCTACGGATCTCTTGGCCCTTTGGCCTACTCTCAAGCGGTTGGCACTGTACTTGGTGAGCACGATAGTTTCAAGGTCATACGTTGCTACTAATAGCAAGTAGGTTTCGTACCACTTAAGATTTTGGGGTATTGCTGGGTCTTTGGCGATGAAGCTGAGCGTTCTAACTGCTACCACGTCAGTCCCACTCTCCTGGTTAATTCTTAGTCTAATTTTTCTTGCCTAGTCTGATGTTGTGGCCCAAATACAAGTATTAATCCACAACTTCCAGGATATGATTCTCAATTGAAATCCGCAGTGGATCTGAATTTAGGATTTTCTTCTGAAGGTTCATCCTCAATCCCACCTCTTCTAACGCTGCGTGAAGTTCCTCAAGCATGTTCTTTAGCTCCTCCGGGTCGCTGCTTATGAGAACGATGTCATCAGTAAATCTCAGGTGGTGTTGATGTTGATACCCTTCTCTTTCCATGGCAAATTCTTGAAGATGTCCTTCAGTACCAATGTAAAGAGTTTAGTGGATATTGTGTCACCTTTGCGGACGCCCATCTCAATCCGAATCTTCTCCGTTAGGACATCGTCCTCTCCCAACTAGCACATTGGTTTTATAAAGTTACATAAATTAAATGGCTAAGCAATCATATAGATGAGTTGTAGTATATCACAAATCATCTACATGATTGTTTAATCATTTAATTTACCTTTATAAAACCAGTGTGGTAGTTGGGTTATCCTGATTTGGAGCATGACATTGCATATATGTGCTGTATAAAGTTGAAATACCGGTGGTCGATTTGCGCCTTATCCATTGTCGCTAGTATAGTACCAGAGACTAGTCTCTGATAGTACTAACGAGTTATAGATTATAACGTAGTTTAGTCTATCATCTCATTATGGTGAAGGCAACAACGAGCCTCAGGACGGATTTTTTCAATCGGTAAAAATCCTTTACTACTGGTCAATCAAAATCAAAGCCTAAAGCATTTTTTTGTATGATAAAGGTTGTAGATCATCAAAAGGTGTATAGTATGTTGCGAAATTAGTAGTAAGGTGTGCCAAGATTCCGACTCTGTATCTTTACTCTTTAGGTATGACATTTAGTATTTATTTACTATTTGTGTATAAATCTCACCTCTCTATTGGAATACCTTGGTATTTTATTATACCTTCATTAGTAAATATGTAAAACCTTTCTAAGCCTACTACGAATTTGGTACTTACTAATAATATATTGGCAATAAAGAAACAAAAGACAACACCGAACTCGATTTTTTTTCCTTTAAAAATATAAAGGATTATAATAATATTTTGAGAGCTGGTATTGTTTTCGATGAATCTAAAACGACAAGTAACCATTTTTTTCGTCACATCGTGTGTATTATTTGTGGATTGAGTAAAGTTTCTCTATAAATTAAACATTTTAAAATAAAGTAGGATGTGTCATGTTTAAGTAACACGTGGTATATTGTACTGACAATGCGTTTTAAAAATATAATTTATTACCAAAAAAAGAATAACTTAATCACACGGTTAACGAGCGGATTAACAAAACACCCCAAATGTTTGTATACTGAGAGGAAGAATCATTTAACACTATAATTAAACATTATCTATTATCGTCAGTAGATGGTTGTAACAGCCTTATTAAAAAAAACTAAAGAAGTAATTATTGTTGCTATGTTTCGACGATGTTAATTAATGGATATTTATAACTTTTGTATTATAGGCATATCTGAAAAATATTTGAATTTCTGAAATATTTCAGATTTAGATTGTTTTTCTTTCTTACCGCAAGCACAAAATAGGTTGTAGTAAGATTTCCATTACCTACGTAACTGCTGTAATAAATAGTAATAATTATAATATTATATTGAACAAAATAAATAATACAAATTATAATATTGCACAAATTTAAATATCTACTAATAAGACAAGGGTTCTTTTATGGCAACTTAATGAGTTAATATATCTGGTTTGTGCCACGATAAATTAATAACTAAATAGTACAGTACTTTTGGTAAAGCATTGATGAAAAGTAATGCAATTATGTTAGTAATGAAATGATGGTGAAAGTAAGTAATAAAAATGCTGTGAAAATAATGAAAATAGTGGTAGTAATGAAAATACTGCAAAAATAATGAAAATGCTTTTAGTAATGCAACTACTATAGTAACTCATTTAGCATGTCACAAATGACAAGCTAGGGTTGATTTATTACGATGAAGTCATCAAACATGTACATTAAGTAATGCTACCAAATATTTTACGAAGAGTATATTCGTACATCGCGTATTGCGATCTAATCCCCTCTTCCAATAGCAGTAGACATTTTCCGTTCATCTATGAACTCATCGGTACTATAAGCTGGAGAAAGGGATGATATCGCAATGAACCGTTTTACCTTAACTGCTAGTCAGTTGCGAACGCCAAATGTGCGGCAACCCGTAAAACATATCACATTCTGTACTATATCTTTCCAAAAAGAGATGGCGCGTTGTATCACCTGTGGTTTTAGTCAACAAGAACTTCAACGAATATTGGCAAAACGGAAAAACGATCCATTGCAATGTCATCCCTTTCTCCAGCCTGTAGTACCGATGAGTTCATAGAAAGACGAAACATGTTTACTGCTATTGGAACAGGGAATCACTTCGCAATACGCAACATACCTTAAAAGGAAACTACTATGGAAGTTAATATCATTATTTTTAACAATAAAATTACTAATCGTCCATCGTACTATGCGGAGTGAACATGAGAAATATTACAACGTACTCGTACTGTATTATTTCGATACGACAGTATGATTAACTCGTGTCTGACTTTTTGTCTTTCAGCACTGCCACAACCTCGAGTCATTTATATCTGGATATCTTACTATGTATATTAGCATCTATATTAACACGAATATGAAACATAACCGGTGTTAAAGATTCGTACCATACCATACATCGGAAAGAGTCGTACAATTTATACGAATCGTACAATTTATACGAAACATACAAATACGACACATCTCTAATTACCTATACTCTTCCAAAAAACGTAATGTTATTAATAGTAGTTTAATTACTGGTTATTAAATACTGCCGAGCCGTACTTTCAAAGACTGTGCTTGAATGACATTCATGTTCAACGACTTTAGATGGTAAATTCTATAATATTGGTATTTGTGATATATAATCAGGAGATTCGAAAGGAATATTTCTGAATTATATGCTAAAGACTTGATAATAAATTTTATACTGCGAGCATTATATTGTTGTATATCACACTAATATTACGATGTTTGTTATTATATTTAAATTCCGAAATATTTTCCGCAGAATCTGAGCAGAAAGAAAACCAAAATTATTTTTAAGTTTCAAATAAACTAAAATTAGTAGTCTATCAAATATATGTATTATAAAACAGATAATTTTAGTTTAATTTTTTAAAGCAATTTGGCTGAAAATTTATTTTCATATGTATATTTGGTATGAAAATATTATGTTAAAACCACAAAGTTAAAACAACATTGAGCAAAACGCATTTTTAAATATTTATTAATATTAAGTAACTAAATTAATCCTTGGAATCATTTAAGGTTTCCACAATATGTATACTAGTATTTCTTGGAAACAAATGGGTGGCACAAAAAAACACAATGCACTTAATTTCTCATTCCGCTCGCGTAAAGTTGACAAGTCAATTGATGAATCATTATGTCGGGGTGTTAAAAGATGTATATCGGTTTGAAAATACAAACGATATGATGTGAATAAACAAAGCTAATGATTTGCATATACCACAAAAGGTATTTATGTATTCCACTGAAATAAAATGTATGCATATTTTTTTTATAAATATTGATCATGTGAATGATAATTGCCAATTTCCACATAATATCATGAATAATTAAAGTTGAATATCTTATTCATTGATAAATAACTCACATAATTATGTTGTGTTCTTTCTAATGTTAATATTTATGCAGAAAATGAAAGGTTATCTCAGAACATGAACTAACAGCCTGTCAAATATATTGTTTTATATCACAAGGACATTTGTCCACATCTCAACTTAAGTGTACTTGCCCGATGACTTCTTCAAAGTCAAAGAAGTCATCAGTTAAGTTGAGATGTGGACAAATGTCCTTGTAATGTTACCCCTTTCTCCACCCTGTATTACCGATAAGTTCATAGTGTCTAATGCTATTGGTAAACGGGATCACATCGAAATACGCGACATACCATATACACTATGATAATTGTATTCTGGGAGAATAACGTTGAGATGTGGATAGTTGTATAGGTTTATACCAGCAACAGTCAGAAACTGTTTCAAACTGTCGTCGATATGCGCAAAACGAAATTGGCGTTCCAGCAAACAATAATGAGGGATTCTGACTACTGGTTCAGTGTTCCAGCAAGTGAACTGATTAGTTTCTAACTGATTTCAAACGGTTTAAAGAATTCGCGGATTCTCCACGGATTTTAGCCTGGCCATGCGTAGTTCAAATATAAAATGTCGTTTAAAACTATTTGAATTATAAACGTATTTGTGAATAACCGAACATTCTATAGTATCATTCTCTAGTTTGCATAAAGATAGAAATAATTCGCTCCATCTTCTAAAATTGGGAAATTGAGAAATTTAAACAAAAATGATTCAAAATGATTGCAAAAACAGAGCTATAGATTATGTTATTTACAACTTTCAATCAAATGTCATGTGGAGAACTAAGAAAATGCGAAAAAGCAGAAGAGAAGCAAATATTTCGTTCCAGTAGTATAAATTGCCAACTAACTCCCGACTAGTTGATGTTTAGACATGCGCATTCAAAAAATTCATCAAATCGTTTATGATTCTCTGCTGGAACAAACTTTATATAACTGCTAGTCAATTGGAAGAACTAAATGTACTGCAACCCGTAAAACATAAATATCTGGAAGAGTTTTTTCTATCAAGATATGGCGCATTGATCACCTGTGGCTATAATACACAAAAACTTCAACAAATATTGGTCTATGTGATAGTGATGTTATTCCTTTCTCCATCCTTTATTATCGATGCGTTTATAAGAGAATGAAACATGTCTACTAACTGCTATTGGTAAAGAGGATCACATCATAATACGCAATATACCAATATGCTCTTCGTAAAATATTTGGTGGCAGTACTTGTCGTCCCCAGTCAAAGAACTCTAGCTTGCCATTTTATATGACATTCTAAATACGCTACTGTTTTACATTTTATAAATAACTCAATAGAACATGAATAGTTTTCCAGCACCTCTTACATATCATATTCATATTCTGTTACACCTAAAATAAATCATATCGTGAAGATGTATACAGACAAATCTTTACTACAAGAATATTATATTAATTGTCTGAAAACGTTTTCTATGGAAGAATCTTCATTTATATTGATGACAAAATTATCCTGACGGTATCACAGTATGAATTTAATTAAAACAAAAATAATTGAGAATAATATAGGTTAAGGACAGTACGATTTATCATTAATCATTGATATGTCCAAAGCATTTGATATAGCTGGAAGAAAGGTTGTCATATCTAATAGATTCCAGAGGATCATTTCCTAAATTGATGACATTTGCAAAATTATTCAATCGTTGTTTGACGTTCCTCAAGGATATGTTTTAGGACCAGTATTCTTTATATTACATGTAAATCATGGAATGCTTAATATTAGCTGTGACCAAGTAATTATGATAGCGGATGAACGTGTATTTACAACCACTTGACTGTAGGCAATCAACGGATGACAAATTATGCCGAGATAAAATTTTCGCGACGTGTAATAGTTTTGTAATCCATTTTGTGACAAACTAAAATCTTAGAAAATTACAGCTAAATAATGACAAATATTCAACATTCTTCTTGTAAAGTTATTTTTACTTACCTTTCAAAGCCTCTAACCTGTTTAAAGTCTTAATTATCAAACAAATTTGCGTTGTTGTACGCAGGCGCAGTTCGGCATTTCAAGTGACAATTGAAGTGAATGTTGACAATTTATAATTATTCTCCAATTCAGTACATCAATGCAATTTAGGTTCTTACATAGTTAAAATTCTTTTCTGAACAGATCAATGTGACCACGTATGTAGTAACGTTTGCTTGATTGATGAATAAACACCAGACAATTTCTGTAAGTTCCGGACCGGCGCCATTACAGGCCGGTCTGAGCTCTCTTTATAAAAGCAGCATTAAGCACGCATAACAAGATATTTAGTTTACCTGCAAACGTCGCATTGTGTGTGTAGACAGCGTGAGGATAAAAATAAATAGTAACAATTATGTCGCATTTTCGTTTTTGTCGACAGTTGAACTGCAGGGACAGTATTACGGTGTACGCGAAAAATCAGTACGTAGGGATTTGTGTTGACGAAGCCATGAATTTTAAGTGATGTAAAATCATTAATGTTATTTTGAGTATTTTAAGTGCTATTGATAGTATTTTTTTACTGTTTATATGTAGTAAACGGGTGTTGCAAACGAATGCGTAAACAGTTGCGGAAATAGTGGTAAATGCTTTGTGTAATATTGAAAATGTTTATATCAGACGCAGCGCCATGTATGTGTAAAGCGGCCAGGCGATTAACGTATTCCAATATGAATCACGTAACTTGTCTGGCCCATGACTCGCATCGCGTAGCTGACGAAGTACATCATCAAAAGCCAGGCAGCATTTCAAGTATCAGACATTCAAGTGCAATTACGTACTGTGAGCAATTCCAATTATTAATTCAAGCACTTACGAAAAATTATCCGTAATGTGCAGAATTCACTGAACGACTTATTGTACCATCGTGGTGTTGATAAAGATAAATTGCACCACGTGCAACTAAAAAATTTGATTTTAAAATTTTACGCTCGTCTCGGGATTTGCCGTGGAGGAACCAAATCGTTTCAATCTGAATGCTGTCCATGCGAAGCACACAGTACAGGAGGTTTTATGAAATGTTAAGACAATCAAGGTATGTATTTTAATTTTTCCGTACAATTGACTGTTATTGTCCATGTTCCGCCCCTGCAAGCAAGGAAATTGTCCGGTGTCTACATTATTTTTTTTTGTGAAATCTTAGCTTTATTGCTAAGGGATTTTGGTGTAAATACAGGCAATAAATTGTGTAAATATTTAATGCTAGAGCTATCACAGAACTTCAATGCCTTGTCTTTAAAATACACAGTAAATTGAAACTAATTTTAAAATAAAAATTCAGGTTTCTCAAATTTCGTTCACAAATCCATCAAAAACGATTTTATCAAACCACCAAAAATCCACTAGTCAAAGTAATATAAATTCTACGATGTGTCGCTTGAATGCTTAATTAAACTGTATTTTAAAACACTGATACAGCATATCTGCTTGAAGTTATAACAACCCAAAGTCGTAAAGTACTTTACCAAAACAGGGGATTTAGTATATTATATAAATCAAGATCCCTGATTTAAATGCCTCAGATTTATTCTCCTAGGGAAGGCAATATTTATGTCCTTTACTCCCAGAATACACTTACTTTAATCACAGATGTAAAATATATTAAAAGTAACGCTGTATCAACATTATTAATACTACCGTACTTAAATCATATATTACTTTTCTTATACGTCATTCTATATTTTAGGATGATGATTATGTGAATTTTTTATTTGTTTGCTACAAAAATGGAAAATATGCTCTAAATATTTTATAGAATAAGGTTTACCTAAAACATAAAAGTCTAAACGACGCGACGATGTGCTGGCGAACGTGTATAATGAATATGCCCCAATTTCAGCAGGAAGAATTTGATTCTACACTGGCCGTTTACTACCAAACGTTGACAATTTTAAGTTATGGTAATTACCAATTTCAAGATTTCGATAAAACGAATATTTTTTTTATTTCGACACTGAAAAAAAATTAAAATTAATTTTCTTTATTAATGTTATCGAAAATCGAACTCGTAAGTAATTGGAATTTTCAATTTACATTTTATTTTATTTTCTAAATATTTTCACTGAAGTATTGTTTCTAAAATATATACTTTTTAAGAGGGCTAATCGAACCAGTGTTTGTAAGGTAATTTTTCAAAATTTATTTCTTCCATACGGTTTGGTCAAATTACACCAAATTTGGAGGATCAGTAGTTGAAAGTGTATTAGAGGGTACATGTATATCTATTTTAATTAATTTTCACTTTATGTAGGGAAAATTTATACTGTAAATATAAGTGAAATTTGGACGTGATTAGCTCCTGAATTATGATATCAATAGGTAAAATTCGAGGTAAAATTCATACATGTCGTCTAGAATGAATCTTCATACTTATGCTCAGCAAGTTTCAAACTTTTATTCCGTACTTTGTCACTACAAATGGAGCAAGGAAATGTTACCTCTATCGGGAATCGCACCTCAATGAAGTCGGTGAATAAAACGTCCAGTGAAGGTATAGTCAGGAGCAAAATTATTCAGCGGCGCATGTATAGAAACTTTTTAGAGAGTGACACAGCTACCCGAAGCTTTTTCCCGACCAGGCCCCTTAAGTATTAATTAATAAAGTAAAATTAAATTAATTTCTGTTTTAATTTAAAAAAGTCACAAATTACACGCTAAGAAATATCAAAATTAATTTAGATTTTTTTTGGTTAATTTCAACAATGTTATGGTATGTATTTAAGTAGATACAAGATGTCATTGAGACTATTCAGAAATTATAATAAACAGTAACATATTTTCGGGGATATTATCATACGTGATTCACTGGGTGAATTTATAAAGTTTGCCTTTTTATCATAAAAATACTTATATCTACCTTATTTTCTAATAATATGAAACCAACGAAATAATGCATAGGGGATAGGGAATAGGGAATGTCACTTAAATTAGTTCTTTATTTTATTATAGGAGAAAACTAAAACGAAAAAACGTGGTATTTCGGAATTCTGCTCAATAAACTTATTTAGAGTAATAATCTACCATGTATTACCAGGTATATCTATAAGCCAGTAACAACAAAGCTACATATCCTAGATTTGAAAGTACTTGGGACATACTTTTATCTGATGAATTGCAGAAGCCTTGGTCTACATAATAAACAATTCGCTTAACACGAGTTTGTCCATCTCTATTTAAAACTGCCACTCTTTAAAGATGATAAATTGGATGTATGTGACTAATTATAGGCCTATCTCATTTATTTCTAATATGGCAAAAATGTTGGAAAAAGTACTACAAATTAGAATTAATAGTTACCTTAAAAAATTTCATTTATTATCTGATAAGTAATATGGATTTAAGAAAAACTGGTCGACGCAAAATTCTAAAGCTTTCGATACAATTAGTCATAGCCAACTTCTCAAAACACTAGAAAATATTGGTTTCAAAGGCACCTCATATAACCTTATGTCAAGATATTTAAAAAATATAAATCCAAATAGGTGATGAATTACACGTCACAATAAATGTGGAATACGGAGTACCCTAAGGTACTCTATTAGGACCAATATTATTTAATATATATCTGAATGATTTGTAGAATGTGAAAGTTATGAGTAAAGTAATAAGTTTTACAGATGACACTGCAATATTTTATAGTATTGCAAACTGGTATACATTAAAGGACATAATGGAGAAAGATTTAATTTTTTACCTGGTTTAAGAACAAATATTAACAGTAAATTTCAATAAAATTTACATGCCAGTTACATCATATTGGAAGTAATTACCATCTTGCACAAAAATATATGTAACATACTATAAAAGTATAATAAATATTAAATTACCAAACCATTCTAATATAAAGGTGAGATTAATTTACAAATATTAATAAACACTAAAAGTAACGCCTAAATACGAGGTACTAAAGTCGTAATCCTCTCACTTTATTTAATTGAAGATAAAATAAATTAGCCACACACACTTCTTGATGCAAAACTGGTCTGCGACTGGTACTAGTGGGCAATCGCCTTTAAATTTAATCGCGTCTCTTTGTAAGACAAATTTTATAAATCAACAAAAAGTATATATGTATATACATTTAAATACTTATCTAAGATACTGAAAGTTTTATATCATGCTAAATCTCATCTTACATACGGTCTTATTGCAGAGAGTGGTGTCACACCAGTAATCACTTAAGTGCACTCGAAATTATACAGAAACTGATAATTAAAGTTACATTAAAAAAACACTGGACGTACCAAACCGAAATATTGTTGCAGAATGCAGATACAAGATGTTTGACATTGGCCCAATCTTTTGCTTTACCGGCATGACAAGGCAACATAAAAATAAACACTAACTAAAATAATTGAACATGCACATAGTACCCGCTATATAGTACCAAAATCTATAAAAACATAGCACAAAAATTCTATACATATCTTGATTTCAAAATTTATAACCGCTTGGCCTCTGAAATAAAATCAACAAATTCTTGTACCTAGCATGTTTAAAAATATAGTTATATCTTGGATAAGAACCATTTCCAAGATTTGAAATACACGAGCTGAAAGATATTGAAAGCAGTAATTATACCAACTTCAGTTTATATAAAACTGTATAAATTCCATGATATGACTCCCCCCCCAGCTGGTTTTAATAAATTATATTTATTTATTATATTGTGTTACCTTTATATTCTTAAAATTATAGGTACTTTATATCTTATTCTAATTATAAATTACTGTTATGTGGATAAATTTGTTTTTATTTTTACATTATGCAACATTTTAAGGGCTCGATCCTGGTCCAGTACTTATTGTTGTCTCATTTTTTTATTAAGCTGCTTTCTTTATATACTGTTATATGAGTATTGATATGTTTTGTCTTTCAAATGACTCCTTACATGCAAGTCGCCCACTATTTGAAAGAATTAATTTATTATTCATAACTAGGATCAAAACTTTTTAATAATATAATGTACAGTTAAGCGCATATGAAGTAGTTGCATGCCTATTATTATTATATGGACACTATTTCACGGCTGCTTATATTCCTTATCTACAAGAAGTCATGGACTTTGTAGATTTTCTATCATTTTCTTACTACTGTAATTTAGTTACATTTTATATATGTATGTTTGATTATTACGTAAATAAATATTATTATTTTCATTAATACAAACTTAAGCTCATTTTATAAATCTCAGAAGAGAGGTTATTAGCATTTTTTTCTAAACCAGCAAATTTTTAATTCAAGATATAATAGGCCTGATGAAGTAAGCGCCTTGAAAAATATACAGCTAACATAACATAATTTTCGTTATGAACATTTGGCCATTTCAGTAACCACTTACCGAAGGCGCATTTTGACTATAAAATTCCCGTTTATGCAACGTGGTATATCGCGTGAAAGGGGGTGATATTACCAACATGGCGTCTTATAGGATGGCCGGAAAGAAACAGATAGAGGCGGCGGATTTCTGATAAGAAAACTGATAAGTGTCGTGATCGGTAGAGAAATATAGCGGAAACGCGGACTTCTGTATAGGACACACGCAAGGAGATATAGTGTACGCAGCCGCAAGATCTAAGGGTTGTTTTGAGAATGTCAACAGGGCGAAAGGGCAGCTTCTTGAGCACGCGAAGTGGACTTTATTATGGAAATTCAAGATGTATAAATGCATTAACTTCTAATTTAGTTCCTATAAATTATACACATTTCTCTTGTAGTAATATATTATAACAGTACAAGTATTGTATGAAGCTTTGGCTTTGTTCGTAAATATGTAAAGCAATTCTTATTATTTACAAAAGCACGTATAAACTCGCCCTAGATATCTCTTCAGATAATCGAGATCTTAATGAATAATATAAATTTTTTAGCGCTTTTTTCCTCATCAATTAATTGTGTTCATTAATTTTTGTAGATAGCTGTGGTATTTGTATTTTCAACGACATGAGGAACTAAAGGACGAGCAGTATTCAAACACTGAAAAATATTCAGTGAACATGCAGAGCGATTCAACAATATTTTTACTGAAAATATCGGAGAATGTTTTGTTTAGCAATATTGAAATTTTCCCATATTTTCTGTTAAAACCATACACTTATATAGGCCCTATATCAACTACCTTCACTGATCTCTAGACCACTCTCAGTTATGAAAAAAATCCCTAAAAAAATTATCATGAGATATATACTGTATCCATGGATTTTTGTTGAAATAATTGTAAATGAACTAATATTTTTAAGTAGGATGTTCATATTCTAGAAACTATCTCTATTTGGTTTCAAATTAATATTTTGATAAAATTAGTGAAATCAGTCATAGTTTAGGGATAAATTGATAAATTTAAAAAAAATTGACAAGGAGCAAACTATCCTTATTTTCAAAGGTACGTAATAATATCAGAAAAAGTTGTTTAGATTAAAAAGATATCACTGAATTCGAATTTTCAACCATAAAAAAATTAACTGTGTTTGCTACCTAAATAACCCCAAATATAGTAAAAATAGTAATAAAATCAAAGTAGACCATTTTAGTTGAACATTTAGATTTAATGACATTTTTTTTTCTAAGTGGCGGTTTCCTATAATATTTTTACGTATATCTGAAAATAAGGGTAGCTTGACTTTGTTCATTTTTTTAAATCACCTATAGTCCATTCATCTAATATGAGCACACACAAAATTCTAGCATAGGCGCGCGGTAATACATAAAGACATTTTGTGTATATATAATGCACCGCCACAGCCTTCTTTAAGTCTCAGCCACGAACTAAATATGGCAACACCGCGCCGCATCGAAGATGTAGACCTATTGAAGCTGAGCCCAGGCACAGCATCCACACATTTGCTGTTGCCGGTTAGTTTAACTTTATAATAAAATAGGCTTATTTGCACTGCTTTCTGCTTGGCCAATTAAATATTACAATATTTTATGTAAAATAATGCGTAATTCTACATAAAAACATGTGATATTCAATTGTTCTGCAAAACCAACGGGAAGGTGCAGAGTTACATAAGCTCTTAAATAATATGAAATATCGTATTATTGCTTACGACATAATACATTACATATTCATTTCAAATAAACAATAATAATAAATATCTCATACTATTAAATTAGCACGCGTATTTTTGCCGGGATAGGAAAGGGAGAAAGATGAACAGGTGAAGGATAAAAACGATGGATTATAGGGAGTGATCTAGGGTAATAAATTAATTTCACAAAAATTTTCAAATGCAGAACAAATCATGAAAGACTAGATTGTCTTGGCAAACTCAACATTCTCCTTGTTGGAGGCTGTCCCGATTATACTTTTTGCACGATAATCTAATCTGGAATTAATATATATCTCTTACATCAATTAAAAGTATTCTACTACTATTTTGTTAGTCTTTGCAAATGAGGCAAGCATGTTAATCAGATAGTGTTTGTTATTATTTTCTTTTTTTGGAGAAATACCCATAATAGATGAAATATAATGTAGATACCGCTTAGTAGGTAAAATAAAATCTATAAGATCTTGTCTAACAATCGGCTTTCCCTTTAACAAATATTTAGGTAAATTTGGGAAAATAGTTGAGATTGCATTCTCTTTCAATTTTGGTTTACAGGCAATAATTTCAAACGTTCCGTCTTGTAACAGGTATTTGTTTGTCAAGTTTGATAGCTTCCACGGAATCAAAATACAACTCACATATGTACTACAGAATGTTTTGATGGTGTCCATTCTTTCCTAGGGACAGCTTCGAGTCATTTTTGTTTTAACCCATCGTCCTTGGGGAATCCAAAAACACTTTTTACGCCTTCAGTTTTTATAGATGAGTCGTAATTTGACTTACAACCGAGGATACAACATCGTGTCGGCATGTTTATTTATCTACTATTGGTTACATGCGTACGGATGAAATAAAACATAAAAACTCGCGAAAAATTAGAATGTATTTTAAATTATCACTACACAACGCTATCTACATCTATTGCACTTTAATTTACAAGAGTCTAGAGCAATTATTACTTGTTAAAATCATTGATTTGAGGTAAATAAAGACACGCTTTAATACATAGGCACGTACACAAGCGGCCATTATTCGCAACAACAGGTCTTCATGCCACGTTGCACGATTTCTCATTTCATGGCTGGAACGTAAAGAAAGCTGTGGCACCGCACGCCTATGTTAGAGAACTATGCACTACTGAACTGCGAGCCCAGGTAAACAATTTTTCATATGCTTATATGAATGAATGAAATATAGTATATAACAGATTTCATTCATTTTGTCACAATCTTACTTTGAGATCTAGCAAGATGAACATCCAACTTAAACACATTTGTTCATTTCCACCTTTTCCGACAATTCTTGGACACAGCGTATAAGATCAATCATCATAACACTGACGTGCTTTTCCACAAAACTGCCAAACACCATATAATGCTCTAGACGCGAGTTTAGCCAACTAAGTTGACATCACCTGGAGTGGTTAAAACTAACTTTATGCAAAATGTAAAAATGAAAGGGAAAAACGAAATTTGTATTGATTCCATAAGATCCTCGATTCGCCTGTGGTACTGTTGAGATTTTTAAAGATATAGGTATAACAGTGGTTTATTCATCGGGAAATAAACTACAATAACATTAAGGCAATCCAAAAGATAAAATTGAGACAATAGAAATGTCGGGGATTTTCGAAATTAGCTATAAGGACTATAATCAAAAATATGTTGGACAAACTAGACGATCAATTCAAAGTAGATTCAAAGAGCATTAGCTCATCTCAAATATGATTGAACAGATAAGTCTAGTGTTGTCCAACATGCGTTTGAGAACAACCATGAAATGCGTAGTAGTTTAAGATTAATTAGAAATGTAACAAATAATATACAGCTGGATACATTTGAAGCTTGAAAACTACAAAATGTAAAAATAGTTTGAATAGTGATTGAGTGCCAATCCCATATAGCTCGCTCTATTGGTTAGTGAGTCACCGGTTCACCGAACCATAACAATAGTTTAGCTATAAATAGGATACTATTACATTGTTAGTATAAGTTTAGTTTTAATCATATCCAGATGTTGCCAACTTAGGACGAAACACCCTTGCAGTATATAGTTTTTCGATGTTTTGTGGAAAACCATGTCAGTGCCAACTTCACATCAAATGTTCCAACTTACTTCAGGATTAGTCATCATATCTGTCACTATCTCATTAATTAATATGATCCTGTTTAACCCCCTTCTATATTATTTACCTATCCGTTTTATCATAAAATAATTCAAAATACAGTTCCATTTAAAATATATCCATATTACCGTTTTGGTTTAAAATTGCGTTTTCACAAGATATCCAATTTAAATCTATAAATCCCTGTTAAAATTTGTCTGTTAGTAATACTGAAAAACGAAAACAAATAATTCATCCTAAATATCACTTCCTTAATACCATATAGATTTAATATATAAAATTACAGGCAATAATATGTCTATTTTATTTTTATTAATAGGAAATACTTGCGCTTATTTAGTTTCATAAAATGACACCAAATAATATATTTGTATTTATTTTTATTAATAAAAAAGAATACGCATCAGTATTGTCTGTAAATTTATATATTAAATCTATATGGTATGTAAGATGAATTATCTGTTCTATTCGTTCTCATCAATAGAAAAATTTTAGCAGCGATTTAAAGTTTTATGTTAGCAATCCTAGTGACGAGGTCGTGCTAACACCATCTTTAAGCTCAACATCTCTTTTTTTATTTATTTAAAAAATTTACTTAGTAAGAATTTGTTTTATTTTGCTAACACACAATATAATTAAAAAATATCTATCACTGGTTAAATTCGGCATCAGGAACTTATTCTAGAACATATTGTTTCCATATGTTGAAATGAAAAATATTAATCTATTATAAATATACTTAGCGAAGTGTATTATTTATTATTTTATTACATTCTTTTAGACTATTCATACTGCTTAATATATTTTTCACCTATATATAAAAATTTCCCTTGCATTATAATCGTATAAATTCTACAACTTCATAAAGTTCATAGTATTTTTTTTTTATTAAAACTCGTAGGGTATACAATGAATATTTTCCTTGATTTATTTCAGATTTCCGGGAATGCAAGAAATAAAAGCTGGTTCAAAGAACTACGGCGTATGTATAGGGGAATTTTACTCACTAAAAATAAAGTTTCTCTAATATTAGCACGGCGGGAAACTGCAATAAACTTGAGAATATTTGCTGATAGTCAATTGCTTACAAATTAATTTCTAATATTCTTTCCAAGTATTCTTTGATAATTTTGCCCAAAATTATTCACTCCCGATTGGAAAGTCAATAATTTTGCCCAAAATTATTCACTCCCGATTGGAAAGTCTCGTTTGATTCTCATAGAATTGTAATGAATCACGAATAATAATGAACAGATTACACCAACAAAAATAACAATTATTGTTGTCAATATTATTTATTTATTTATATACAGAGAAGTTTTTTGTAATGTCATTCTTATATTGATAAATATAATAAAATAGTATCTACATTTTTTTCGTTTAATTTGTTCACAATTAAATATGAAATACTCTGATTGCGATAAGAGAGTCCAAAAAGAAAATTAACTTATATGGACACTTATTTAAAACACACCAACATCTGCTCTACATACAAAAGCATACAGGATGTGCCAATAAAAACTCCCAGGTGGAAAATTTCGGAAACTACTAGAGATATTTGAGTTCTATAAAAGCCCATTGCTAGAACATATAAATGGCTTTAGTTATGAATACAAATAGTTTTTTATTTGCTAAGGGATAGATGGCGCTGCGCTACAAAGAATTTCTTGGACGACAGGAACTTAGAAATGTTATCTATGTTAATTTCAATTAGATTTCGTTATATGAAAAAATAATAATATATGCCCCAGAAGAGATTGCCAGGCATAAACAAGTGAGACTGGTGTGGGTTCCGGGACATACCGGAGTTCTAGGCAACAAGAAGGTCGATGAATTGGATAGACTTGGAGCCGAGGAACCCTATCTCGGGCCTGAGCCTTTGTTAGGCATTACAAGAAGGCAGATCAATGAGTGGGCCCACGAGACACTGATGAAGCATTGGAGGACCAACGGGGCCTGCAGGCAAACTCGAGTTTTTGTGACGGGGCCGAATAAATCGAGATCGGCCTGGTTACTAGGCCGGAGTCGAAAACTTTTAATCGGAGTTTTGACCCCCACGATACGGGAGTGGTGAAGAAACATCTTACCACTTCCTGGGACAGTGTGAAGCGTTCGCCTGAGACATAGTATCATCGGTTCTGAGGCGCTTCTAAGGGAGAAGATCGCAATGAGTGACATCCTGACCTTCATCAGAAGATCGGAAAGATTCGACGAGGGAGCAAGAGAAGCACATGGTCGAGGGGACAGCTGGGAGTTGGTAAAAACGGCCCATCTGCGGTCTACTTGCCAGGCGTCAGCCTCCCCCACCATTACCATTACCATTACCATATGAAAAAAGTTCGAAAATCCAACCGTTTTCGAGAAATTTGAGTTTAAAATATTTAATTTTCGAAAAACTTTCTTACATTAAATTTTAGACGATAGTTCGTTTGAAACTTTCTTCATAGAAAGATAGTGTCAATAATGTGGCAATAAAACTTTTTTTTACAACTTCAGTTTAAACCGGTAATTACATTTATTACAATTTGAAAGCGTCCGCCCCTGTATTTTATTGAATAAAAATATATTACATTTTCCAGTACAACCATAGTAGCAATAGTTGAAATATTAACGTAGGCGAAAAAATACATTTTATATTGATTATGTTCACCTTAATGAACTAAAACGACTTCATACGCAAAATACAATCATAGGTGCCTTTGGAAATCTTCATAAACAATACTGTCAATATTGACATTGCTTTAGACATAGTTTTATTTTTTGATTGTCAAATAATGTGTATTTAATTTTTGTATTTAGTTAAATTATTATAAAACATACAACTTCATATGAAAATCAAATATTTTAAACTCAAATTTCTCGAAAACGGTTGGATTATCCAATTTTCTTCATGTAACGAAATCTAATTGAAATTACATTTTCTTTAACATAGATGACATTTCTAAGTTCCTGTCATCCAAGAAATTCTTTGTAGCGCAGCGCCATCTATCCCTTAACATATTAAAAAACTATTTATATCAAAACTAAAGCCATTTATATGTTCAAGCAATGGGCTTGAACTCAAATATCTCTAGTAGTTTTCGAAATATTTCATCTGGGAGTTTTTTTTGGCACACCCTGTATACTTCGTTAATTCAACCTGTTACATATGTTCTCTATTTTTTAGCACATCAATAATGAAATAACGTCTCACTCATTATCTAGTTCACGTATATGAACAAAAACTAGAGACAAAATAATTAGAATTATTTTGTTCTAAATTATCATTCTCAGTAAAAAGAAACTAGCACTTTGCCAAGGCACCGAGGTCTACATATAAATTTTCGTTTTGCCTATCTCACATTTAGGATGGATAAACCTAGGAGCGAAACATGGACACAACTATTCCCTTCGATATTGCTGTCTGCAGAAGCTGAGATTCGAATGCAGGTAGACAGTTTTATTCATTTCAATATTCAGCGCGCGTGAACAATAATCAGGGCATGATACATACATGATCCGCCGATACCTGTATTGCCATTGGATAATGTGATTCTAAAAATGTCGCCATGCTGGAGGAATCACATTTTATACCAATAGATTAAAATCATTAGTTATTAATTTTGATTTATTAATATTTAAAACTAGCTGCTTACACAGAAATCAATTAGAAATGACGGATTTTTAATGTATACAAGAAACAGCGTCGGATCCGAAACTGACCCTTGCAGCACATCAAATTTAGTGTAATTTCGAGTTTTTATACTCTACATATTAAGATCTATTTTCTTTACCATAAACTAAAACTGGCAGTTATTATTATACACGCTCACCCCATCACATTTTCAACGCGCTTGAAACTCACGGAATTAATCACAGTCCTCTTCCACCGCGTTCTCCTGACTTGAATGCCATTGAACATGTGTAGGATTTATTGAGTAGGGCACTTTAAAACCATCAACCGGCTCCAGACAACATTAGACAACTGTCAGATATTCTTCCCATATTATGGGCACAAATCTCACAAAATGTAATCGACCACATCATCAGAAGCATGCCCCTTGAAGTAATTAGAGTAAGGGGCTAGAATAGTATTGATGATAGGTTTAGGACATTGTTGGTTCCCCACGACTAAACACTTCTAAAATTGTTTTTCATCTTCTTTCATAATCAAATTATGCAAAACGGTTAATAAAGAAATTATCATTCTCCCCATAACGATTTTTTTAGGTCTTTAATTAAAATGTGAAATATCCTTAACTGTCTATGCACAGTGTATTATCATTACCTTTTCATTAAGCTGAAAATAAAATTGCTTTCATAGAGACTTCGAACATCTAAGCATGTTTTATGTTGTAATCATTAAATTAAAAAATGTTTTAATAGATTAGCCTCCTTATATTCCTGCTGTAACCTGTACACAAACGAATATGCAAAGACACCAACCAGACTCTTTGAAATTCAATACCAAGTTGTCACTCAACCAAAGGGTGGTTATTCGTCAGGAGCATTGTGTTTTGTTTCAATCTAGTGCTGCCCGTGCGGTATTCCAAATTAAGCTTTTCAATGTCTACATTCTTGTTTTTAACAACCGACAACTAAAAGACAACTTGTTTTGCTTCTAAACAAACTTAACGGATTACAATATCGTATCGCATTTCATATATTATTATGCTCTACTGAATAATGAAACCACAAATGCATACAACGTGAAATAATTTTATCAAAGATATTAGTTATCTTTGGTTTAATGTAAACTGCGAAAGAGATTGTACGAATTTGATAAAATTATTAATTGGACAATTCATCGAAGACGTAACCTTTTGCATAGAAAAGTTTATATGTATATAAAAATATGTCACATAATGAATATAAAACTAAATATTCAAAAATACTTCCAAACATTTGATAAAATCCTAAATGACTTCTTTAAAATTAAACATCACATTTCTCCGCATTAGCATTATAAGAGCTTGTTACATAGCTACAAATAGTTACAAATAGGTATATAGGTGCAAATAGCAATAAATAGCTAAATAATGTCAAAGTTGGCACATATGATACTACTTGTCAAATTTGCACGGTTTAATTCACTATGCAGTAAGGCAGGAAGTTTAGGTAAATTAAAAATTCAATGCTCGTTTAGTGTGTGTTTGTTCAGATTATTTTATATTTAGAAGACACAACAAATTCTTAATTAAAATATTAATTGGGGTCTTGTTACAAAAGTTATATAATTATTGTTCCCTAAGCTACAGTAGAATCCTACACAATGTGTCTCAACGTACTCCCCTCTGAAAAATATTCCATATAGCGATGGATATTTAGTGCTGGAAAGCATATTATAATTTAATACAAAATCGAAATAAGTATGTAATAGTAAATAATTCAAACTATTACATAATTTTTATTAAGGTAGTTCATCGAGTTGACAATTTAAATCAGTAAGTTGATAGCATCAAAGTAGCTGAAATTTGAAAACTTTCCTTTTTTCGATCATGAAATCATATATAGAAAAGTTAATTTTGCTTGTGTAGACATTTTGAAAAAGCACGATTTCTTTTTCAGTTGCTTCGAGAATACTTTTGGATAAATTATTTAATTTGCTAACAAGTACAGTAGTTATTAATTAGTGTCGATTATTACATCGAATTAATTGGCAACTAGATGAATGAAATTGAAAAGGAAAGTTTTTTGACCCCACCACAAAATAGAGTGTTGACCGTTATGTACAGGGTTATTCATTATAAATTACCCACCCCTTATCATCGTTATTATTACCTATAGAAAAAAAAGATTTAAATAAAAGTTGTGTAGTTATGACTGAATTTTGTTAAAATGCTATCAAAAGTAAAGTATCTTGCAGATTTCAGGGGGATACAAAAAAATAATATTGTTTTAAAATAGGATACCCTGTATATTGTTAAATTTTTGGACTGATCCTTCGTTCCTGATTTTAAAAATATACCATATATTACCCCTACCATATACCGTTTTTGAGTTTAAACGTCGAATATCTTAGTTAAACTAGTTACTGTAAATATGGAAAAGTTAACATTATTAAAGTGAGCTATGAAAACGACAACTATTATGTTTGATAAGGGACATTTCTTTAATGAAATAATCAAAATGGTTTACAGTGAGGAAGAAAAAGTCCAAATATTTACTTGTTATATACAAAATAACAAAAATAAACGTGCAGCAAAAAGAGCATATAGGGTGTTGTATCCAAATCGTCCAACACCGTCAGAAATCTGCACGCTACTGTACATTTGATAGCATTTTAACAAAATTAAGTCATAACCACACAACTTTTATTTAAAATATTTTTTTCTATAGGCAATAATAACGATGATAAGGGGTGAGTAATTTATAATGAATAACCCTGTACTTACCTCAAATTTTATTTGGTTATCTCTTATAACAATGAAGTTTTAAGCCCTGAACGCCTGTCCGTCTATCTATTAACTTTCAGTTTTGATCTGTCCTACGCCTGCATACATATGTACATACATACATACATACATACATACATACATACATACATACACACATACACACATACACACATACACACATACACACATACACACATACACACATACACACATACACACATACACACATACACACATACACACATACACACATACACACATACACACATACACACATACACACATACACACATACACACATACACACATACACACATACACACATACACACATACACACATACACACATACACACATACACACATACACACATACACACATACACACATACACACATACACACATACACACATACACACATACACACATACACACATACACACATACACACATACACACATACACACATACACACATACACACATACACACATACACACATACACACATACACACATACACACATACACACATACACACATACACACATACACACATACACACATACACACATACACACATACACACATACACACATACACACATACACACATACACACATACACACATACACACATACACACATACACACATACACACATACACACATACACACATACACACATACACACATACACACATACACACATACACACATACACACATACACACATACACACATACACACATACACACATACACACATACACACATACACACATACACACATACACACATACACACATACACACATACACACATACACACATACATACATACATACATACATACATACATAGATATATACATATATACTAATAAACTATCCATCGA
Organism: Rhamnusium bicolor; assembly: GCA_029963845.1. NCBI lineage: Eukaryota > Metazoa > Arthropoda > Insecta > Coleoptera > Cerambycidae > Rhamnusium > Rhamnusium bicolor. Next base: position 46,663 of record JANEYF010001881.1, read on the forward strand.
TAAATCCTGTTAGATTTGCAACTCGATTGAAATACCGATAGTACATATAATAATTTAAAGGTATCCCATTATATTTGATTAATAGAATAGATGACGACTATAGGAAATGTGTTAACAACAGTAGTGTTCATATTGAAAATTTGTAAATTTGTTTTTCTTGATTATTAAATTTGTTAAAAGTTTTTTATTTTCATTTTATTTTAGTTGGCAGAAAGTCTCTGATCTACTATTATAATTTTTTACGTAAGAATTAATGTTCTTTAATTTGTAATCTCTTGAAAATAACTGGTTTGAAAATTGTTCCTGAATATTTTTACACCTCTCAGTCATGCAGTGGCGGTCGGTCCGCGGAAGCAAGGGAAGCAGTGCTTCCCCTGGGATTATTTAAAAAAACACATAAATAGAACCTAATTATTATTTATCACATATTAATCATTAAAATTTACTTTTACCCAATTTCAATAGATACGGCCCTGCTTTTATGCAGCTGAGATAATGTTGCACGCTAAAACCGTAACGATGACGCACTCGATTAATCGAGCCAACACGAACTCGCGCAACTTCGATATATGCAAGCAGACAACTGTCTCTGGTAAGTAGGTAACTTATTGAAATGCATCCCATCCCACTTCATAATCTTGATATCTGAGCTGTATAGCATCGTAATACGTTTTATTTTATAGATTCTAATCTCGATTTTAATATCGATTTTAATATTATACTTAATATTAATCTTCCTAGTATTATTCTCAGCTTTTGTGCTATATTTGTAAAAACTTTTTTGGTGTTTCTAAACCTGTGGTGCGGCGACAAGTGATTTTTAAAACGTTGAATATTAGTGCGCGTGTACGCAGATTTAGAATTACTTATTAAATTTGGAAGCTGGTTCTAGCACTGTGGAAAATATTATTTGCGTTTGTGTGGTGTGCAATTTGTTGAAAAGGGGATTTTCAACATATTCGTTTCAAGATAAACTGGATATTATTAGAAATGGGAAACCAACACCTGATTTAAAATTCTTAAAAACGAAAGTTAAATCATGCTATAGGTACTTTAATATTGAAGTGTACAGTGCTAATCAGTAGTTAAGGGGTTGTGAAAATTTGTGTAAATTGTTTTGTTGGCCATGTGTACTGTTCACAAATGAAAAAGGTGTTTGGAATAAAAATGGCTTTTCAGATTTAAACAACATTCACAAAGTGACAAAAAGGCATGTTAAGTGTGAAACTCATTTGGGAGCGGTGCTAAAAGAATAAACATTTGGAAAATCACGAATTGAGCATTCATAAGATCAGCAGTTGAAAGAAAGTGTTAAAAGGACTTATTGATATTGTTTGTTTTCTCGGCGAAAATGAACTTAGTTTTAGAGGTCATACTGAATCTCGAAGCGTTGCTAATAGGGGCAATTTTATCAATTTAGTTGATTTATTAGCAAAATACGATACAATTTTAAGTAACCATCTGGAACACTCCACGATATTTCGCGGTACATCAAATCATATTCAAAATGATTTGATTCAGTCGATAAGCAATATTGTTTTAGAAAAGATCAAGCAAGAAATAAAAAAACTCCTTTTGTTGCAGTTATGTTAGATGAAACAACCGATATTACGAATATTAGTCAGTTGTCAATCGTAGTACGCTACATAAATCCAAATGGGAAATTCCAAGAGCGATTTTTAGGATTTTTAGACGTAGCAACGCCATGAACGGCCGCAGCTTTATATACTATAGTTTGTCAGATAGTCGATGATCTACAGTGTGGTGCCAAACTTATCGCCCAAAGTTATGATGGGGCCGCTGTAATGGCTGGTGAATTGGGGGGGCCTGCAGGCCAAAGTAAAAGAGACTTTTCAGAATGCAATATTTGTACATTGTTTTGCGCATCGATTAAATTTAGTTCTAGCTCAATCTGCAGCGTGTCTTAAAGAGTGCAAAGTGTTTTTTTCAAGTATTAGTGGAATGGCTGCCTTTTTTTCAAAATTATCAAAACGGACACGAGAATAAAAACTTTTTCAAGAAATTTAACCAGTGAAGAGCGGCTTTCAAAATTGTCCCTGTTAACAATAGAAAGTGACTTTGTGAAGATGTCAAAAAATTCAAACTTTTACGACGAAGTTATTTCCGACATCGCAAAAAAGGAGAGGCGGATTAAACTACATTGTAAATAGGTAGGTATGTGCATGTTAACTACTTAACAAACTCTCTATTTCGCTGCGGGTTCAATCCTCGCCACCGGTGCTGGCAATGTCGGTGGATATGGTTGTGTGTCTGCGTTTTTTTCATAAGTGTAACCCTCGCCCGTGCCCCGTGCAGCTTCGGCTTTGGAATCGGGGGTTGTCTAATTTTTGTGGTGTTTTTATGTTTTATGTTTATTGAGGAGTGGCGGTCCTACAAGTGTACTTTTTTCTAGATGTCATAACTTTGCAGCTTTCGACATTTGTTTTAAAATGAGTATACGGAAGCCACGTCCCTTTTCTTAAAATAATTTTTGCCTCGCTTCGCTCGGGGCCTCGCGCTACCCATCACTCTATATCACAAACTGCTTCCCCTGTATCAAAACTCACCGCACGCCCCTGCAGTCATGTATTAAAGCCTAGCTGTTCTTTATTTAGCAACTTATTTATCAATTCTTTGATTTGTATCCATGGTTGTTGTGATTTACTTAAATTCTTAATTTTGAAATGTTTTAAGCAAAATATTTGAAAAACAGTTGTAACAAACATTCACATATTGTATATTTTTGAAAATGGAAAATTGTACTCTATTTCAATATTTAGTAATATATTTAATACATTTTAAAAAACTGAATTTAAAAAAAATATGTACAATTTCTAATATACATTTGTTTTTTCTGGTAATATATTCTTACAATTTAGAAGATATGCATACTACAATTTTTGTATTTAAAGTTTTCTTCTGCATTCGTACTCGTACCTCAATAAAACATTGCCTGAAGGTCTATAGTGACATTGTATAGTATAGCATGTTGTAATTGTATATTATGTTAAAACAGACCACTTGCTGCTCAGTCCATTTTTATTGTAAAATCATTCTTTGTTATGTTGATTATGACGTTATTCTATTATTCAAATGTATTTATTATACCGTAATTTACATTAATTTATTTATATTTCTTTCACGCGTAACAAACAAAATTTTGTTTGTGTCATCCATCAAAAACTGTAAATGTTTCACATTTCATTCAGCGAAAATATGAGATGTGTATTTATACATTCGTCATCAGAAGAAATGCTTAGAGAATTATGTTTAAATCTTTGCAGAACTCCATGCTTTGTAGCAACTAGCAAGGCCAAACAATAAGGATATGATTATATTGCCTTCTCTGCAGTGCAATTCCCAATTAATAATTATTTAAAATCGTGTATGTATGTACAGGGTGATCAGTTGAAAATTCTACTTTTTAAACCCATTTTTTGTGTTTAAAAATATAGCTAAAACAAAAATTAAAAAATGGATCTAGCATATTTTACCAAGTTTTCCTATATGCTATGAGTTTGCATCTATCTCAAGAATATAAAGGGGGCGCCACATAGTCAAGTTTTTTAAACGGGACACCCTGTATATTTTCGAATATTTGGATAGTTCCTTTCCTCCCCATTATAAATATATATGATTGTTATATATTCCATCTTCAAATAACTGAGTTATTCAATTAAATGCACCTAAATGCATCAAAAAACTAGTTTGCATTATAAACAATTTTTTAATAATATTAACAATTTAAATACATAGAACAATATTCTCCAATCCGTTGAAACATTTCTGGATTATTATTTAAAACCCCTACTTCCCTGACAAATTTTTGTTTCAATTCTTCTAAATTATTAGATCTATCTTCATATATCCTATGTTTAAGTGTACCCAATAACAAAGTAGAAAGGTGTTAAATCTGGGCTTCGTGGAGGCCATACTATAGTGCCACTTCTGCCTATCCACATTTGATATTTCTAATTTAAAAACTCAATTATCTCCCCAGTTGAATGACATGATGCTCCGTCTTGCTGTCAGATTATTTGCGTAGAAATTTATAAAGGAAGATCAACTATAAAGTCTTCTATTTCATTTTCTAGTAATTGTTTATATCTTCTTCCATTTAAACCACGTTCGTAAAAATTCGGCCCAAAAATTATATTGTTCAGTACTCCACAACAAACCCCTATAGACTGGCGACCTTGTCGCTGAATTTCCTTTACTAGTTGGGAATTTTCAGATAAAGTAAAATTTGCCTCGTCTGTGAAAAATATGTTTGTAACGAAACCATCTTGTTCTATTCGTGCTATTATTTCATTGTAAAAATTTATACGCTTTTTGTAATCGTTATCATTCAATTTTTGAACCGCACTAAATTTATATGGTTTATATTTATTTTTCTTGAGTATATTTTGAATATATCCGTAGGACATCTCAAGATCTCGGACTGCATCCCTAATAGATTTTGAATGATGTTCAGTAAAATGTAATATAACATTTAGTTACTCTTCTTCATTTGCAGTATAATTTCTTTTGGTGTTATGCAACGAACTTGTTCTTCTAAATTTTTTTATAAGGTGTTTAAAATAAGTTTTATGTGGGCATCTTCTCTGCGGATATTTTCTTTAATATAGACGTTTAACTTTAGTTATACTTCCATTGGAAAGAAAATATACATTTAATATATTATTACGTTCTTCTACAGAATACACGGGCATTATTATGTATTTTTATACAAAAAACTCTTTAAGAAGTACTCAAAACTGAAAAATAATCGAAACCGACTAAACAAAATAAATTTGACAGATCAACAATCGGTATTTTGAATTATTATTGTTTTATGCATGGCTATTATCTATGTTGAAAATAATTTATTTGTAGGTATCCCAAACTTTTAAGAATATTACTTATTTATTTGAATAAATCAGTAATTTAAAGACGGAATATATAACAATCATAAATATTATTTATAATGGGAAGGAAAGAAACTATCCATATATCCGAAAATATACAGGGTGTCCCGTTTAAAAAAAACTTGACTATGTGGCGCCTCCTTTATATTCTTGAGATAGACGAAAACTCATAGCATATAGGAAAACTTGGTAAAATATGCTACAGATCCATTTTTAATTTTTTGTGCTAGCTGTATTTTTATAACATCTGATGACATGACATGTTATTGGATTGTCTGTTTTAACAGACAATCCAATAACATGTCACAAAAGTTAAAACAAATACCTAATAATTAATAATGTAAGTAAATTGTAATGTAAAACAACCATAACTATGTTTTTAAAATATTGTATTAATTGTAGTTCTCTGATAATGGTGTAATAAACCGAAACGTTAGAAAAATATAATAAAATTAGTTATACCTGACCGAAATCCCCACAAAAAAAAACTAACAGATATTATTTGATATTAACGGTCAAGAAAAGAAAAATATAGCTATATTTTTAAGCACAAAAAAATGGGTTTAAAAAGTAGAATTTTCAACTGATCACCTTGTAAATATATCCAATCAACATTGAGAGGCAAGCTCTTATAACATGACAATTAAAAGATATAACAAACTTCAAGCAAATTTAGTCACCAAAACCAAATACTTTATTTCTTCAATAAAAAACAGAAAAAACTTTATTTCCTATTTTTATTTCTAGAGGACTTCCAGCCATGTACATGAACAATTTGTCCTACGTTTCGTCCGAGTTTTCGGACTTTTTCAAGGTTAAAAGCTAAAAATATTAAAAATAATGGTTTTACATAAGTAGCATATATCGCAATCTTATTCAATAGTAACAATTTTTTAAACATCCTGTATATGTGCTAACTGCAAAACCTCTTCTCAACGGCTATCCAATATCATGTGAATGTTTACAATAACTCTGTCACTCGGACCATAAATATAGTTCAGCTGTTATAATTACCTACTCTTAAAAAGAAACACATCAACGACAACACCAAATACTGATCATTATCTGCCTAACTCGTCGAACTACACGTACATCACATATCTATCAAATAAATAAATGATGAAAAACAAAATAAAACCCACCCATACAATGAAATTAAAATAGGAAATTTTTATTAGGTAAGAAAACACTTTTTTAGATATGCATTCTGTCACTAATCTAATTTACGACTTATGTAAAACCATTATTTTTAATATTTTTAGCTTTTAACCTTGAAAAAGTCCGAAAACTCGGACGAAACGTAGGACAAATTGTTCATGTACTTGGCTGGAAGTCCTCTAGAAATAAAAATAGGAAATAAAGTTTTTTCTGTTTTTTATTGAAGAAATAATTTCTACTTTAACATCCAACAACTTGTGTAAAATATCATCTAAATACTTTAGTTCTTTAAGAGCAACTCTTTAAGAGTAACTTACAATAATGAAAGAGTAAGATTTCTAGTGGAAAAAGTTCAAAATATTTAGATCGTAATTTGCTGTTGGTAACGATGATGATGATCCATATTTAATTTTTTTTTCGCTTCTTGTAAGTTCTAAATGAAAATCCTAATTATATAATAAAAACATAATGACCTGATGCAACTTTTGGGACTAGCAAACTACTGTACTCAAGCAAGCCACAACGGAAGTTAAAGAAACAGAAATTACTTATGGGTTAGGTTATGTTAGATTAGAATAATAGGTCTGGTTAATTTATTACCTGTAGGTTTACTTTTCATTTACGAGTCCTTTATATTTTTGGCCAAAGAAGTGTTTTAGAGAATAAAATAAGACATTAAGCTGAGTAGCCAGATATCTACAAAGCATAAGAATTTTGTAAGTAATTTAAAACGAAAGTAAAAGTTTATCTCCAGGCCCTCGTCACATTTTTCAGTCACAGCAGCATGCCAGGTCTTGTTTATCTTTATAATTGGGTGCCTCCATTATACTGAGTTGCATGTTTTGTTAGGTGTAAGATATGTGACCTTACCGTCGTTTATGGCAGACATGTGACATAACAGACCCATTACTAATTTGAGGGGCTCGCCTTTACGCATCATATGAGATGCAGTTCAAATGTTCCACGCATTAAATAAATAAACACATGCAGAGAAAACATTTTTAGTACACCCCAATTATTATTATCACTTATCTTATCAGTAACTATTAATTTACTAGCATATTTTCTCCAAAAAAGATTTAGGTAAAAATATTCACTTTTACTAATATAAATTATCTCTCTTTTGATGATTTCTCGTGAATTGGAGAAACCCAGTAAGTCACAATTTTAATGAAAATCATAGTGCATATATTCTATTATAATTTATAAAATATACAGGGTGGGCCAGATTTTATTCGAGAAACTTAGAGAATCGTTAAAATACTCCCAAATAGTATGGATTTATCATATAAACGTATATTGATAGTTTTTTTTTGTGGGGATTTCGGTCAGGTACAACTAATTAAATTTTTTTTTCTAACGTTTCGGGTTTATTACACCATCATCAGAGAAACTATTATTTATTAGGAATTTGCTTTAAAAATTTTTCTATTACATGCTATTTGGTTGTCTGTTTTAACGCAACTCTGAGTTTCGTTAAAACAGACAACCAAATAGCATGTAATAGAAAAATTTTTAAAGCAAATTCCTAATAAATAATAGTTTCTCTGATGATGGTGTAATAAACCGAAACGTTAGAAAAAAATTTAATTAGTTGTACCTGACCGAAATCCCCACAAAAAAAAACTATCAATATTAATTGATAATAACGGTCAAGAAAGGAAAAAAATATATATAAACGTATAGCAAGTTTTCGAAATAGAAGACGCATTTCTCTGGAAATGATTGAAACGTTGTAAAAATCAAAAAATGCAAGTTTCATACACCTCCAACCACCATAGTTTTCGTCTCTCCTTTAGAAATTATTTTAGTGGAAAAATGCAAAATCATGTATTTTTTAAACGTTTCTTAATTAACAAATAGGGGATGATTATTTTGAAATAAGTTTAACTCGAAGACGTTGCATCCTATCAAAAAATTATATGAAAACTTTTTTGTGCATTATTGATAGTAAATGTCGAAAAAGATAGAAAAAAATAGCTTGGGTCAGTGGCGTCCCATTTTTTGGGAAGAATATCCTCGACACCTCCCACCGCTGTGCCTCTGGTTAGAATAAAGAGATGAAAACCATGATGAGAAATGTACTGATGTACGCAATGTTCACCTTCCAAGTTTCATAACAAGATCTCAATTATTTCCAGAGAAATATGGGAAAACCGAAAATAAATTAAAAATTCAACGCCCTCTGCCTTGAAAACTAAGCATTTTTAACTATAGGTCTATATGACAGACCATATTATCCTGGCGCCTTCTATCTATTCTATACGTTTCCAGATTAAAATCTCGCCCACCCTATATAATATTTAAACTTTAAATTTCAAACTATTGATACAATTCGTAAAGTGATCATTAGAATTCTTTTAATATTTTTTCCTCCTTATGGCCTCAAGCTAAACACATAAATCAAGTTTTCCACAACTTTACCTTTTTTGAGTTACTAAGTTTTTCCCTCGGTTTTTCTATTTCACGGAGATATCGTTTATATAGTGTTTTAAAAGTCCATATCATAACTTCAGGAGGTTGTTCCTTGTATCATTTTAAGCACAAAGGACCATAAAATTAGGGCCTAAAGTCACTGGTTTCCGACATATAGTGTATTGACGCTTCTTGAAGATATCATATTTTGCTCAAATATCTCAGAATATGTTTGATATAATTAATGGTGTTAGATCTATTGAACTTATGTACAAATATGACAACTAGTGGCGGAGTTGCTGGGAAGCATTACCATTAAAAAAATCCAGAATTTCTACGTTAATAAGTCTTTGGAAATTCGGTCGAAACATTTAATTCCTAATTGCATTTCTAAGGAAAATAGTTCTCTTGCATTTTATTCGAAAAATGAGTAGTTTTATAGATACTTATGTTTTCTTGGAACTAAGTAGTTTCTAATTATTTACCACATACCTATTTCAGTAGATCGAAAAAACTCTAAAACCTTTTATAAAAAAAAAACAAGAAAATTTTTATTTAGAAATACAAGTGTAAATACAATGCATTGATCTAAAGTCCAAAACTTCATTGCCTTAGAAATTCTAGATTTTTAGCGGTCATTCTAGATTTTTAGCGGTCATACTCCACTGTTATCTCTGCCGTTGCTTGTGTTATTTCCAACAGCCATTGTGTGAATCACTGGCCCAAGATTGACTGATCTACGTCAAATTGGTACCATCTGAGATATTTCAATAACAGTGATAATTTTTATTTCTCTGTATTTCGGATTTTATTGGTTGTATCACCTACATTTATAAAAGCTTCTGGGCCTTAAATGATCTAAGAAATAATAATATTAATCCATAACTACGTTTTTATTAAAAAATTCTCTTGCATTTTATTAATAAAATAAGTAGTTCTCCATTAAAATTAATTTTAATAATACCTCCTGAAGTTATGACACGAACTTAAAAAACACCCTCTACACATAGCATATAAATATCTAAGAGTTTTCGCAACTATTATTAAAATTTAAGAAGCTTAGCAACAAATTTATGAGAAAATCAGTTGATGAGGAAACAATATTCTTTTTAATTATATGAAATTGTGGGAATTTAATATGTTTTTGAAAGATAAGTATAATCTAATAACTTTAATATCATCGTACAAATGTTTCCTTTTATTCTGCAAAAAAGTTTGTGAATATTTTGTTATTCTGTACTCTCAAGTTTATTACATGAAGTTGTTAGAACTTTCACTTAATTATAAGAGTACTAAGAGCACAGGGGCAAAAAGTACTAAATAAAATGCATCTGGTGATCTTTAAAACAATTCGGCATTTCAGTTTATGAAAGGTTCAGAAAATGATTTATGTAAAAGTGTCAAGATGAAGCATCTGTTTATGAACAAATATTTTTCGGCTTCAATAAAAAGTAACCATTATCACAGCAGGAGACTTTTAGAGGCTGGACAGTGTCAAGAAAACATTGATGTTGGCTCCTACTTCAAATCATGTCTAGTATTGTAAAAAATGGTTTTATCTATTTAAGTACTGCCTACAATAGATTCGTTATTCCATGATTTTTAATGCACAATATGTCTTAACCCTTTCGCGACTAATATAACCCATATGTGTCCCACTAAATTTTGAACATTGAGAAGACGGCTTTACTTTTTTTGTTAAAATGTATTTTTGTACCCATTTTTAAGTTTTTGTGACCTAGAGAATGTAATGGAGCTACTATTATATTTTAAATTTTCTATATTACTATGCTACGAGGTGGGACAAATATGTCCTAGTCGTATCTATGTCTGGGACAAATATGACGTAATAATACGTTATTTTGCAAAAATAACACTTGATTATGTATGTATATTTATTATATACAAAAAATATAATAATAATTTCCAGACCACAATTTAAATACTAAGTACAAATTTTTTTTGGGTTATTAGGTCCAAACTAATAGTGAGGAAATAATATTGAACAATTAATTAATTATTTATACTCGACGAGAATAACACATATTTCAAGAAATATATAAAAAAATTTTCATTTCTGTATGCGCCAGTATACTGAGTATTTTTTCAATAAACGCAATATTATAGTTACCAAGTATGTTCCTGCCATTATGTTTTTTATACACGAGAAACACTAAATTTTAATGTGAGTATTTGTTTATAATTTTTATATATCACTAACCTATAACTAATTCTAAATAATAACTGAAGTGCCTAAAATAAGTACATGTTTTCTACAATCTGTTATAGAATAATTAATTAATTGTTCAATATTATTTCCTCACTATTAGTTTGGATTAGAATTTATCACCCATATAGGTATAGAATAACTTACAATCAACTTATTTATATCTTACAGTGCCCTGAGGATGGTAATAAATTATACCGAAACGTCGGCAAGTTAATACAATAGTGTTTTAATTACATTGGACCTAATAACCCAAAAAAATTTGTACTTAGTATACAAAAATATGTCAGACATAAACAGAATATAAACATATTTAACAGACCTAAAAAAAATATTCTTATATGATAAAGATTTTACATAATATTAGGTATGATAAGCAGAAAAACATTCTTTGCATAATGGTATATTACAGGCACTACACATTGTTTTCGTACGTTTCTCATTCTTTTCTGTGAACAATACCGACATCATCTTCTATTTGTAGTTACAATCGGTAAATGATCACCAACATTTATCATTTTCCTTGATGATGTACTCGTTATGCCATAATTACATTTTCGAACTATATTCACGTTTTTTCTCCCTATGGCAATTAGAGATTCTGCCAAATCTACCGAAAAAGTAAAAAATGGAATGTTTTCTTTGTTGCGAGTTTCCTTATATATTATCCATGCATTGACAGCAGTGGTTAGTAAAAATTTGTAAAATACTTTTTTCCACCATTTTAGGGACTTACGATCTATGTCATATAGGCGCGTAAAAGTTGTTCTGATAAATCGTATCACCCATATAACTATTGTAAAAACGTATGGCCTCTGGACAAGGCAGAATCATTTTTGCACCATCTTTGGCTGTGCGACTTATTTCAACCATCTCATTGTATAGCAGTTGCTCATCACCATAACTTCTTTCGTATCAATCACAAAAATCCAATAGTTCCTTCATTATTGCGCAAGCTTTCTGTATCACCTCTACTTCTCTTCTTTTTCACAAATTTTGGCATGTTTTTACGAGTGGAGATGCAAGTACGCACTTGAGCAAAAGGTAAGGTGTTTAGTAGATTCACAGATGTAAAAAATCGATCAAAGCAGAAAGCAACTTCTTTGCCTTTTACAGTTTCCGTTAATTTCTTAATGACTCTCTCACCTACAGTTCCTTCTGCAGATCCTTCCTCTTTTCCTGAGTAGATATTGAGGTCATAAACATATCCTGATTTGGAATCGCATCTCTCCCAAATCTTTATACCCCTTTTTATGAGCTTCTGAGGTAAATATTGTTTCGAGGTAGTTCTATCTTTAAATTTTGTCATACTCTCATCAATAGATTGAAAAGTACTCTCGAACCTTGCCCTTGGGTAAGTTTTTTCAAACAGGATATTAAGTCTGCTACATAATAGAGTTTACTCGCATTATCCAGTTTTTTAGAGGCGTTGAAATAAAGTTTGCTAATAGGTAATTTGAATCGATCCCTAGAAATCGCTAGTTTTATAGCTTCATTACCAAGTGATTTATTTGATGACTAATAAAGATGTATTGCTGGTAATTTATTATATGCCATGATAAATAAGCAGCGTACGATTATCATTATCTCATGTGAATCAGTAAGTTTTTGATTTTGTCGTGTTATTTTTGTAAGAATATCCAACCTTTCATTAGTACACTGAGCTATATAGCAAAACTGACTTTTGGGAAAGAGCTTCAAAAATATATCAAGTGCAGATGATCCCCGATTTGTGCCTAGAAGAAAATTACACGGTTTTTCCTCTGGCATCTTCATTCGAGGAAAAAATGTGTACCTGTTTCAGTCCAACATATACTATTGTTACTGCAAACTGCAATATTTTGTTCTACTCTCATATCCGAATCTGACTCGCCAGAACTTTCAAATAATTAGTTTTCAATATAAGGTGCACATTAACGGCTTCCACTGCTAGTGGATAGCACTTGTTTTTTGTTTTTTGGCTGTAGCGATGGTGATTTTATTTTTTACTTCGCGTCTTGGTAGTCATTTCCAAATCGGATACATCATTACTTGATATTTCAGAAATTACATACTCTGATCCACTATCCTCAAAAGGATCTGTCTCTGATAAGTCAGACAGGTTGTCAGCAATATCTTGCAGCTCTCTTGTTGTCAAAGATTTTTTGTAAAAAAAAATGTATTTATTTATTTTCTGCATAATATACTCTAAAAGCACTAGCGGGTCAATAAAAGGCGAAATTAAAGTACTACTGGGATATATGCGTCCCATAACCTCAAAAATGAACAATAAATAAAAACAAATATACAAACATTTGCATTTACTAATTAAATAAATCAAAATGTACCTATCTTAATATTTTCAAACCGTATTATTAAAAATTTTCAACAATTATAGTAAATAACTATTAAATACACAGCACATGTTCACTTCAAGAAGTAAATGTACTAACTAAAGCAAATATATTGACTATTTCAAGCATTTCTTAGAGAGCTAAGACTCTGCCTGTACTATTGGGATAATTTACCAATGCGTTCACGCTTTCTGGAGACCAACAGTATTTTTTGATTTTTTAATGTGACATATGTACCCCAATAGGCTTTTGAACGTAGCCATATTGAAAAAATAAAATCGTCGCGAAAGTGTTAAGGCTGCGTCTTCACCAGATATCCAACTTAAATTTATAAATTGCTGTTAAAATGTTTATGTTAGTAATATCGAAAAACGAAAACATTCTGTTCATTCTAAATGCCATAGATTTAATATATAAAATTACAGGCAATACTAGTAGTAGTAGTAGTATCAGCTACTTATTTTACTAGGCAAGTAGGCCACAATGGGCCCTTTTTACCTAGGGACCTACAGTTTAGCGTGGACTCCGAACCACGGTCTTTGACTGTCAACTAACCCACCGCCTGGGCCTGCCCGCCTGCACCGCTAGCAGAGTGGCAAACCTCCTGGGTAGGTCTCTTCGACCCTCCACCCGGGCTCGCCTCTCCGCCTGCATCAGGCTAGCGGCCTTCCCGGGATTGTCTGTTGACAGCCTACCGACTGATAGATGAGCTGTCGTTCATCCATCTAATTGCCGGACTCGATCAGTGCTGCTTAACTTCACACAGGCAATACTAATGCGTATCTTTTTTAAACCTAGAAAATACGATTATATAGTTTCATAAAATGGCACCAAATAAAATATTCGTATTTTCTAGGATTAAAAAAAAAAATACGCATTAGTTAGTATTGCATGTAATTATATGTATTAAAGCTATATGGTATTTTGAATAGATTTTTGTTTCTCGATAACACAAAAATTTTAACAATGATTTAAAGCTATATATAAAAACAAAAAACAAACTATAAAAATTTAAATATTCTTCTTCGTTATTTATACTTAATCGTTGGTATTAAAATAAAGAACCTTTTAAAAACAAAACAACAACTTTGATAATATAAAATTGTTTTCTAAAATGCTTATAAATATACACTAAGACCCTTCGCTACAAAAAAAAAATAAATTAAAAAAAAAACCGGTCCATTAGACCGCGAGTTTCTCTGTCTAAAGGCCGGCACAGACGCTCAATATTACATAACAACTTGTTCGCGCCAACTTAAGTTGTACGGCAAGACTGATCTCGAAATGGCCCAGTAATAATTCAGTTTTGTCTCACAACTTTCATTCAGTTTTATATGATAAACATAGCTGACGAGTTGTTATTGTGTACGTTAGCTCTTTCTATTGCAGCTAAAAAGAAAAAAATAAGTAAAAAAAATATTTTTTATGTTTATCAGAATAGTCTTTGGTCTTTATTTTCCGGGTGAAACAAAAGATAGAGCGCATCGCTTCGCAATGAAAGTGTTTACAGTCTCGGAGTAAATTAGCGATATCCTCGTTATTTATTAACCGATCTCAACATTTCTGTTGTATTGCAAAAGTTTCAGACTATAACAACCACTTTTTGATTTTTTTTTTTTGATATTTTGTGTCTTTTAGAAGTTATCACGATGTAAACATATTTTCATTTTGGCAGAAATACAAATCATAACGGAGCTACAAGCTAATTCAGTAAATATTTTCCCGTTTATCTAATGGTAATATTTAATCTAAATTAATTTATAACTCGTTTAGTCCTTTGCGGATAGAAAAAAATATTATATAGCCAGATATCAAACGAAACGTACTAAATTCTGAGGGAGTGTTGGATAACGATATCGCCACACGAATTTAGGGGGTCGTTGTACACCCCAAATAGCATCCGAAAACGTACTCTACACATTTTAACCTTTCACTGTACACCGAATATGACTTCTAGATGAGTTTTTCGAACGCGCAACCTCTACTACAAATGTTTTATTTTAATATAATTCTGATAAATTAAACAGTACCACAATAATTGTAACAAAATAAAACATCTCACACCGCGCAACAATGAAGAGATAGAGCAAGACTGAATGTAAATCGCAGCATCACACAGACGCGACTTGCCGCTAGACAAACTTTACTTGCAAGAAAATGTCAAGTTGGTTTTGATTTAATTCAAGCCAAACTTATGTCTGAACATCTTAATTAAATCTGCCGTATTGTCGACATTAACACTCGACTGTTACAACTTAAGTTTAACGCCATTATGACTTAAGTTAGCGCAAGCAAGTTACATAAAACATTGAGCGTGCCTTCCTTAAAGCGCAGTCTTCACGCAATGTTTTGCCCTACGTCTTGCCTGTCCAGTTAAGACATAGCAGAGAAAACATTTTGTGTAGACAGAAAAACGGACGTTTTAATTTAACTGATGGAGACGGAAAATCCTTTAGAGCACTGTTAAGATGGAGAATTGTTTCCGGTAAAATGTCCGCTATATCATAACATCGTTGCATGTAGACGCACTTCTGTCTTAATCTCGGTTTTAACTGATGTATCTCATCTCAATTTTGCATCAGTTCTAAATTCGTGCGGTACCAAGTTTGTTTCCTTTTAAGATGTCAGACGTAAGGCAATAGTTATAGGATTTTTTAATGAATTTATTGAGGTATATCGTAGCTATCCTTGTCTATGATACATGACATCAAAGGATTATAGTGATCGAGATAAAGAAAATCAAGCATAAATATGCCGTTTTTATCTTGATACTTGATACCTTTCGCCCTCTCTTGCTCCTTCCTAGTGGCGCCCATGATATAAGCGTAATTACTAATTTAGTTTCTAAAGTGATTCATCCTATGCGTATGAAAATCAGTCTGATAATAAATAAAAAAAGACTTAGTACATTATTAAATTTTATGTCTTCTAGAGATGTATGGATGATTGAGGTGAACCGCCCTATAAATGAATTTTTTATTATTTTGCTATTATCAACTTTCGCGGCATTTTAATGAGAACATAATAATTTATATCCGTGTTCATTACTTATTTTCCGGTATGAACGTTTCTAACATAAAACGTAACGTATACTTTGTTGTTTAGATCTTTGCGTATGTATCAAATTAGTTACGATCTGCGTCCGCAGCAATGCCTTTATAGGATAAGCAAATGTAGAGATACGTATGTCTAGGCAGGCTAGGATTTCTGACCGATAAGTTAATAATTGGTGGAACAAAGACACAATTATGAACGTATGTTTCAGCCTCATTCACCAGCTTGTTTGTCACTTGAATCAGCGGCATCGTAATATTTTAGCAATTATATTTTTTACATCATATTAATAGTTGTATGATTCACATAACTTGAAAATTACCTTTGCGCATTAACAAGCCAATGCAATTTAGAATATGACCTATCTCAGTGTTGGAACATATAAAAAATATTGTTCTCCAGTACACGCCACGGCTCAAAAGCAAAGTTGACCTCCAATTTATTTACTTGTAATTATGGCGTACGCGCAAAGATCCAAACAACAAAGTATATACACATACCATACAACCGTTTTATTTTTCACATTCAGATGAAAACAATAATTATCTAAAAACTTCATAATCATTTAATTTCGTCATATTCACAATAAAATTTTCATATTTACATTGGGAAACGGAATAATTAATGAATGAGTATTGTGATACAGGATATTGGTCACCATTACATCCTGTATGTTTTAACGTTAGTTAGTTTCATAAATGTCCTTTGCTCATTAGCCAAAGCCTTTAAAATATACAACCTAAAAGTTGTTGACTAGATAGATGTTTGATTCTCCCACTATGAAGTGGAATTATCTGCTGTAACACTTCTTTAATAAGGATGGATACAATTTTTGTGGCAGTGAATAAAATAACAAATTTTTCTTTATACGCATAAATTTATTTCATTTACAACAAAACAAAATCTAACTAAAAATTAACATTATTACTTTGCATAATTAACACAAGGGTGTTCCAAAATTATGTAGCCAAACTCTTACAGTGGTAGATGGAATCAATATAAATTAAACATCTTTGACAAGGTGTAACTCTTTTAATATGTATTATTAAACAACTATTTATAAGAGTTTTCATTTTAGACTGAGGCCATCTTCTTACTGTAACAGTTTAGCTACATAATTTTAGAACACCCTGTAGATATGAACAGTACTATTTTCAATATGATTTAAACGCTCGGAGAGAATATTAATTTCATATATTTTTATATTTTAACTAAGATAGACTTTTAGTTTTCTGTGTAGGTGTTGGAATCAATTTAGAATTTCATTAGGAACATCAGATTGACAAATTATTTTATAAAAAAGGACATGCCTACTATATAATTAATTTAAATTGAACCAAAGACAGAACGAATAGTCTGTTACAGGCATGCGAAACTTTAAATGCTTATTATAAGTAATTAACGAATAAAAATTGGACTGTATTTAAAAATGCATTTGCTGTTATCGCTTTCTGTTTTGCACATGATGCATAATATAGCGTTAACATTTTTTTTGCTTAACATATTCTCTGCGAAAAAGATATGTCAATATCTCATTTTTGCATTATTAATGTAAATATTAATTAATTGTTAAAGTTAGCCATAGCCATTAATTCAAAATATTTATAAGGAACCAAAAGTCAGATTTACAATTTATGTAAACGCAAGCTGTATTCTATCATGTTAAATCACACAAAAGGGATGATTTACTCTCACTTAATCGCACGAAAACAGCATATGCTATAAAGTAATTATTGATCGATTTTCTGTCTGATACTTCTTATACATGCTTTTTGTATTTCCCATCGATTTTTTTTATTTTCTTAAACTTTTGTTGTATCTCCTCATTTCCTGTTATTTGCAATAAAGCGTGCGGAAATCATTTACCTTCAATACGGGGTTGAATGTACCCAAAAAAGGGGTGAAAATATTTCTAAGTATTTTTACATATTTCCACAAAACATTCTTGTTGAACATTTATTTTAAACAGACAAAAACCACAATAGATCTACAAATGTCGGTAAATATTGAGCTCTACGACTGCATCAGTTTACTAGAAATCCTACATGCATTCACAGCAAAAGCTGTTACTGATTAGTGATTACTTCAGTCAGGAATATGCATAAAAACATTCAATGAAAATGTTTCCCTCCTAGATTGATTTGGGTAATGTTTTCTTATCTACAACTGTATAAAGGATCAAACCATGTAACGGAACTGAAACGTTTTCATAAGGGAACTTTCTTAACAAAGACGCGCAGGTCGAGGCTAAATTAATCTTGTTCATTAATTATTGAGAGTAGGCATATGACTTTTCTTAATGTGTAGAGCCTAAGGTATTGTTAATTGTTTGCTATCCCCACAAACACCTCAACACATGAATTTGTTGATTGAAACTCCTGGTAACACACTACTTTATTAACTAATTAATAATTAGTCATAATAACTTAATGATTGACAACTATAACCACAATTAAGCATTTGGAAATTACTACTTTATTATCTGACTTATTTCGTTTTTACTAGCATAATTCCAAATCAGTACTGAGCCACTTGACGCCCTGTCTACCTTATACTTATATCTATCCATTCTTATACTTTGTGCCGTCGCTAGAACATTCTTGAATATTCCTAACCTTTCACGAACAATTATAGATCCTTCTTTATAAGTTCAGACTACCGTGGCCGTTTGATTGAAGTTTTAGTACCGGTAACGCCATCTCTGGGCACATTTTGGAATTATTACTAACCATAGGTGTAACAATATTATTCATTAAAAAGACGGAGATTATTAAAACAGTTTTAATCATCTCCAGATGATGCCAACTTGGTTGGCGAAATGCGCGTTATATGCACTATATGGTGTATTGTGGAAAATCACGTCGATGTTTGTTTTGTCTGTTTATAATTTTTTCATTTTGTAGATAATTAATTGCTAAGGATTCTGAGAGATACTATTGATCATTAAAGCCCGGATTCGAATATTAAATTTCAGGGACGGATGTACTTACAATAGGAATTATCGCATATTTTAATCCAAAATAAAGCAGTATAAATTTTAGTTCATTAATTTAACTTTTGATGTTCTCATAAAAGGAATCCATTCTTTTTACACATCTGCAACTAAATAACGCAATCCCAACTACAACAAAGTAAACAAATAAGCAAATGAAAAGAAATATTTTAGTTATTTAGCACATGTACAGAAAATAACTATTTCTTTAACTTATAAATAGAATTGGCATTTCGATCCGCAAATCATGGGCGGTGACAGGTAGAGAAATACCCAAGTACGTAAGCGAGACTTCTTTACTATTTTAGTCCACTGTAATGCGTCGAGGTGTCAATAACGTAATTTATTTCTCTCTGTTATATTGTTGATAATTTTATTTGATTCTTAATATTAATTTAATAATAAAGTATGTCAGATCTCCTCAAGGGTAGTAAACGGCCATACGCTGACAAATTCAATAAATGTATCAGTAAATTCCCGGATTTATAATGGTACTATAACAATTTGTAAGGTGTGCGAGGCTGACCTGATGTGCTAAGACAAACGTGATTGTAAATGTCACGTAAATTTTGTGCAACATAAAACTTTAAAAAAATGGCGTGCCCTCGACAACACACTTTATGTTCGATTGACTCTTAATGCTGATTGCCTGTGTTATTCTGCTACACATACTCGATAAGCAGCCATTTCAGGAGTTTTGGAATAAATACAATCCCAAGGTGACGTTACCAAGTCACACAACGTACCTACCTATGTACCAACTGCAAACGAAGACATTGTAAATAAGATCAAATGTGTACTAAGAAATACACGGCTGTGGTTATGTGTTGACGAGATGACAGATTGTAAAAAAAATTCTATTGTAAATGTTATAGTACGTGTACTGGACCCTCTTACTACTACTACTAGCTATCAAAAGACTAACTGAGTGTATTGGTCAAACAATTACACGGATCGTGCTGGAGACGTTAGAAAAATTTGACCTGTCATAAACTCAATTGTTGATGTTTGTGACCGATGGTGCCACAACAATGCGTTTAGTAGGCCGTTTTCTTCAAGAACACAGTTGTAGGTTAGTACATGTTACGTGTAAAGTGCATGCTTTACATCTTGTGGCAGAAACTATTCGACAATGTTTTCCAGAGGTAGATCCATTAATAGCAAGTACTAAAATAGTGTTTCTTAAATCTCCTAAACGTCTTCGCGCATTTCATAGCAAGTGTCCCGGTATACCCGAACCACCACAGCCAATTCTTACACGTTGGGGAACATGGTTGGAGGCAGCATTTTATTATGCTGAATATTTACAACAAATAAATCTGCTATACTACAATTCAATCCAGACGAGGCTGCAGCTATTATGGAAAGCCAGACAAAATTCGAAGATGTTTCTGTTGAAACAGCTTTAAAAACTATTCACAAGAAGTATAAAGGATTACATCACGCCATACAAAACTTACAAAACAATGCGTTGTCATTAGCAGAGTTACTGTAAATAGTGGACGAAGTAAATCGACTGCTACACTCTATAGGTGACGCAAAAAAATGAGCCCGTTGGAGAAAAGTTCCCACGTGTGTTAAAGCAAGACACCGGTTTTACCAGATTAAGACAAATTTGTGATGGTACTGATGGTGCATCTGCAGATCCGTTAAGTGAGTTCAAAGACTATTTTAAGTATGCTTGTATTACATTAATAGATGTCGAACGGTCGTTTTCAAAATATAAGCATATTTTTTCTTCACGTCAAACATTACTCTCGGAGTCAACCATAGAAACATACATGATGCTGCAAAGTTTTTACACATCTTTTCCAGTTTGTGATAAACAAGCTAGTTAAGACGGTAAGTTGTGCATACATTGTTATAAATTATAACAGTTTTTTGCTTTTATTCCTAGTTAATTTTTTACACTTACTATGGTGCGTACGCCTATGTACTACGGCGCATTTTTGCCAACTCTACTTATAAAGATCGGAAGGTTGTGATAAATTATGTTAATTCATTAAGTGTTTACAATATATTATATCTACGTAAAAAATAGTCTCTAGCCTCTTTATCGCTACCTCCCGATCTCTACATTAAAGCACAAAATAATACCAATTTAATAATAAGTAGATGTAAAAAATAAAAAGAGGGCATTTTTGTCTTGATCAATTAAAGAGTGCATTTTCACCAAGGATTCAACGACTCAAATCGATATATCGCTGTTAAAATTTTTCCGTTAGTAATTTTAAAAAACGAAAACAAATAGATCTAATATATAAAATTATAGGTAATATTGTATATAGACCGGGCACCAAGACACAATCCGTTTAAAAAATCCATAGGATTCATTTCGGTTGAAATGAAATTCTAGTTTCTGGAAGCAGGATGTAGAATTTATTTATATGGTGTCTCTTATAAAATAACAGTAAATTCTGTCCAGAAAAACAGTCTACATTTATTATTCACCTGATCCTTTTACTCACACCCTGATTTTATTAATAACAATTTGTTAATAAACAGCGAAAGCAACCCGTTTCCTATATTGGGTAATCTACAACTGATGTGTATTTTTTTTATTAATAGGAAATACGATTATTTAGCTTGATAAAATAACACCAAATAAAATATACGTTTTTCTTATTAATAAAAAAAAGTGTAGCGAGTGTAAAAAGAAACATAAAGCACACCACATAACAACCCCCAAACAAAAGCCGAAGCTCCATGGACCGGAATTACACAGTTGAAAAAAATGCGGACATACACAACCAATCCCGTCGCCCTTTTCAGAATCAAAACCGGGATTTGAACCCGGGAGTCGATAGGCAGTAAACCAGCTATGTTTGTCACTTAGATATAGTTAAAATGAAGGCAGCGTGTAACATTAAGAAAAATATATATATCGCCAGTGTGCAACGAAATTAAAACACGTATGGGTTAGTGTAGATGAATCCGCCGTGCCGACACTAATAGTCAGAGCATCGCAAATGTATTTGTTGGGGGGGATCGATGAGACAGTGGCAATGCCAGCCCGCTTAATGTCAGCAAAGGTGTTAGAACGCACAAATGCAGAAACAATATGTGAATTTATGGATAGAAATCCTAAAATACTATGGTCCATGTGTTTACACCAGTATCCTGGATCCGCCCCTGATATTGACGTCATATAATATTCGGATCCGGGCTCTATTGACCATATTTTTAAAAACGATGACGCTTTAAGCGAAATACAGATTTAGTCGGTAAAATTACTATTTTTATTATTTTTTTTATTAATACAGCATATGAATGTAGTAAATCGTATTTGTCGTGAACATTGACTATTCACCGCTTATTTCTGAGATTAAGCAAATTAAAAAACAAAAGAAAAAGTTGTTTAACCTACCTCTCAATTAAATATTAAATAAATTTTAAACTTAGGTAGACATAAAACAATATTTCGCTGCCTTATTCGACAGTTTTGCTGAACCCAAATAAAATGTATTTCGTCGAGCAATATCTTTTTCTATTCGTTTTTATCATCTTTCAATTACCTGCCCCTAGTATGAGAATTTTCTCCCTTGTTTTAAAATCTTCAATCAGGGACCAAATTATATTAGAAGTTGAAAAGAAAATAAATATGCAAATGAAAAAACTACCAAACTTACAAATTTAATTACATGAAATTTTATAGCGCCCAATGCAACTCCAATTAAAACAACAATAGAATTCTTGAGAGACGCCGAAATATTTTAATAAAGTACCTATTCAGCCAGCGAGTTCTTCAAAATGAAGAGACCTTGTTTTATTTGAAGTTAGACTTCATTTTCGTTTGCAGAATTAGGTAAGTTTCAAATTAAAAAAAAGAAATCGTAACAAAGTTTCTCGTCCAAGAACTGGGTTTCGTGAAAATCTGTATATCTGAAAGTTTAATTAGGAATGACCCTCCGGTATCTTTTAAGCTGTAGATTTCCTGAGACTGAATACTTAGTCTTCAAGACGCTTATCTTTTTATAAAATACATAATGAAGTTGTTAATAAAATAAAGCTGAAACGTTAACAACATTATATGTATATAAGAGCTGAAATATTTACCACGGGAACATTTTTATCTGAAGACATTCCTTAGGAATATTACAAAAATGTTGGAAAAAAATTTAATTAGGGATTCATATCAAATTTTTATTTATTTTCCACAGAGTTCATGAATATTATATTTTATATATTCTAAAATACCTCACTATTTTAGGCACGCAATCGATATTCAGTAGAGACAAAAAATCTCTCAGCTACTGTTGGCATGTATTAGAACATAACAGTTTGGACGGATAAAATATCCAATATTTTATTCCGTGATTACAACTTAATAATCAATCGACTGTTATATGTTATTTTGTTTATATAAGAAATAGAAACTTTAGTAGTTTTTCTACAAATTGATTTCCATCGAACGTCGTACTCAGATGTTTTGTATCTCTACACTGTTTTGACTTATCAATATCATCAATGTTTTTAGTTAAATAGCAACCATCTATTTTACGACCTTTATATATAGGTTTACCAATAAAAGCGGGTAGGCTATGGAATATCATTGCTCCTATGTTTAAATAGTTATCGTTGTCAAATTTGACAGTGGTGACAAGCAAGTCTTTACATTCCATTATGGAAAGGTAAACGACTCAACAACGTTCGGAAATTTTTTAACAATAGGTTGAAAGTACTCTTAAAGCTCGGACGATTATGTGGACGTACAACGTAGCGCACGAAATGTCTTCATAAGCGAACGCGACTTATCAAAACACAGCCGAAGGATTTCGGAACGTTGTTCAGTTGTGTAGAGGTGTTTCAAAATCTTATGAGCCGTGAAATGCGCAAAAGCCGGAGCTTATTCTACGGTATAAGTGGAGTTATGCCTCTGCGCATATGAAGGTCAAAGCTCATAAGGTTTTGAAATACCTCTACCTTTCCATAATTAAATGTAAAGACTTACTTGACACCATTGTCAAATTTAACAACGATGACTTTTCAAACATAGGCGCAATAACATTTCATAGCATACCCGCTCTTATTGGTAAACCCAATCCTGTCGCGTATAATATATTTTTGTCGATTTTCTCTAATATGTAAAAGAAAATTAAGCAAAGGGACCTACTTTCTTAAATAAACGAAAATAATTTATATTTCTATGCATCTACAGTGAGAGATAAATGTCAGTTTAGTGAAAATTCAAACAATAATCAAATCTAACGGCGTTCTCGACGTCAGATTAATAATCGAAATTATTCTGCACTATTTACTATAAAAAATGGGTTGAAAAGTCGCATTCAAGCGGATCAGTATGTAACGGAAAACGAACGGGGGTTCCTAAATCAGTGTGCACTGTTGAAAACCAAGAACAGATGAGAATGGCTATTATTCGAAGTCCGGAACGCTCTATACAACACGCATCAATACTGAACTTATCAAGCACCGGCGAATACTACACAATCATCCCTAAGAAATGGCTCTTGTCCAAGAATTATTCAAAAGTTCTAAACTTGCTCGTCTTCAGTTTTGTACACGTTTTATAAGGAAATATATTGGAACGTCTCTTTATGAGTGATGAGCGCATTTCCACTTAAATGACCACGTTAACATGCAAAACTTTCACTGTTTGTCTATTGAAATTCCATGCAAAATTCACCAAAAATCACTCCATTCATCCAAAGTTACGGTATTTCTTGTGCAAGAATTGTTGAACCTTACTTCTTCGAAGAAAATGGTCATTGTGTTACTATAACTTCTTGAAGATAGGCGAATATGTTACGAAACTTGTTTAGGCCTGAAGTTAAACAATTACCTAAAGAATATTGGTTCCAACAAGACGGTGCTACAAGTCATACGGCAAGAATTTCCATGGAGATCCTGCTGGAACTTTTCCCACAAAAAATTAATTTCACGAGGCTGAGATTTAAAATTTAAACAAGCCGTTAAAGATACAACTATGCACAGCCAATACAATTTACAATAGTTTCAAACTAATTGTTACTGCTGCTCGAACAAATCTTATAATTTCAAACGAATTTTGTTAAATAATTTACTTTAAAAATTTGTATATATATATATATATATATATATATATATATATATATATATATATATATATATATATATATATATATATATATATATATATATATATATATATATATATATATATATATATATATATATATATATATATATATATATATATATATATATATATATATATATATATATATATATATATATATATATATATATATATATATATATATATATATATATATATATATATATATATATATATATATATATATATATATATATATATATATATATATATATATATATATATATATATATATATATATATATATATATATATATATATATATATATATATATATATATATATATATATATATATATATATATATATATATATATATATATATATATATATATATATATATATATATATATATATATATATATATATATATATATATATATATATATATATATATACAGGGTGTCCCAACCAAAAGTAGGTACCCTGAATAACTTTGGAGATAAAAAATTTTTGAAAAATTGGTGAAACTCGTCGACCTTGTTTCCAAGGGGGACATATTTTAATGTAATACCTATCATCAACCCTCTACCCTACACGGCCACCCTCTCAAAAAAATTCAAATGGCAAAGGGGGTCGAGTGATACATCTTTTGAAAGGTCTTTCAATTCTCTACATAAATGTGTATTTCTTTAAACATTTTCGATTCGTTCCTAAGAAATAATTGTTTCATTATTTTAGGTTCGGCAAATAAAAATAAATGTATTGTTCAGAATGACCCCCACCGACTTCCATACGGTAGTATAGTCTGTCTTGAAATTCTGTACGAACATTTCTGAACACATCTGGAGTCAATAAACGGCATTCTTGAACAATTCTTTCACGTAACTTTTCCAGAGATGTGGGTTTTGTTGCAAATACCTTCGATTTCAAATGTCCCCACAGATAGAAATCCAGGGGAGTTAAATTGAGTGACCTAGCTGGCCACTCCACAGGACCTCTTCTTCCAATCCATCGCTCAAGAAATCGATTATCCAAAAATTGACGGACTGCTATAGCAAAATGTGGAGGTGCCCCATCCTGTTGAAAAAACAGTTCGCCCTCTAAAAGATTATCATCTTCTTCGAGGATTTGGGTAATCATTGGGTCGATGTTATATTCTAACAGATCGAGGTACCTTTCGCCACTTAAATTGTCAGGAATAAAAAACGGCCCGACAATGTTATCCCCTAAGATGCCAACCCAAACATTTAACTTCTGAGGCCTTTGGATATGAGTTTCCATAAACAAATGTGGATTGGTTTCACTCCAATACCTACAATTGTGCCTGTTTACCTCCCCATTTAACTGAAATGTCAATTCATCAGAAAAACACGTATTGTACAGTAGATTGACATTACCATTTAATTGTTCACTAAAAATCTCACAGAATTTAAGCCGACGATCGGGATCATTTTCGTTTAATTTGTGTACCAATTTAAATTTATATGGATGAAATTTGTGAGCCTTTACAATTCGATGAACACTGCTTCGAGATACACCGGAAGCCTCAGCTACTTTCCTGATCGATGGAGTATTATCCATCTGCAAATGACCCAGAACTGTCACTTCGACTGCTTCATTCCCAATCGGTCGCTTTTTGTTTCCTACAGAACCTGTTTCCATAAATTTTGTCAATAATTGTAAAAAATACTGAAAACCAACCCTTCTATCTGGGTGATTTCTATTGAATATGCGCTCCGTAGCTCTAGCACAATTATCATTTTTAAAATAAATGCTAACAATTTCTATTCTCTTCTGAAGGGTATAAACCAACTCACTGGTAAAATGTATCTCGATTTGAAATTGATGGTGAACAAATTAATGTTCAAGGACTATCAAATACTTATGAGTCTTTTATTATTCTAAAACTAAACGGACAAGGAAAGTGTTTTTTGTCTAATAAACTCGTGTTGATTTGAAAGCACTAAAAAATGTAGTTCTTCTATAAAATTCCAATACCCAGTGCCGTGTATTTTAGATTTTTTAAACGATTTCGATTGTGTGTAATCATCAAAAATAAAATTACTTTCCTTAAGAACGAATCGATAAAAATTTTAAAAAAAATACACAGTTATGTAGGGAATTGAAAGACCTTTCAAAAGATGTAGCACTCGTCCCCCTTGCCATTTGAATTTTTTGAGGGGGTGGCCATGTAGGGTAGAGGGATGGTGATAAGTATACAAGTATTACATTAAAATATGTCCCTCCTGGAACAAGGTCGACGTGTTTCACCAAATTTTCAAAAAATGTTTATCTCCAAAGTTATTCAGGGTGCCTACTTTTGGTTGGGATACCCTGTATATATGTGCTACTATTATATTAACAATATGGTATACATAAAACTTAAAGCTGTGCAAAAGTAATAAAATAATTGAGTCCGGGAAATAATTTCAACATGTTTTGTCTTTGAACCAAAGATTTGGATATTAAACGTACACAATTTCAAACATTTAAATATTGTTGGTTATTTAATTATTTGTTTTCTTCTCGGTTAGAAGACAAAAAAATCACTGATTTATACTAAAAATAAGTTTGATATTATGACTCGTCCTCTATAAATCTTTTAAAATGAATATTTTAATTAAACTAAAATCATTATACTACGTATCATTATTCAAATTATTATTACGAATATTGTACCCATCAGAAATGATTTATTATATCAGGGATACCCTTCTAGAAAACATGTTATTCACCCTTTCAAATCAAGATTTCAAGTTACAACTAAACAAATTTTGATTAAGTAACTTTGATTAATTAAAATCAACCAACCCTAATATTTTATCCCACAACTCTTAAAATTAACATATTTTCTGTTCTAAAACGTGAAATGTTTACATTTATATTTCACTGCAGAAAACATCAAAACTTTTGATATTAGTCATTAAGATATTTAAATTATCGACTTTTGCAAAGGTAAACTTAAAACCTTGAGTCTTTTAATTCTTAATTCATATTATTATTTAAATTTTTCACTCATTTTTTTGTCTAGACAACATGCACAAATTTTGCACCAAGATTGATAGTACTTTCCATTACAATAAAAATATTAATTTAATTTATTTTCTAGATAACAGTTTATCTAACGAGAATTTTAATAGCATTCCTTCGATAATCCGCGTCTTTTCTTTATCCCCTTCATTTACTTTTTTTAGAAACATAAATATTAAGCATGTATAATATAGGTACTGTCTGGTCGGGGAAAAAAGACCCGCGGAAAGAATGTGATTTTTGCATTCCATTTACAATTAAGCGTAAATGAAATAAATTAATTAGTACATGGCACATTTTTGTGATCATTTGCATCCGCACCTACTCATTAAGAGAGATATTATATTCTTAACATATGGTTTCGCAGAAAGTTGGCGACTTATGGACAATACCAACACCTCCTGGGGTACAATAAGCTTAAGCTTCAGTACAGCGAGTAGTTTAAACCGCAACCCGTAAGGAAAAAAAAACACCTCCTGAGTTGTTGGCAATACTCTCTTTTGCCTCGCGGGCCTTCTTTCGCCGGCTAGACAGTATAGACACCGGACAATTTCCGTGCATATAGGGTACAAGACAATAACAATCGTTTGTATGGAACAATTGCAATACATACCTGGACTGTCAACATTTCATGAAACTTCCTGTACTGTGTTCAAAAAGGCATTAGTATAGATCGATATTATCAAAATTTGTACTACGTAGACAGCATTCAGGTTGGAACGATTTGGTCGATACATCACTTTGTATACGTAAAAGGAGCGTTCTACGTCGACAGATGTCAGCAGCGCAAATTTAATAAGGTTCATCCACGGCAAATCTCGATACGCACGTAAAATTTTTAAACCAAAAATTTTAGTTAACACGTATTGACTTTATCTTTAAGAGCAACATCAAGACGATGCGACGGTCCGATAAGTAAATTCTGCACAGTACGGGTAATATTTACAGATTTTTCTATAGGTAGTAT
This sequence comes from Rhamnusium bicolor, assembly GCA_029963845.1. NCBI lineage: Eukaryota > Metazoa > Arthropoda > Insecta > Coleoptera > Cerambycidae > Rhamnusium > Rhamnusium bicolor. The sequence continues at coordinate 75,804 of JANEYF010001881.1, forward strand.
AGAATGGTATCGGCAAAAAAATATAATAGATGACGGCCGTGGTAAGACATGTGGTCGAAAGCGAACTAACACATCATCTCACTCGCTTAGACCGACGAAATCCTGGATGAACGCGCGTCTCGCCTCGCTTCGTCTCTCTACTATAACGTTCTTGAATCAAAATTTGGAATCGCGTATGTAAATACGTAACTGCGTTTGAACGTCTGGGACTTGAAATGCGGGTTGGCGTCATTCTAGAGCGTCGGATTCTCGAGAATTGAATTCCATTATAAACTGCTTTCAGCTTTTAAAATGTTCAAAATAGTAGTCTGCAGCTTGTAACTATGTGCACCATCGCGTACGTACTACTTGTGAAGGCAAAGATAATCCAGAAAAGCGCTCCTTATATTGTGGTTGGCCTTTGTATATAAGTCCCTTGTATTTGCAATTAATTGGTTGACTGTAGGATATTGGCGTACTTCGTCGGTTACGCGATGCAATGTATGGACCAGACAAATTACATGAATTGTATTGAGATACGTGGATCATAAAAACCGGGCAGATTTGTATGTGATACACAGCTGCGTCTGACACAAGCAGTCAGACATTTTTACTTTTAGCACCATTACTCAAGGCAATTACTGCTACTTTCTCAACCGTTCATGCATTGGTTTGCAACACCCGTTTACTACATATTAACAGTAGAGGTGTACTTTTAATAGCACTTAAAATACGCATAATAACATTTATGATTTTATCGTTATTTATTAAAGTCGACTTCGTCAACACAAATCCATACGTACTGATTTTTTGCATTCTCCATGATATTGTCTATAACATTGTTATCCACTACAGGTAGATAATTTTTACGCATATGTGAATTTTAGGGTGTATCTATGCGGGCACGTACTTCTCACAAAAATTTTTTAATTCAGGGCGCTCTAAAATTTCACACGATAATAGTGAACAGAACAATGTCCACAAATCATAAAGAAACGTACTATACGCAGATTGTCCTGATATGTTTCATACACTATTACTGCGATAAACTTTTGATTCAAAATGCCATTTTAACGTAGTTAATATGGCGAAACATTAATTTTCTGTTCCACACGATATAGTATAGATCCATCGACCCGACAGTCATCAAACCGGGAAATAATTGTCTGCAGTTCAATGCATTATGTAGTATTTTATTGTGATTGTAGTATCTAACAGTCATGTAACAGTGAACATCAACATCAGCAATAATATCACTAATGAAAATTTTGAAAAATACTGGATCTAGTACAAAACCCTGTGGTGATTGACTTCATTGAGAATTCTTCTAATTAATGATCGTAATATTCTAGATAGAGTGATCTATTTCTTAGCAACATGCTAAAAATGTTTTTTAAACTTTCCAGGAAAAACAAGCTAGTAATATATTATAGTCCAGCTTGACAAACTCTAAAATAAGCAGTATGGATAACATCGGCTTAAGTATTTAACTGTACATTTAAGGTAATCGTTGCGGGCAACTGTTTATAAGTTCTTCTCTTATTATGAACTGCCAGAAATTGTCCAGATCATTAACACTCTTAATGGTAATATTAACATTTTGACAATATATTCTTTAATTATATTTCTATTAAACCAATAATAATATTTTCTTTAACTAAAAGTCACATAATATTAAGAGGATTTGGAGGTATTTAGTGACTAATATATGGTGTTGACTTTACAGCACAATTTAAACAGACCAGTATTAAATCTAATAATATTATTACAATGATTCTTAAAAAATATATTTATCACAACAAAGTAATTACAAGCAAAAATAAGATTGTTTTATCTCAGTGAAACGCAGTTAAACACTTACATTACCTAATTCTTTAAAGGTAATTTTCATAGTATCATGCACCAAATTTATGTTTAAATATGTTTTACGATAAAATAAATTTAACCGTTTAGTGAAACAATTAAATGGACGACCGAGAGCATTTAAATATATATATAAACCAAAATGTCTATTTTAAAACAAAAAGTAATTGAGCATGTATTTCATTAGTAAAATCATTTTAATTCAGTGACACCATATTGCGACTTTAATTAAACTTTTTTAATTAAAAATATATATTTGAAATATTAAAATGCACCTATGTGACCAAACTATCTGCGAAATGTTTCATATTATGATGCTTGTGTGCAATAATATATTAATCTAAATGATTAACTCTCCACTTCAGATCATTTTCTACTTTCTATAAATATTAACAAAATATTCATATTACATTCATGGGCGCCGCTAGAAAATTTTCCAGGGAGGGGCAAAAATAATATGCAGGTTTTAATGAAATATTTTATTGAAAAACATTAAAAGAAAGTTGATTCTAAGAAATAAATTTGAACATTGATTCTGGTTCATAATATTAAAATTAACTTAAAAAAAACGGTCAAACTACATTGTGGCATATTATATAAACACGAAAATAAACTAAAGAATTTAAAAGGGTCATGGTCATTATTTACACCAAATCTTTGGTGTTAAAAAAATGTCTAAAACAAAAACTTTGGTAACAAAAATTTTCATATAATCTTTTCTAAAACTCATGTAAATATACACTGTGTCTATGCTGTTTCTATTAATTATTTATGATTTATTTTTAAACAGTACATACCTACTTAAACACCACAGATAATACAACCTCCCATATTTCTGAAGATATCTCAAGGTATCTGGTGAGGGAGAGGGCTACAGATTTAGAGACAATAGACACACACTCAATGTACCAGTATGCTTAGGTTAATTTCTAGTTTAGAAAAAATCCTAGCTCCTCGACCGGGATTAGAAACTGGAACTTCTGGGTGAGAGGCAAGTGTCCTTACTTCTCGACCATGAGGCCACATTAACCCGTACACCGTAAATTTATTTGCAGTTATATACAATTACAAAATAGAAAATGAAAGATAAAATAATTAAAAAAAATGTATACATCTAGTACACAGCCACAAGAGAGACTGGAAACAACATGACCATTTAGATCTGCTGATCAGAGTTCCAGGGAAAAATAAAACATTTTTGAACTTATAAAATATTGTGCGTAGTGACAAAAAAAAACATGATACTCTTAATTCTCAAATTTAAGGCATGTACGTCAGTACGAAATCTTATTTTGTTGTATTTGATGGACATTTGTTTATTATGATACCATAGTAAAGTACTAACAAATGGTAATTGCGCCTTGTAGCCATATTCAGCCATTTTGTTTCTTTCAGCATATGTGAGACACGTTCATATTTACGTATGCCATAAATAAATCTTAAACATGACTTCTGAACTTTTTCAATGCGATTTTCATCTATATTATCTAAGCAGAGACCATAACGTGTATCACAATAGTTGAAATAACTTAATACCAGAGCATCTGTTAATTTAATTTTAACTGAAGTGTTAAGTGGATGTTGATGTGGGCACAACATTTTTAGATTTACATAAGCTTTTTGCAAACACTGTGAGACATGTTTTTCAAAACGTAGATCTGTGTCCAATTCTACTCCTAAATTTTTGGAAACATTAAAACAAGGTCATTTTGTATCATTTATTGGTACATTAATAATTTGTTCAACAGATACACGTGACTTGCCAAAAAGCAAGCTGTAAATGTAATACTTTTCAAGATGTGCTCGGATTTGAATAGAGTATAACAAGTGTCCTCCACATGCAATGTTAAAATTAGTTGCAAATTAAGCTCAATGGTCATATTCTGGTCCCTAGTATCTCCAGTTTCGAGATTTCCCATTCTTAATGAATCACCGTGTATAAAATACATATTGGTTTAATTGAAAGTCATTCACTTAGTGTATATGGAGTAATTTATCTTGATACTTGCTGCCTTTCCTCATTTTCCAGGGAGAGAGGGAGCAACTGCCCTATCTTGCCCCCCTCCCCCTGGTGGCGTCCGTGATTATATTAACGAAACCTAGGAGTTTTCGTTAATGTAATCACCCTCATTAACGCAAATGCAGGTCAGGACCTGTATTTGCGTTAATGAGGAAAAATAAATGAAGCATAACAAATCTGGTACATTTCTATAACCACTGCACCGGACAAATGTAGTCAGCAATAATAGTGGTCATCCAATTTCTACGAAATGATTCATGACAAATGAATTTAACAATTCTATATAGATTAAAACATAAGGTCCGATAATTTTATCACGTAATGTGAATGTGTAATGTGTCGTAAAAATTCACCGTTTCAAACAGGATATATATTTTTTTAAATGTACACGGTGTTTCATATTTAAATACCTTCCTTCATGGTGGCGATAGAACTAGAAAAGTTTTGTTTATAAATATTTGCCTTAAATCATATTTGTCAATAAATTCGAAGCGTCTTGGGTTGCAAATATTAAATTTGGCCTATTTATTAATCTCATAAAGTTAGATATTTCGTTAAATTTTTATCTAAATATCTTGATTTGTTGGACTAAATTTTGAGGTGAATTTTCACCATAATTTTATATTATTGCAATAAGCGACAATGGTTAAAGCCGCATAAAAAGGTGCTATTTCTTTTTAAAACAATTTAAATTATGCTTTATGAAGTATAATAAATTTTTTTCTATTTAAAATAATATTTTAATTATTATTATTTTAAAACACACACATACTGCATAGTCTATATCTTTAAAACACTCCCAAATGGAGAAATCCAGAGGGTTTAGATCAGGTGAACACGGTGACCAGTTAATTGGGATATTAGCTCCTAGACCTATCCATTTATGCAGATAATAAAAATTTAGCCGTTGTCTTGGTTGCTAATTAAAATAAGTTAGGGCTCCAATGTGCGTGAACCACATATTCATAAGGTACAGCATCCAATAATTAATTTAAATCGTTACATTATACATTTCCATTTAGATTCCCACGTAAAAAATGTGGCCCAATGGACTCGTTCAAAATTGCTCCCAAAAGGTGTATGCTGATAATTATTTATTCGGGCAGAATAATACCACGACAAAGCTCATCCGTAAATAATGCATTATTTAAAAAATGTTGATCTCCATATTGACAATATCCTCTTCTATGGATTTCGTTTCCAGGTAACAAATCTTCTACCTTCTGCAAATGATGTGGATGCAGTAACTGTTCTTTTAAAATTCGATGCAATGTGTTTTGAGATACATTGACTTCTAAAGCAAAACGTCGGGTACTAATATTGGGGCGATTCCAAGATAATTTAAAATATATTCTTCCATTCTTGGATTACTAGTAGTTCTTGCTCTTCCTGAACGTCTACAATTGCTTGTAAAATTACCAGTTTGCGATCAACTTTGAGAAAAGGTTTTTCTTTGATAGTGCTCGATCAAAGTATTATATATGTCTCTGTACAATCTCACCCCTTTTCCTGAATTTCCATTGCATTCGCCGACTATTAAATGCATATCTGCATATTTACTAAATGAATGTGATATTTCAACAATGTATCAATATCAACAATATCAGTATCAACAATATGTCACTATAAAATTACACTAATAATATAAATAGATAACTTATTTTTTCTGATCTATGCGTTGTATATGTGAATCAAAATTGTTTGAAAAATAAATATGAATTTACAATGTATATTATAAAGCAGTATAAACAATAAGAAAATGAAACGCAGATTTATAATTGAATTAACATAACTTGTTTTTTACAGCAGGAAAAAATTCTTTAAATATTTTTGAGAAATTGAAAAATTCTATCAAAAATATATTCTTTTGTCACATTCGCTTTCAAGGAATTTAAAAATATATCAATCTGCCCACTAAGTTTTCCAAATTAGGTATATTATGAAAAAAATTAGAAGCTGATATTAGGCCTGATAAAGTTAAGTAAAAAAATCACAATAAACTTATGTTAATCTGCATCTCCATTGTTTCATTCAAAACGAACTAGTTTAGTTTGATCATTAGTGTTTATGGTATTGTTTATTTATTTTTAGTCATGATCAAATTGTAACTAATGGATTCGTGTGGGCCAATAAACCTCAAATATTTCTTTTCTCAAGACTTCAGGAGCCTAAAAGATTAAGTATTCTTAAGGTATATTGACTTATTGTCTGCCTAAATAAAAATGGACAGCAAATAAATTAAATTTTATAGTTTTATTTCCATTGGCGTCTCCTTTCTGACGTCCTGTATACTTACTTGTTATGAATATTCAAACCATAATTCTAACTATATTTTAATAATAAATAAATATGTCGTTTTCATGTGTGCCTAGTCGAATTTATAATTTGCTATATAGTTTATATATATATATATATATATATATATATATATATATATATATATATATATATATATATATATATATATATATATATATATATATATATATATATATATATATATATATAAAATTATAACATATCTTTACATTCATGTTTGTAATTTAATTTTTGTCAATTATTTACGTATAGTTAAAAAAATATAGCATTTTATTTTCAATAGAATTCTACTATAAATAGCTTTAGTATTCATTACATTTTTATGAGAAATTTTTTTTTTTTTTACTATGGTGAATACTCGTGTTATAATAAATATATTATAACAAAACATATTAATAATTTAACTATTAATATACATATATTTAGATAATTTAAAAAAATAACGTGAATTAAACCATCTTGCAAATGACCTGATATCTGATATATTTAGATTTAGAATTGGTTGCGTATGAAAATATGAGACCATACGGATTAATGCATATCTAGGTTTTGTAATTTACCTCTTTACAGCAATTTTCTTCGCACAGGCAGAAAGAACACAGGATACTCTTGAGCTCAAACAGGATCAACTCCAAGTTCAATCCTTCTTGTATGAGCATCTTCTGTATTCTAAGCAAATTTGCCATATATTTGACAGACTTAACCACATAGGCGATCACTTTGCCCTCTTTCTGACAATCATAAAATTCTGAACTGGAACCTAGAAGATACAAGCATGTACCCAGACGTGGCCAAGTTAGTCTGAGGCTAGTATATGCTGTTTCAGTGCGTCAACCGTCAACTTTTGGTGGTAGCAGTCTACAATTCTTTGATGTAAAGATATTTTTTTATCATTAGTTGACAGAAAATTGAAAATCACTGGCATGGTACCAGAATTCATCTGTAAGCTCTTCCACTGCTGGATGGGAAACTGAGAGGAACGCACTGGTTGCCTCATTATATGACTTTCACGCCTTCCAGCAAGTCTTTTTAGTACCTTTCGCTGTAAATGATAATACCTGATTGCAGCCTCAACTGAAAATGCAGTGCTTTATTTTCTCCTAAAACATGTAAGCAGGAGTATTTCTTTCTTTTATTCAGTTTCAAACAGCGTCCATAGGTCCTGAAGCCCACTACTTTGAAGTTTAGAGACACGGAAAGTACGAACACATCAACGTTTCGGTAATAATTCTTTTTGCACTCCAGTCCCTGGAGTAAAGGAGAATACGCCAATCAGTTTATTGTTGACATTACGTTTTAATGACGAATGAATATATGTGTTTCGTATCGATAGTTTGATGGAAATCAATAATTCTTATGAAATTTGTATAAGCCAAAATGGTGCAATTTTTCAAAATGGCTACTTGGATAATCGAAATATTTTGCTGTTACTGGTAGAGTTAAATTAAAAGACCATTAAGTGATTTTCATCAAAAATATACAGCGCTATGTTAGAATAATAGCCATGATTTACAATAATGTATTGGCAATCATTTTGAAAGTCTGCTGACTTCTACTGGGTACTTTAAAAGCGTCACATTTTTGTAAAATGGCGACTCAATGGTTGGTGGGAGTACTCCGACTTAAATTTTAACCTTTTTTGTATTCTAGGCCTAAAATTTGTACGAAAATGATTGCCAAAATATGCCACTTCAAAAATTTTTATATTGCCATTTTTAAAAATTTCTGCCAAATGCGTCTGCATGCATTAATTTCTAATTGCTTTTCAGTATGTGATTTAATTTCGTCTCAGTTCCCCATCTTGTATTTACAATTGCCAGGTTACCATTGTACGTCTAAATTCATATTCTAGATGTAACAATAAGTCTTTTTAAATGTTCAGATATAAGTTTCCATGGCAGATTAATAAGTTGTTTACAGGTTTTCTTTGAGTATAATAATAATATAGAGAATAAACTTTATTGCTGTAGATTTTACAAAAAAAAGACATTAGCATTGTCAAAATTTACAGAATTATACACATATTTGTAATTTACACGAGAAAAGAAAAAAGTACAGTAAAATGTTATAAAATTATAAAATGTATAAAAGTATATAAAAGTTATGATTTATGAAACAGCAGCATAGAGACACACACTTAAATTAAACCTAAAATTAATAACTCAAAGATGGTAAGAATTTGCTAAAATTAAATATTTTTTAAATAAATTAATTTAATTTAGAAATTTTAATTCTGCAGGTAGGGTATTGTAGGCTTTAATAGCATTGTAATATGGCCTTTTTCATAAAAATTATGATGATGAACTGGTACTCTGAAATCAGGTCCATGTCTCGTTGTCATCGTCATATGTATATCACTGCTTCTTCTGAATTCACTAGGATGTTTTTTACAAATAATACCAACTTATAAATATAAAGGGATGCATCTAATATCTCATTTTCTGAACAACGATTCCGTCCATGATAGTTTCCCCATATCTACGTTCCATGTTGCGATTTATTTTATCTGGTTTCTCTACATTGTATTTAAATCCAACTAAAATAATCTGTCAAATTCTACTTTCCTAATTTAGTCGACGTTTCGATGCATTTCTTAGCATTCGAGGACTAGTTAGATTGAGGTTATTTGTTCATAATCAGTAACATATTAAGCAGCATACTAAAACTGATACAAGACACAAACTGAACTAAATGCAACAAACACATAAATGGTCTTTTGTTTTTTTTTGCAATAACTCAACAACCTCTTGACCATTCTTCACCAAATTTGGTAAAGTAACATTTTTTAATCTAATAAATAATAATTTATGTATCACATCACGTTAGACCATAGAGGGCGCCGCAGGAGCTGTATCTGATGATGAATTTTTTTCATATTTCTTTTGACGAAACGTTGTGGTACTTCTGACTAGAAAATCTGATGAGGGCGTCATTTCTATGTAAAAAAAGGTGCACTTGGTAGAACTTGATAACTCCAACCGTTTTCCTGGAAATTGCCGTTAAAGATTTCAATAATTTTTTGAAAGACATCTAAATTTAATGAAACAAATTGTATTTGTTGAAAAAAGTACAAAACGTTAATGAAAACAAAAGCATAACAACAGCGTAAACTCTCTCTCACTTTCTTATGAACTAATTGCTGCAAATTAAAGCAAATGTTCGATATGGTTTCCACCTACTTCTATGCGTTTTCTAATTCTTTTGATAAAAGATTTTCTTACATTAAAAAATACATTTTTCTGTCCTCTAATAAAATTGGCTGCGTTTTGTATTTGGTCCCACAGTTCTTCTCTTGAATTGATAGTATTTGCATAGACTAATATCATATGTCCCCACACATAAAAATCCAAAAAATTGTAATCGGGACTCCTTCATGGCCAAGCAAATTCATTTCCTAGACTGATCCATCTGTGAGGAAAAGTCACATCAAGATGATTCTGACTGCAATAGAGAAATGAGGGGGACCTCCATCTTGCATAAACCACACTCTACCCCTTATGTCTAGCATGAAATCATCTAATATACGTATCAGCAAGATTATTTCGAAGAAAAAACAGATAAGACTGCACATTTAAATTTGGAGGAAGGACAAATGATCCCAATAACTGATCGCTAATAATACCACACCAAACACTAACCTTAAATTTGTGCTGAAAATACCTTTCTTTAACGGCATGAGAATTTTTTATTTCCCAGTAATGGCTATTTCTCCAGTTAAAAACGCCTCGACGAGTAAAAGTTGCTTCATCGGTAAATAAAATGTTCTTAACAAAATTTCGATCCCTGTTGTGTTTATTGAGAAGAAATTGGCAAAATTCTAACCTTCGTGGAAGATTCCTTGGAAACAAATTTTGTACAGGAGTAAAGTGATGTGGGTAGAAGCGTTCTTTGCGTAAGATACTTAGAACAGATTGTTTACTCACTCCTGTTGCCGCTGATAAACGACTTGAGCTAACTTGAGGATGTTCATCCACACGAACTAAAATTTCTAGTTCTTGATCTGGAGTAATTCGTTTCGGTCGTCCTACATCATTTTTATGGCGAGATGAACCTGTTTCTCCCAAACAACGAAGCAGATGTTGGAAAATCTTATGATTTGGCTGCCTTCTATTTGGATATTGCACTGAGTATCTCCTAGCTGCAGTACGCCCGCTAAAATTATTTTGTGCGTAAACACATATCATATCCCTCATTTCTTCATTTGAATAATTATTATGTCGAGGCATTTTAAATAAAGAATTTAAAGAACTTGATAAATTAATACGAGAAACACAGGAACAAAATGAAATGACTAAATGACGTACATGATAGAACTAAGATGTAACCAAAGCACGCTTAACAATAAATACAATTTGTTTTATTAAATTTGAATTTCTTTTAAAAAATTGAAAAATTTTTAACGGCAGCTTCCTCGAAAACGGTTAGAGTTATCAAATTCTACCAAGTGTTCCTGTTTTACGTCGAAATGACGTCCTCAGCAGATTTCCTAGTCTGAAGTACCACAAGGTTTCGTCAAAAAAAAAATTAAAAAAATTCATCATCAGATACAGCTCCTGCGGCGCCCTCTATGGTTTAACGTGATGTGATACATAAATTATTGTTTCTTATATTAGAATATGTTCTTTTACCAAATTTGGTGAGGATCGATCAAGAGGTTGTTGAGTTATTGCAAAAAACGAAAAAAATAATTTCAACTTTGACACCCTGTATCTTTTTCCACAGCAACATTTTACCTAAGCATATTTAGTTATATCCTCATATTTTGGTCCAAAGAATTTATCTCTGAACTATGCCAGTTATTAATGGTCCACCCTGTATACAAGTAACAAAACCAACCTGTCTGTAGTTTGAGCTTTCCACAAGCATTCAACAAACCAAATCGTTACATTTCTTTTCGTTGTTTCAATTTTCTAAGCGAGATGAAACCAATAAAATACCCTTGTAAATCTTATAACTAGATACTAGTGTTTTAGTAATCAGATCAGTATTTATGAAACCGAATATGAATTATTTTATTACAAATGAATCATTTTTACTTAATAATACATCAAGGAAATATGAAAACAAAAATAAAAACCTTTATATAGCTGTACAAAAAGATTTTATGGTAACAAAACTACGAGTCCCTACATTCCATTAGAGAAAACATTTTAACATGATATCCAACCCACGTTTTGGATACTCTTCTCTTTAAAATAATAATACAAGCCAACGACTTAGTATCAATCAAACTCTCTAATATTAAATATGATTTTGTTGTGTTTATTTATTTTTTCTTATGACTATATTTGTTTTCTCAAGCAATGAATGAAGTAAGTAAATACAATTATTATGTTGTCTGTTGATTTTACTTTCTCATGTATCTATAAAGTATTGGCGTTGTAAGAAAAATCAAATTCAAGATTATGAAAAAAAATTACGTTTTGAGACCGAAAAATAGAAAATTTATCCGAATAGGCATGCCGCCTGTGTGCCTGTGTGTCGCTGGTTATTTATTGTGACCGCATTATAGCCGGTAAAGCCACAAATGTTTATTGTTTATACACTTCGTAATAATAAACTGTAATATTCTTTTACTTGGTTAAAAGTTATTCTTATCTTTGGGGTTGTAATTCTGAGGAGACAGAGTGGAGGTCCTGTTCAAGTTTGTGTTTTAGAGCAGAGGGAAACTAATTCTTGTAGATAAACTCAACAAACATTTATTAGCACACACACAACACATAAAACATATGAGATGTTGTAGCAAACAAAAGAACGAAGAAAATTATACTGCAACGAAACTAAAACTGTAACAATGGCGATACACAGCTCTTTTACTTGCTCATACTTTTTTTTACCAAAACTGAACATGTGATAAGTACCACCACTATACGCCCGAACGCAGTCGAGGACGCACGCAGGGCCTTCTATAGCGCGCTCTATTTTAACTTAAACTAAACAAACTAAATTATAATTTTACTCCTTTGAAACGCCAACAAGCATTTTCTCAAACACATCTCAACGCAAAAATCTGAAAATTTACATCTAATAACTGTGACGTCCAAGGATGAACCCTATTGAATATTAGCGATATTGGTGCACCAGGGAGGGCAAGTCTTAAGAGGGCAAAAAAATTGCGTCAAATCAAATAACGTTGTTAATAAAAATTTATCAGAGTGAAGAAATGTGCCGAAAAGAACTGTTGGAAATTTCTCGTAAGATTAACCGTTACTGAGAAAAGAAGTTAAATTAATTTCATTCATTTAAAAAAATAAAGCCTATCTCGGCAATACTTCCTCATCATATCCAATTTGAAATTAATGAAAAATAAATTATTTTATTTCGTTTTGTTTCTTTCATTTATCTCATTTGCCACATTTATCTAATTTGTCTCATTTTTTGTTATTTATCTTATTTATCTCATTTAACCCACTTATCTCATTTATATCATATTTATCTTATTTATTTTGTTTATTTTGTTCAATTTAATTATTTTGTATAAATAAATAATATAAATAGGAAAGATATTTTCACTTTATTTTTTTTTTCATTTCAAATTGAATATGATTATGAAAAAGTACTGTCGAGGAGCACCTAGCCACGACCGATTTTTTTTGTCAGAGCTGATCCGGTAAGTAAAGATAAAAACTTTTCAGTTAATTTGGTAAATTAGTGTTTACATTACATTATGTTTTATTTTTATGACGCTTTATACCAAAATCAAAAAAATTAAAGATGGTTAATCTAAAAGATTCAAATTCACAAAGTATCCCAAAAGCATGTCGTCATTTCCTGCCAATTCACCGTTAGTAACATTAAAATGTTTCCAGGACATCTTTTATAAAAATCGTAAACAGATTAGTAAAATCAAATAAACATTTTATTTCTCTGTTTATAAATTTGTGAAAATCAATCATTTTAATGAATAGTTTTTAATAAATTTTTAAACTTTAGAGATCGTATCTCAGGTAGTCATTTCGCGAATTTTAGTGGATTAGAATATCAAGTTCTTGTGAGAGGACCCACTGGGGTAGTCTTCACTATGTTATTGTCACGAGTCATGTGACTTTTATTCTTGAGATTGCTTTGTTAAATTACGTTACAATTTTCTGGTCCAGTATAATCCATTTTTTTTCTATTCTGGACTTGAAAAGTGTGAATAATTCACCTCAAAATCACAGTTGGAAACATTGAAGTTTCCAAATAAAGCAGAACGAGATAAAATGGTTAAAATTTAAATTTTAGTGTGCTCCTTTGCATCTCTATATAAATTTTGGATATAATGACCATTTTGCTAACCTAGTTAGGTAGGTTTTTAGTTTTATTACTTAGATAATATAACAAATGTCATTAGATTCAGTGAAGCAAACAATATATTTACAAATAATATATGTTTTTACTATACAGCAGCATTAAATTATGATTAACTAATATACGTAGTATTTACTTTTTTATCGTTGATTAATAAGATACAATAGAGTTCATAAATATAAACAAAACACATAAAATTAACAGTCGACATGTTTTATTGCTACATTCTCCATGGTACTAAACGGAATGCATATAAGCATTCCTTACAGTCATACGGAAAAGGCAGTATTTCTAGCAATTTCATTGGCCGTTTTAAGATAGCAGCAGGGCATGCGCAGTTACATGACATGTTAAAGTGTATTAAATCCTTTTGGAATCGTTTATCAGCAAGGAACTCGTTAGACGATAGAGAAGATACTCGCCTAGCACGCGGTAGGTCCAGGGTTCGAATCACAAACTTATTATTTTTTTTTTAAATAAGTATTTTTTAGTTCGTTAGTAAGATTTATATGAAGATTACATTTTTTCCTTGCCCTTTAAAAATGATATCTGATGAGCATGCCATGCCGTGGCCTTCAAACGGCCAATGAAATTGCTAGAACTACTGCCGCTTCCGTATGACTGTAAGGAATGCTTATATGCAAACGGAATTTATTGTTTTCTTTTTTGTGCTACAAGTGCTGCAAACCCTACGACAAAAATTCATTGTGAAGATTGTGGACAATTAGTTACAAATCAAAAAGAACTAGTTGCTATAAGTTTTAGGTTATATTAATAAATATTTGACAGTTACTTTGACCTTGACTCATAAAGATTACAAAGAGGATTTTTTTCGTGACATACATCTCGGGTGTATGTTCAATTATGTCAGTGTACCCCCCATTCCCAGTAACACCAAACATTTGAAAAACCATCACGAAAGCGACTTATTTCTTATAAAAACAAACAATAGACTGGTTGACAAATCTTTTAAAAATGTAACTTATAATCTGTCACTACACCTGACAACTGAATATATATGATTATAGAATTTGAGGATATTCTTTTATTTAATACATTGAACCATATTTTCAACTTCTTATAAAGTGGATAAGTAAAAGAAAAAGGAAGAGTTATATTTTTCTATAGTGTTTGAAGATGAGAAATTATTTTTATAGGTCAAGGACTAATGATGGGGATAATAGATATTGGCTCGATAAGTACAATGAAAACATATTTCATTCATTTTTCAGAATGACGAAGACAACATTTCAAAATCTGTTGATTGTTATTTTTGCCAATGATCACCGTAACTTAGTTAAAAAAAGTATAGAGGAGGAAATGTTCCTTTATTGTTAATCAATATTTGAACCATTTCAAAATTTTCTTTAATTTCATTCATTTTGTCTTAGCTGCATAAACCACAGAACAACTACTTAAAAAATTTCACATTTTTTATCGTTAGTTTTAAAGTTATGCGTTATATAAATACGACCATTGGTCATGATCAGATTATGCTGGTGTATATCAATTCGTGACGTCATGAATACTTCCCCTCAGATACTTTTTTCGCGAAAATGGAAGATTATGAGATACACCGGGTGATGATTATGTCGCGAAAAAAATGACTGCTGTTTTAAGAAAATGTCGATGAACACTTTGATGTTGACCAATTAAATAATAATTAGTATTTGGGTGACTGATAATGTATGTTAGAATTTGTTTTTTGAATTTTTTTTCTAACATGCACATGTTTGTCTGCTGAACACGAATTTTGAGTCAAAGTTTCCCGCTTGCCTATACGTTTTGAGATTTTGGGTCTCAAATTGCTAAAATGTCACATTTTCTCACTGCAGTATTTTTTCACAATTTTATTAGTTTGTTAATATTCATAGCAATTCTTTGAATACTTTGAAACACTCCAACACATTTACTTAATAATATTTGCCTGCTATATCTGATGAAAAATACACCAAAATATAACCGTTACATAAATATCTGTTAATTTGAACAAACAAGCAAGCTATGAAATTCCTATTTTATAGCTTGCTTGTCTCATAACTGTTAATCGAATTTCTTAATATAAACAATTTATTAGCCAGTAATCAATATGGATTCATAAAAGGTATTTACGAAACCAGCCACAGTCGAACTGATCCAACTAATAAAAGAAAAGATGGATAATAAGGAATTTGTAATGGGTATATTCTTTGACTTATCGCGAGCGTTTGATATGTTAGACTCTACATATTTCGCCATGAAACTAAATGCGCTAAGTGTACGGAGGTCTCATTAATAATTGGCTAATATCTTACATGACCAACAGAAAGCTAGCAGTAAAAATAGAGGAAGAAATGTCAAGTATCTATGATGTTGAACTTGGAATACCACAGGCAGGGATCTTAGGACCACTTCTGTTTCTGCTGTACATAAATGATTTACCAGATTATATCTCAGAAATAAAAGTCTTCATGTATGCAGATGACACTACAGTAGTGGTGTCAGGGCCTAACCAAGAAAAAGCAATTGGCAAAGTTAAAACGGTGCTGCAACAATTTTCAAGCCGGTGCGAAAGAAATCACCTTATTATAAATTCCAAAAAAAAAAACATCATTGTTGAATTTCTGACAAAATTTAGATCACCAGGTAACCATACTTTTGAACTCCAAAATCAGATCATAAATGTCGACAGTAACGCTAGATTTCTGGGATCGTATTTAGATTCAAAGTTACTCTGAGACACCCAAATTGAACATGTCTGTGAGAAATTAAACAATGCTTATTTCGCGATATTTTCATTATGACAGTGCTTAAATAGCGAATGTCTAAAATACGTGTACTATTAAATTACCTTGAATCTTGCAAGACTACGTTTAAAAAAGAACAAGTACTAACTTTTCCTTCAATATACTTGTTTAAAATCCTAATTTATATTTATAATAACAACAAATTCCAACAAGGGACGGATGTGCATGAATACAGCACCAGAAATAAAAATAATTTCTACATATCAAATTTTAGTACAGGGCATATTAAAAATCACCTTATCACGCAGGTTGCTATTACTTCAATCTGCCTCCCACTGAAATAAGAGATTTTCCCACAGCAAAACAATTCAGAAACGAAATCAAAAAAAATTCTAATTAATAAATGTTTCTATGAAATAAAAAGAATCGCGGTATTTGTAAAAGCCTTAGAGTGAGGTTCTCTTAAAATATAAATATGTATGTATATACGTGTGTATATGTGTATATATGAGTATGTATGTGTATTATTTAGAGCTAGGTTTATATATTTAGAGCTAGGTTTATATACTAGCTTATCTCTACGTATCTTCAGTGAAATATGTCTGTTATATGTTATACATTCGATTTTTTTCTATTTTAATTCTACATTAAACAATGTTAATCTAGTTAAGTGTATTGATCCGTGTATATATTTGTTAATTGTTTGCTTAGACTAAAAGCTGAGTACAATATTTTACATGATAATTTTTTTAGTATTATATAGAGATTTAGTATTAGATGACTTATCTTATCCATTATAACATGGTACTAAGAGGTTAATAAATGAACTGAATTGAATTGGATTGTAGTAACTTTTGTATTGCCAACTATACTGGAGTAGCCAACTAGATATTCAAATTTTATTG
This sequence comes from Rhamnusium bicolor, assembly GCA_029963845.1. Classification (NCBI taxonomy): domain Eukaryota; kingdom Metazoa; phylum Arthropoda; class Insecta; order Coleoptera; family Cerambycidae; genus Rhamnusium; species Rhamnusium bicolor. The sequence goes on from JANEYF010001881.1 coordinate 92,906, forward strand.
AAATAATTTACAGCCCGTATGCAATACGAAGATGAGGGGCATAATTAATTTTATAAATGACAAAAGGAATAAGAAATTCTTTGGTAAATGATAATGTTTTAACATTATCATAACATTTAACATAACTTATTTGTTTGAACTGCAAAATTACAAAAGTATGGCTTAAGAAGAAAATGTCCTACATTTTTTTGATTTTTATTTCACCTTTACTGTCTATTTCATTCATTTTTATTCGCGTACTATGCATATTTATAAAAAACAAGTGTGCATCAAAAAAAAAATTAAATTGAAAATAACTTCTTAACATGTTTTTAAATTATCTTATTTTATTCATTTTATTAAATGGTCAACATTATGGTATAACATCATTCCTTTAAAGACATTGTGAAAATGTCTACTACAAGTTTTTTTTACATTCATTAATTAGGCAACGGCTGGATGCAGTAACTTGACCTGGTTTTATTATTTAAATGTTTATTTTTCCGAAAACTTTAACAATTATTGTTATCTTCAACTAATTCAGCATTATATTGATATTACAGACTAGATTGTGTATAGCTTACTAAGTGACAAATTGTTCGCTCTTTTACAGACAAGTTATATGCAAACGAAAATCAAAATAGTTTAAGAAAAAATAAAAGCCTGATGTAAAAGATCGCGTCAGCGTATTTAAACTCTTATTTAAGGTAAAAAAATGAAATAGGAAAGTTCATTACTTAATGCTGAAATATGGATTCCACATATTCTCCCTTCGCAGTACAACGAATTCTTTTTAATACCACCGCCGGAAAAAAGGATTTAATAAAAGTCACTTGGTTCATGTGCGTGTGCCCATATACTAACACTTCTTTTTCAATAAGCGTATCGTAAAACTTTTTTATACATCCTGTGTCATGTCTAATATAATTTCTTCTTTGTTTTTTCGTGAGTCAGTTTCTCCAATTTAAACCAGAGAAAAGGAAAAGATAAAGCATACCATTCTTTTGAAGTTCAGTACCACATTTTTACTGGAACGGCAATGTCAACATTACTTGCTGTAGGGGTTCTCACATTCCTCCCTTTTCTTAATTAGCTTGTTTTCTTTCACAAGTAGAGGACAAATAATACACGAAAACAATGCCATCTTAGAATAATTATATGAGACTTTTGCAGAAATTTGGTAAATCGTATTTGATTAAAATAATTTTGTTAATCATCTAATTGTGACAAATTGTATTTATTCTAATCACATTATTATTAAAGAAGATACGAGAAATATACAACTTTTTAGATTTTACAGAGTTAGATATGACAAATAGTATTATTTTATTTTATAATAACCTTATGACGGGCCATACATATCCACAGGGCGTTTCATTTAAGGTGTAACTACTCGTATAACACCATTATTAATTAGATAGAATCTGTTAAGTGATATCAATTAATTGATAAAGCATTTTTAAAAGGTCAAAAGTTTAAAAGAAAACATTTTGTAAAATATATAGTGATATTGTCTGAACGTTATTTGTGGCATTCTCTAAATTTTTTCTGTATCTTTTTTGGGACTTCCTTCCACATGATTAATTCTTCGTTATCTAAAAAATATAGTTACCCAGTATTTTACTGGAAAAATATACCTCTGTGCTTGTGACTTTACGCCAAAAGATTAGTCAGAGAGTGTTTTTTGACAACTAATATGAGACACAAAAGTAATAATATAATTCCCTAACGTTTCTGAAGACGAATCTGTTTCCTTTTTCAAAAGTTATTTATCTTTATTTATCTTTCTTGACATATTCTAAAAAAAGATAAATAACTTTGAAAAAAGGAGACAGATTCGAATTCCAAAACGTTAGGGAATTATATTATTATTTTTGTGTCTTATATTAGTTGTCAAAAAAACACCCTCTAACTAATCTTTTGACGTAAAGTCACAAGCGAAGAGGTTTATTTTGCCAGTAATTAACTATATTTTTTAGATAACGAAGAATTATTCATGTGGTAGTAAGTCCCAAAAAAGAGAAAGAAAAATGTATATAATGATAAAAAATGTTGTATTTTTGTGTCTACAGAAAAAATGATGCTTTTTACATGTCTACCAAACAAAGCAAAGTGATCATTAGAGCTGTCCGAGGTCACTTGGCCGCCAGAGCCGTCATATGACTCATATGTTTACATCATATCATAATACTTGAATAAGTATATTAAATGGAAATAAATTTTAACAATAATGTTACATTTTATAAAAATTTGTATAAAACTCACCCTTTTAAACATATTTATTAAGTAGTTTGGTTGTCGTCATCACAAAGTGGGGAAGATCTATAGTATAATAGCATCAGGTATGTTTCTACAGCTGTCTCTGTCAGCGATGTTCGCTTTGGTGAAAAAATATGTTTGTATTTTGAAAATGACCGTTCGACATCTACGGATGTAATACAGGCATAAGTAAAACAATCTGTGAACTCACTTAACGAAGTTGTAGATGCACCATCACAAATTTGTCTTAATTTACTAAAATCAGGATCTTTCTGTAATACACTCTCGAATTTTTCACTAACGCGATAATTTTTGCGTCATTTATAGCCTGTAGCTGTGTTTTTACGTCGTCCACTATTTGCAGCGATTTCACTAACGACAACGAACTATTTTGCAATTTTTCTATTGCGTCGTGTAGTCCCCTATAATTGTTATTAATACTTTTTAAATCTGTTTCAAGGGAAACGCCTTGAAAGCTTGTCTGGCTTTCCCTAATAGCTGCAGCCTCGTTAGGGTTGAACTGTAGTATCACAGCTTTTATTTGTTGAAAATATTCAGCATAATAAAAAACCGTGGAAATGTTGGTTTAAGAGGGTCACGTACACGTACTATAATATTTAAAATAGAATTTTTTTTACAATCTGTCGTCTCGTCAATACATAACCAGAGCCGTGTATTTTTTAATCCACATTTAATCCTATTTACAATGTCTTCACGAACAGCTGGAATATATCTACATAACGATGTACGACTTGGTAAGTTCACCTGGGGATTGTATTTATTCCAAAACTCCCGAAATGGTTGTTTATCCAGTATGTGTAGCGGAATATTACAGGCTATTAACATTAACAATAAATCAAACATAAACTGAGTTGTCAAAGGCATGCCATTTTTTTTATTTTGATGTTGCACGGTATTGATATGACGACGACAATCTGTTTTGTGCCACCACATTAAGTCTTGATTGCAAACTTTACAAATTATTTTGCATCCGTCATAGAATAAATCCGGAAATTCACCGATACATTTATTCACTGTGTCCGCGTACGGTCGTTTTTTACCCTTCGGCTCGTTTGACATTATGTATAATTTATAGGTACAACCTCACGCATTCACCTTTCAAATAAGACTGTAGCGTAAATCACTTCTAAATCGGCACGTGTGACGACAGCGCAAGACCGTGGCTGTACTCCAGGCACATCAGACAGCTCTAGTGATCATGCCTACATATAAAAAAACGGTTTGGTCATACATACCTACATTATATGTATACATACATAGCATCAAACAATCGGCCTATTTATTGACCTCACCAACATCTCAGAGACTATATAAAAAATAGAAAAATGTTGTTAATATGTACGGCACATAATTAACTGAAGCGTTAATGTAAATGCACAATAAAAACAAATTACCATGCAATAAGTGTAAGTTAATAAAGTCGCCCTAAAATCCAAATATGTCAAAATGCAGATATTATATTTATTATCCCTAATAATCCAATAATAAATATTTATTTAACAAAACTGCCGAACTAATGTATAGAACAACCTTAACGGCCCCCTCTGAGACATGGTTCTGTTTTCTTAAATTTGCCTTATGTCCAACATTTACATCGTGGATGCCATATAATATTTGCTAAAAAGACAGCTAGATAGTTAAGAGGGCTAATCGAACCACTGTTTGTAAGGTAATTTTTCAAAATTTTTTTCTTCCATACGGTTTGGTCAAATTACACCAAATTTGGAGGATCAGTAGTTAAAAGTGTACTAGAGGGTACATGTATATCTATTTTAATTAATTTTCACTTTATGTAGGGAAAATTTATACTGTAAATATAAGTGAAATTTGAACGTGATTAGCTCCTGAATTATGATATCAATCGGTAAAATTCGAGGTAAAATTCATACATGTCTTCTAGAATGAATCTTCATAATTATGCTCAGCAAGTTTCAAACTTTTATTCCGTACTATTTGGTTAAAATGAATTTTCTAAAATCTTTATCACTACAAATGGAGCATGGAAGTGTTACCTCTGTCGGGAATCGCACCTCAATGAAGTCGATGAATAAAACGTAATGAGAAGATATAGTCAAGAGCAAAATTATCCAGCTTCGTATGTATAAAAATTTTCTAGAGAGTGACACAGCTATCCGAAGCTTTTTCCCGACTAGGCCCCTTAAGAGAAGAATTTTTCCAAGAGACAACCCTATTTGTCTCAACGCTATCTCGTACATTTAACCATTTTTTTACTTTATGTAATCTTTCAGTTCAAGATATGCAAGACAAAATCAATTATTTCCTATTTTTTAATATTAATATCAAAACTAGCAATCGGTCATTGGACAAACTAACTGATAACAGTAAGATTTAATTTTTCATGGTACACAAAATCTTTGATGATTGTAGTAATGTCTGTAGTGATTTAAGGTTTTTATATATTTTCAATGACAGAGTATTCCTGAAGTTGCCTCCCCCCCATACTATTATTTTTCGAAAGGATCGAGATAAGCGGAAGCTACAAAAGTGAGGTGATATTGTTTCAAAAATTCTACTGTTTGGTTTATATCGATGGTGTAGCTCATAAATGCATTTTTGGGGAAAAATGAGTTAAACATACGAGTACTAAACATATTTTTTGTTTAAAAATTATTATTCGATTAATCCGTTATTACCTTGGATGTATTTTGGTCTACATACTCGTCTAATCAGGCATTTCCATGTTGAATTCACTAAACTATCTCTAGGTTGTATAACTTTTTGCTTCAAGACACGCACTTTTATTATCTATTATCATCACTAAAACTGGCCTCTTCGTTGAATGGAAGGGCACTTGTCTGTTCCGTACTGATGACGGTTAATACCCAGAAATTGATCCGGGGATGGCGTAGTGTTACTCTAACTTGCATTAATACTTAATTGGTATCGTATTGCTAGCATTGCTTATGCATTTATTAGTGTAGTAGGAGAAATCGCTTTAGTGACGGGTGTGCGTGGTAAGACGCTACAGAACGCAGAACCGGATATATCTGTATTGCTCGCTTGTTTACGTTTTCAATGTAGGTCTTTGTGCTCAGTTTAGCTAGCAACACATTAACAACTGTATTGACTACACATACAGTAGTGGCAGTATGCAAGTTCGCTTAATATAAATTGATACTACCCAGCAAGAACCGCAAGGTTGTATGAGCATTTATTGCCAGGAACGGATGGGTATGGAATATTAGTATAGAATAAAGAAATTATTTAAAAGGTAACAAGAAACGTTTATAAACAAAATAAAAACAAAAAAATATATTCTCAAAATAGTAACAGAAACTAATATTTTTCTCAATAAATAAACTGAAAATAAAGTTATTACTATAATAAAAACAGAAAGACATATTTTTGCTAAAATGAAAAAAAAAATGTTAATAAATAATAACATTCTGGAAAAGAATATTTCTCAAGCACTGAACTACGAAAGCACAAGAACGGACATAAATAATACAGTTGATCGCAAAATTCACTTCTTCACTTCACATTACCTCACCTCACATCGCTTGTTCCTCTAAATCCTCGCCCTTCTCAGCCTCCTCTTTATTTTCAGTTAACTACTATCCTCGTCCAAATTTATTTATTTCCACTATTTATATGATATTCAGCAATTTTTAAATAATCATCCTGAATTGTAATTACTTTCCTAATTCTTTTGTTCCCAATCTTCCTTGTTAATGTTCGGCACTTCATTTTGAATTAACTCTACGACTTTTTTATCGAACTTCGGAAAAGTATTTCCTTTTCTGACATTTTTCTTTAATTACACCAAATTAATTCAATCGGGTTGAAAATACAGATATATGGCGGTAATCTCTACACACCGTGTGGTCATATCTTCTGCTACAGTGTCTATAATATACTTCTACTCATAATTTTTCATTTGTACGACTTCCAAGAGTTGTGCTTTATTATAACTCCAGCTTAGTAGAACTCTTGTTAGGAATTTTATACAGTTGTCTCGTATGGTACTTCGCATTGTCAAGAACAATAATGCGATTCGCTTTTAATTTTGGAATTAGGGTACTTCAAACCATTTCTCAAATATGTCTGCCTCCATGTTCTTGTGGTAATCCACGTTACAGTCTTCCATGTTTTTTCCACACAGTTTCAATGCATTATCAACCCATCCATCAACAGATCCACAGTGTAATATAATCAAGCGAGTCCCTTTATTAGAGAGCAATAAGATTAGTTGACATTTCCTAGATCCATCAGTCCATCCTTTTTTTACGGTGTCATGAGTATTATACCAAGTTTCATCTAAATATTAAATAGTCTATTTTCTCTTCTGGGTTCTTTTATCCCTTCTAGATATGAATCTCGCCAATCCACTATTCGTCTGCTTTCCATAATCGCCATGCATTTATTAATAGTTTGATATTTAAATCCAATTATTTTCAGCCAAGTTCCTAAAATTCTTTTGGTATATTTTAGATGATAATCCATTTCTTTAATTTTTCTGTCTACTACGTCATTAGTTGGGATTTCATTTTTCTGATGCGCGTCGTAAACTAAAGTTCTTAAAAGTTTTGCTAACGATGGGTCCAGAGTTTTCGATTGGCTGGCGTCGGATAGTTGTTTTCTTGGGAGAGCACCTTCTTTCACCAGTTTGTGTATTGTGGGACGGGGAACGTTAGTGAGAGATGCTGTTAGGGTCATTAGCTCGTCGCTTCAAAAAATTATTGTAAACATTAAAGCAAATTCGTTTCGCTTGCTCATTCAAGTGTAGCCGATTTTTTCATACTGAAAACACGGATGAATTTTGATTTTCTTTTTCACTGTAATCACTATCACTTTCAGTTTGACAACCACAATAAGATTTATACGTAGAAGCTTCCCACGGTCGAAACAATTTTACATTAAATTATTTTCAAGAACACGGCAAATAAACAGATATAAAATAATTATTACTTATAATATTACACTTTCTCCTACAATGCACTGCTAAACAAATCGGTAACAAAACTAAGTGGGGACCTAAAGTATCGCAGAATGTAAGTGAAACTCCGCCTCGGTCGCGTGCCAACAAATACAACAATCATTTTTCTAATGTAAGCGATGTAAAAGACGGAAGATGTCATATGTTAGACATTTCCCGCCCACTAAAGCTATTTCTCTTACTATAATAAGATTTAAAAATCATAAAATGCAAAAATATACTCACCATAAGAGTGTTACATCCTTAATTTATTTGAAGCTTAGAGACATAGATATATAATTTAAACAAAAATTTGGTATTTGTTGCAACACTAACATCAATTTTAATATGTTCCGATATGACCGATTGTTTCTAAACTACGCAGCTCTTTCGGAAATATTTTGTAACTAAAAATTTTTAACTGGATTTCATGCCTTATGTAACTTTACAATTTTAAACTAAAATTTTTCATCTGTATCTAATCTTACTACTTTTGAAGTGTCCCTATTCTGAAGTACTAGACCACTACGCTCCATTAATAAATTTCTTGAATGAATGATCATACCTAGGGTTGCACAAAGATTACATGATATTCGATAGTGTCGAATGTCGGTTTTTTCAAGGACTATTGTAGCGAGTCAAGATGAGAAAAAGAAAATGCTAATATTAACAACAGCATTCAGCATTCACAAATAATGGTATTTCGGGATTTAGAGTGGGTCGTATAACATAGCTAGACCCTAACAAATGTTATTTATTGTTGTCCTTATATAAAAGGCCTCTTAATCCTCTTAACTGTAAGAAATTTTAGAAACAGGGTCGTACGTTCAAAAGGGACACCTGCCAATTACTCAATATGCTGGATCAAAACATTGTTATTTGCAGAAAGCTGTAATAACCATAGAATACGCACTATACAAGGGTAAAGAAAATATGAAATAATGGTCGTGGTTCTGAAAGTATTAATTGATAAATCCTTCAAATGGTAGCCACACTTTTAGAGTTGAAAATATAGCACTAGCCTTGAACTAATTTCCACCGTAACACAGACTCGTGTTTTGCCATCCAAGTTTACAATGTGAGAAGATTAAAACTGAACTTCAGCTATGAGCATATCTTATTTATACTTAAACTACTGTCACCATTAGATGAACCACGACCGAGTAAACAGTAGATAAAACTATTTGGGATAAGCCTTTTGTCATTATTCATATTAATTCTACACCTTTTAATTTCTGAATTTTCAAAAGCGCCTAAATTTTTGTTGATTGGTATCAAATGTATAGAAGACAAATACTAGTAAAGTTTTCAATATTTCAGATGGGTTTATGCTTCTTGAACTTGGCAAAATTGATCGTCTTGTTTGTCCTACACATATTTAGGATTTGTAAATCCTCGACCTGTAGCTTTTTCCAATTTTGTCATTTGGTTTGCTTAGAAGAAATGTATTTCCCTATGGACGAATAATTGATTTAAAGCTTTGATGAATATCCCACTAAAACTAAAGTTCATATAAAGTTTATGCAAATTTTGAATCTTCCCAGTTTTAAGTATTGCATAACCTAGCTTTCATTTACTAATTCCAGTAATTTCATCAATAAGGTCAGAAAAATCCAGACATAAGATAGCAACACTTATGGGACACAGAACAGCCCTTTAATACTATAGTCGTTAAACTCTCCATATCTAACGAATTAAATTTGTTCAATTGTTCAAAGAGTGCATGGTAGCCGAGTGGGTAAAGCATTTATAACTATTTACTCGGTACTGAATGTCGACGGTTCGATTCCACCCTGGAGCAAGTTAGAAATTTTATTTGTAATTTATTTCGGACTAAGATGGTACAGGGGATTGTCGATGCCGTTTCGGACTTCACAATAAACTGTATGGCCTCGTCTCCAACACAAAATCCTGGGATTTTCCGAGAGTTACTTCAGTGACTTAAGGCGCGGTTAAGAAAACATTTTTTAAGAATCAAAATATTAAATACAGTAAATAAAACACCACCGATGTCAGAAGATTAACTCACACACAGCAAGAGAGTGCTCACGAATATTTAGAAACAATGGTAACACAAATATTCATGAGCTTGTCTGCTAGCGTCGGTGATCAGTCTTGGTAAGGGAAATTAACCTTCTTTAAATAATTAAAAAACCTTTTTGTTTTATTCTGAATTTGACAAAAAAATGTGGATCAAACTATCATATTTTTGAGTGATAAATAGTTTTATATGCACCTTATCTTCTTCTTCTTCTTATTCTTCTATTTCCTCTTCTTTTCTTCTTCTCCTAATAGGTTTTTCTTTGTAACTGAAACTTCAATGAGGCAAATATGCATAAGTGTCATAAAATTATTTATTTTTTAAAAAATAAAGTTTCCACTCTCTTGAGCTGCCCAGGAATTTTAAATTAGCTACTTATTTAATCGATTTTTAACGTTTAGAAGAAAAAACTAAGTATAATGTAATAAATAACCGCCTCTAATATTTCTAATTTAAAAAAGAAAATATTAATAATAGAATTTCGATTCATCTTAAACCCTAATAAAAACCACATTTTTATGTAACGTCAAAAAAAATTACATCATTAAGTAACGCAGTATTAAATTTCTTATAGTTAACTAGAAAGGAATATGTTAAAATCATTCAGGTAAAAAAAATAGATGGCCACATTCTGTTATAATACAAAATTAATAAAGCGTATGAAACTTAAAAAAACATATTTTCAAATTTTCTTTTGTTGTAGTTGATAAAACCTATAACGTGGTTTATTTTACTGACATTTTTGAATCTCTGTTTTATCATCTAAAATTATATTAAAATTTTGAACAGCAAAATAAACTGAAATTAATAACGAAGGAAAATTTGATTATTTGTCCACGTAAGTATAAACTAGAGAAGGGAGTATCCAACCAGAAAAATTAATAAAAAGTTTGTTTTAAGAAATTAATATTTCACCCTCGATGCGATGGTAACAGACCTCAGCAGAAACTAGTAGGCTTTGTGTATAAATGTAGAAGCAAATTAGATTCTAGTAACTTACCCACTTTTCCATTCCTCCTAAATATTTTTATTTTATATGTTAACCTTCAATCATACTTGTATAGCATTTACAATAAAATAATTATTAATTAATCAGAATGAATACAATTTAAAAAAAATAGATATTTTACTATCAGACTGATAGTAAAATATCTATTTTATATCAGATTAATAGCGAGCTTATAAAATTGGCCTATGGATATTTCTAAATTAAAAAGCAAAAAAGTTAATTTAACATGTATTCAATAGATGCTTATTTAGCGACAAATACCTATGAATTTATCGGTAGTTAAAAATTTTTGAGATTTTAAAGAAGCCATAAAAACTGTTTGTGAAGCTACTACATCTTGAAATTATTTATATCGCAATTAGGAATACAGTCTCAATGACTTTTCAACAATTCTTTAAAATTTAAGTAACTGCATCAAAGAAAATAAATTAATTCTGAATACAAACAATACAGCTGTTAAATAAACAGATAAGGCGACTTCTAGTGTAACGCCTAACGTACGAATAAACCTTTTATAAATAGACATTCATAGTATTGTATGGCTTGGGATATATAGTATTGGTGATGCCATCTATTGACAATATTTAAAACCCCACATATTCGCTGTATTCATCGGAGTTGAGTGCGGAGATATCAATGCTAAGGAATGTTGCACTATTTCCACAAACTATTCAGTCATAAATAATAATTATATTTTATATTCGTCACTAATCTAACAATAGTAAACAAAATATTCAATTTTGTACTTACTTCGTATATTGAATGAATAACATATCTTTCAAACAGACTTTAATTTATCGCAGATGTTTTTATAGAAAAATGGATTTTTTTGAATTTAAGGTTTTTGAAAGTTTTTCTTTTGAATTTTAAAATTAGTTACAAGATTATGAACAAAACTAAATTAAAATAGAGTGTCATACGCAGTGTTCTAGTCACATGGATTCCTTTTATTTTTTGGTTCAGTTTGTCTCCTAATTGATCATTGAGGTCTCCCAAATTTTATCACGAAAGTCATCAACTATCTTTTTCTATTGGTAAATAATTTATTTTTAGCAATAAATATATATACTGCAATACATTTTATAAATAGGTATTGTTTGATTATCACTGAAAAAAAACAAATGCTGATATGTTTTCTGAAATGGAAAATATAAACTTTTTCACTCTACCATAACACAGAAAGTTGTCCCTTACGTGTTTACCTTAAATGTTGTAGACCTACATGTTCGTTTCTTTGGATACAAAATTCAAATCATTGGAGAAAAATAAAAAATACTATGTAGTATAGGTTTAAAATCAGATTTTCCTTGTTAAAAATCAATTATTTCTTTTAAACAAACTATTTTTCAACACTAATTATTAAATTATAAAAAATATAAACTATGTTGTGTATCAAAACCAAAAATAGAAGCTACATTGAAACCCACGAACACGTGTTGCGACATTTATATCACATTAGTGTGACATTTCTCCTAAAGCTTTCTCTCACCTTAGAAAATTTAGCAAATGCAGTTGCAATAGTTAAATTTTTGGACTCCTTGCTAACAAAAAACAGTTTTTTCTGGTAAAGGTTCAATAGACGATAAAAAAAACTGCAGTAAGTACTTAGCTGTTATAATTGCCTTCCATTACAAAATGTTTTCAGTAATAACTTTAAAACTTCTTCTATTTAAACAACTACTTTCTGAGCAGTTCATCACAGTAAATATTGGATTATGAAATATACATAAGTATATAGAATACATCGATGGAGAAATGACTCCAAAAATAAATAGCAGTAAAATCTTGCTGAAATTATTATGGAATTGTATAACATTGTCTGAACCTTCTAAAAATAGTGCGAAATATTACTAAAATTGTGTCTGATATAGTCAAATTTTGACTATAATAATGAAACTTTTTACGCTTGCATTTTGAGAGTAGGCGACTTCAAGATCGCATATAACTAACATTTGAGTTCGGGCAAGGCACACAGCAACCTTGTTATATTGTTACATTAGCTATTTTGAGTAAATTGCACAGAAAATTGTTTTTTTCTCATAACATAAGCCGTTATTGTATTTTGCAACTGTGTTCAATGTGTATTAGGCAGTAGGCGGAATATTATTATATTTTTAACCTTTTATAAAGTTTGTTTGTAAGTATTTGTACGTATCTATAGAGGATAACTCTGGTTGATCAGCTATCAGTACCTTAACACGTAGTCTGATAAAACGCTTTAATAGATTTGAAATTAATATTGACATACATAGATTTCAAATTAATAGTGACCAATCAAAATGTATAAATCACATAGTCTGGCCAATACCAATACATAGATATATATAGTTCGCATTCCAAACCATCTTGGCGACTTGCAGTGTCAACGGGAACGACAGAGATAAACACGAATTTGAAGTTAGTTTTTTTGGAAATCAAATTAGTGGACAATTAGTTTCAACTATCACCGATTTCGATGAAATTTTCAGTATTGGGGCATCCGTAATGGCTAAACAAGAATCTGGCGTTAGTTATCTTAAATTTTTATTTATCAACTTTAATATGGTGAAAAAAATACAACAAACGCTGATTTTAATTAAATACGATGAAAGTATGAGGAATGTATGGGTTATATTGGTCAAACTGTATGAAATATATTGTAAAAGTTGTGAAATTGACCGTAATATCATCAAATGTAATGAGATTCTTAAAATGGGTGAAAGTTTCAGGTACAATTATTGATATACATATATGTAAAGGCACAGTTAGATGGTTCAATTTGATTTATCATCCTGGATAAAAAGTGATCAATAGTAAAGCTTGGTCCTATTTTGCTCATGCTTCGTATTGAGTAATCCTTTTTGATGATTCATAATTTATTTATTTGTTTTTCACTTTGAATGATTCATCCATGATGATTACATTTCATAATGAACTATCTAAATGCGCCTTAAAACACCCTGTAAAACAAAATGGATTGGGTGAAATACTTGTAAGATAATATGGAATGGAGGAAGTTCTTGTAATTATTGAAATACCTACTTAATATAAATTATATGAAATTATGAAATTATTATACACGAAATTTAAAGGTGATTACTGCCTTGAAAAATATACAAATTATTTACACCACACATAATTGTGACGCTCCACTGTATAATGTACCTATTATATTTTTATAAATCAATATGGGAAAGTAGTTGTTCAAGAGGTTTTTTTATATTATAAAATTGTATTTTCCGCTATTTATTTACACTTTATTCCCTCATTTCTCTAGAGAAATATTGTAATTATTTAATTTTCTAAACATCCCATCTCGATCGACCCCTTTATCCATCGAAGGCCTTGCACATTTAATGAAAACTCATCGACTCTAAAACCACCCCTGATCCCTTCAACTTAAAGATACTATTTTGACCTGACTACCGTTCCATTACAGCAGTCTAGTAGTGCCCTTTTAGGCCCCGAAACGAAGCTCGAGCTCCGAGCATGCCAGTACGATGATATCGCCCTACGCGTGCGGACCTCTACTACAGAGGTCGAAAGACGAAGAACAGTACTCGACGCGATATTCACAATGTATGTGTTTTGGTGGAGTGAACGGTTTCACGAGTTTGTATATCGACTATCGTTGCCTCAATCCTAATCTGAAAACAGTTCATATAATTTAGTTATTGCCGCAATGTAGTGGATACTTTTTAATTAGAGGAAACTAAGTTTGTGAGACTAAAATGTTTTTATGGAGCATAATTTTGTGCGATGAATAAAAATTTGTTAAATCCTAAAAGGTGTAATATTTTAAATATAACTTCAGCGTCTTTTAAGTTTTAAATAAGTGATTAAAATTATTCGGGAAATAAAAACTAAAGATAACGATCGAAAGATAGATTGGCGTTTTAGAAACTGTTTTTGTTTCCATTATCGAAATTGTAAGCAAAACTTTAAAGTTTAAAAGCTTAAGCTTTGAAAACTAATCTTGTATGGGTAGAAATAAATACGGAAGATAATTTTGTACATGCTTAAAAAATGTAACGAAAAAAGTTTTTTTAATGTGAAATTCTCTTATCTAGTAGATAATCTGACTACATACCCGAGTTGGGTTTCGACTCGAAAATCTAAAAGTATTAAAAATACAAATGTTTGTAAATGACATTATTCATGTTAATATACCTATGTTTTAAAATTAAATTTCTTATCTTCTTCTGTGTCTATATCAGTGTATCTAAAATTAGCTTAATACATATTCGTGGTGTCACAAATATTTATCGAGTTTGAAACAAGTTCATTAGTGACAAAATATTATCTACTTATTTATATTGATTTAGTATAATTGCCTTTTCACATAAATAAATCATTAGTGTAAACTCACGACTCTAAATAAAGATATGGGTCAGTGTCTTTCTGAAGATATGTACTATTTCTGTTTTATTTTGTCTAGAATTATGTACTATTTTTTATATATGTACAATTTTAACATTTTCTCTCGTAAAAAGGCTTCTTGGGTAACATCTGCTTAACTGATAGATACATTTTATGTACTGTTTATGTTAATATTTCTGATTTTTCCAGAAAAACCAGCAATAATTTGTAGTGCCTTATATGAGATCGATTTGGTTTCGAAACTTTTTCTAAAAGCCATACGCATAATAATAAAACAAACTGCAACAATTATAATGCATTCGCGTTAACCATTCACTCCATCTTTAAAAACTAAAGTTCTAGTTCTAACAATAAATTAACAGTGGACACTTACGCTTTTCCAGGTTGTTTATTAGACGGTGTGCCTCGCCCCCCAGATGTACCCCCAAGAAATCCGACTATGAGTAGATTAAATGGACGACTAGCCTCGGCACCCCCCGCTGATCCCACTCAAGATTTCGAACCCTCTTGTCTAGTAAGGACACCTTCAGGAAATGTGTACATACCCAGTGGAACACTTAGTGAGTTTTAGTTTTTTTTTTAAGCGAAACGAAAGAAATGTGGTAGCTGTTAAATTAGTGAAGTGCACCTAGTGAGGTAAAATTTACAAAAGGAGTGTTTAGGAATGTTGAGGTGACGTTGCATTTAAGTATCTTTAAAAATTGTTTGCAAATTCATTCAAAAGCTTCGCAGATGATAAAATGAAAAGCTAAAAACAGACTATTTTCTATTTCTTATTGTTTATGCCAATTAACCATACATATAGCGTAATACTAAAAGATTACGAAACATTTTACATAAATATTAAGGAACATGAGAGGAAGTGGTGTCTAACAATAATAACGTATCCTAAACCAAGAATACGTCTACTTCCGGAGGCGGTTTTTGGACCACATTGATTATTTACAAGGCTAAATGTATTAAATTCGTTCATGTTAATATTAATTATTGTTTAGAAACACACTTTTGTTAAATTGAAAATATATTCTTCGTGTTTATAAGGAGCTAAACAATGTTTGCAAAAAACTTAAAAGATGACAGACAAACTGCAAATGTTGAAACATGTGTTTGTCTTAAAATAAACAATTTTTAAAAGTTTTACATCATTTCTGGCACACCCATGTTGAAGCTACTACATTTATTACACCTATTGCTTTTAAACAGTTATAAAATTTGTTACACAGATTTGAAACGTCTTAACGTTTTTCCATCTACAGGGATTACAATCCAATTTGCAGAGCTTGTATTTCTTTAAGTGTTTTTACTACTTCTGCTTACATAATTAACAATTAGGAGTTATTCAGAGACAGCTATAAATATTTTCTGAATTCCAGTGATCCTTTGGGGGGATGAATGAGCTTACGCTTTCACCCATATTTTAAGATAATCATACGGGATGTAATGGAGGAATATAGAAATCAAGAACCATATTGAAATCCTTATAAAAATCCATTTGATATCGCGCCTGAGCAATCAAACTGTTAGCAGTGCAGATATGCACCATCTTTTATTTATATTAATAAACACTCGATTGTTATTACGAAACTGCAGAAAATTTAAACTAACGGCATAAATATTCATCAACGAAAAATCCACCCCTTACGAGTAAAATTGGGAGGAAAGAAGGTTGCACTGTATTACATCTTATATTTACAAATAATATATTGTTTGAATATTTTATATTTCTCTTTCTAAGTATGTTAATCAGTCTTAACATATAACGCAATATATTGGACGTCATATGGCCCTATATATAATATTAACATATATGGATTAATATTCACGGAAAATTCATATCCAAATTTAGATATGTATCGATTGTGCATTTCAAATACAATAGTCTGAAGATTTAATTATCTCAAAAAATGCTGACTTTTCTTAGTAAAAGAGAATATCAAAAACATAAAATATTTATGAAATGATAATCCTCCCTAGAAACATTTTTTAAAACTAAAAATGCTGACTTTTCTTAGTAAAAGAGAATATCAAAAACATAAAATATTTATGAAATGATAATCCTCCCTAGAAACATTTTTAAAACTATCGTTTTCGAATTAGAAGCTTTTAATTTTTTTAAATTATTTTAGTTGTAATTATTTCACTACCTACGTAAAAAAATGTTTAGCGTTAGATGAATCATCTAAAATAAACCAAATTGTCCTGAGGCAATTCAATTCATATCCAAACATCTGATCTAAACCAACAAGTTACTTCCTACAGCCTTTGCAAATATTTTCTAAACAGCTTTTCTCAAAAAATCTTGAACCAAAAAAAATGATGAGTTTATAAGATGAAATTTTTATGTTCGCACACGTTTGAAGCTAAAGGGTTTCAGTTTATCGTTATTAAAGGCAGGCCACCAAACCCTCGGACAGAAATTTATTTTATATCGTTTTTTTTTTTAACCATCAATAACATATTGATGTGTATTTCCATGAAATTGTATAAAATTGTTATTCCTTTTACAAGATACCAGCCATAAAATATTTAAATCATATAATATTTGTTTATATCTACAGGGTGTTCCAAGTAACGAAATCGGTTATACATTACTCGAAATGAAAACACTTTTGAAAACTATAAGTGCTATTTAAGCAATACTTTCTATTACAGTTTCTGTGTTTTTCTTTAAACTGTTCTAAAATTTAATTTCTCTTTATGGACCTGACTTTGCACATACATATTCAACCGCTACTACTGGAAATTACTTACTTCTTTTGCTAATAAAATACCTTATACTGTTATAAGTATAAACAATGTACAATTTCTTAGAGAATTGTGACACTGCATTATAGAATACTCAAAGATTTAGATTCTGAATGAAACATTGGTATCCTTATTAAAAAGAGCTCCTCACAACATTTTAGTATTAATTTATTTACTATAAATAGGTACCTAGAGTGCTCTGTCATCAAGAAAATACATTTTTACATTGTGACATTGTTGTCGATGAAAGTCATTTCCATAACATACAGAGTGTCCCAACCAAAAGTAGAGATACATTTTTTTTTTGAAAAATTGGTAAAACACGTCAACCTTGTTTCCAAGGGGGACATATTTTAATGTAATACTTGTATACCTATCATCGTCCCTCTACCCTACACGGTCACCCCCTCAAAAAATTCAAATGGCAAAGGGGGTCAAGTGATACATCTTTTGAAAGGTCTTTCAATTCTCTACATAACTGTGTATTTTTTTAAACTTTTATCGATTCGTTCCTGAGAAATAATTGTTTCATTATTTTAGGTTCGGGAAATAAAAATAAAAGAAGCAGTTTAAATTATCGTATGTATTGTTCAAAATGACCCCCACCAACTTCCATCAGTAGTATAATCTGTCTTGAAATTCTGTACGAACATTTCTGAACACATCTGGAGTCAATAAACGGCATTATCGAACAATTCTTTCACGTAACTCTTCCAGAGATGCGGGTTTTGTTGCAAATACCTTCGATTTCAAATGTCCCCACAGAAAGAAATCCAAGAGAGTTAAATCGGGTGACCTAGCGGGCCACTCCACAGGATCTTTTCTTACAATCCATCGCTCAGGAAACCGATTATCCAAAAACTGACGGACTGCTATAGCAAAATGTGAGGGTGCCCCATCCTGTTGAAAAAACAGTTCGCTCTCTAAAAGATTATCGTCTTCTTCGAGGATTTGGGTAATCATTGGGGTGATCCCCTAAGATGTTAGCCCAAACATTTAACTTCTGAGGCCTTTGGGTATGAGTTTCCATGATCAAATGTGGATTGGTTTCACTCCAATACCTACAATTGTGCCTGTTTACCTCCCCATTTAACTGAAATGTCGATTCATCAGAAAAACACGTATTGTACAGTAGATTGGCATTACCGTTTAATTATTCAATAAAAATCTCACAGAATTCAAGCCGACGATCGTGATCATCATCGTTTAATTCGTGTACTAATTTAACTTTATATGGATGAAATTTGTGGGCCTTTACAATTCGATAAACACTGCTTCGTGATACACCGGAAGCCCCAGCTACTTTTCTGATCGATTGAGTATTACCCATCTGCAAATGACCCAGAACGGCCACTTCGACTGTTTCATTCCTAATCGGTCGCTGAGGTTCATGCTTTTTGTTTCCTACAGGACCTGTTTCCATAAATTTTTTCAATAATTGTAAAACATAATGAGAACCAACCCTTCTATCTGGCTGATTTCTATTGAATATGCGCTCCGTAGCTCTAGCACTATTATTTTTTTTAAAATAAATGCTGACAATTTCTATTCTCTCCTAAAGGGTATAAACCATTTTGAGAACTCACTCTGTTAAAATGTATCTCGATTTAAAATTGGTTGTGAACAAATTAATGTTCAAGGACTATCAAATACTTATGAGTCTTTTATTATTCTAAAACTAAACGGACAAGGAAAGTGTTTTTTGTCGAAAAAACTCGTGTTGATTTGAATACACTAAAAAATGTAGTTTTTTATATAAATTCCAATACCCAGTGCCGTGTATTTTAGATTTTTTAAACGATTTCGATGGTATGTAATCATCAAAAATAAAATTATTTTCCTTAAGAACGAATCGATAAAAGTTAAAAAAAATACAGTTATGTAGGGAATTGAAGACCTTTCAAAAGATGTATCACTCGACTCCCCTTGTCATTTGAATTTTTTTGAAGGGTGGCCGTGTAGGGTAGAGGGATGATGATAGGTATACAAGTATTACATTAAACTATGTTCCCTTTGGAAACAAGGTCGACGTGTTTCACCAATTTTTCAAAAATTTTTTATCTCCAAAGTTAATCAGGGTGCCTACTTTTGGTTGGGACACCCTGTATATAAATTATAGCCATCAAGGTTATCTACAAATCCGTTTTTGGATATGTTTAAAAATCTGTTTTAGTTTCTAAGACAAATAAGCCTGGGTTCTACTCAGAACATCCTGTATACACAGTGGTGTAAGCTAAATATTTTCATATGAGGGGCTGTAGATACTCTAAATACTACATATACACAGCACACACTAGAGTTGCTAATTTTCGTGAAGATAAACATTAAAAAATGTTAAAAGAAGAAAAAATTATGTGAAAACCCGCTGTAGCGAAACAATTTTTTGAGAAAATAGGTGTGGCATGTTCAAATTAAGCAAATTGAATTAAATTGTCTGATGTCCAGAAATTTTTAAGAAAAGGTCTGTGGTCTTCGTATAAAAAGTAAAACAAAATGATCTGCCCAGCGCATTCACCATTTTTTTCTAAAAAAATGTCCATTTCCTATATTCACTTAAAATATTTATAATATTGTGCTTTAAAATCATGTTCTTTGTCACAATAAACCTGAATTATAAAACTTCTAAAAATAAGTATATTTTGCACACTTGCATCTATTAGCAGATTTCAAGGTATTCAAAAACAAAGACGCATCGGAGATGTGATCGTCGTAGAATGTTCAAAGCTATTCCACCTTGATATATTGCAATTATCGATGATATACAGGCGAATGTAAAGTACAGAAAAACGTCGGTTTTCAATACGGAGAAAAAAATCTTTAAGTTTCATTTCACATACAATTTTATTCCAAATCTTTACTACCTTCTTGAAGAGAGTGACTCAAGTATCTCTTCTGCATATGTTAGTTTTCTGTTCGTATAGTTTTTTTTATGTAATATACGATTATTATTTATTAGATTTATCAATCATGAGAACCCCACATAATATGTTTTTTCGAATATATCAATTATTAGTTTGTAAAAACAATTTTACGTAAAAAAATACTTTCAAAAAACGTAAAATAAATACTTCTAATAAAGCAATAACTATATGTCAGTACTCAATATTTCAATAAAAATATAATTTCTGAATTTTTATTAAAAACAGTTATAAAAATAACCTAGACTTCTTTTTAAATATTTATAATTCATTTACATTAAAAAGCACGTCAAGAGGTCGTCAGATATTAGAACAAGCCCTCTTGAAATTTATTGGAACGATGGAATTAAGTTTCTGTTATTTTTGAATTTAGTACCACAAAAAAAAAAAGAAATACTCTACTTGATATGTTAAAAAATATGTATATATTTTATTAAATTATTCTTTAATTGAAAAGGTTTGCCGTTTCTTTTTTCGAATTTTAAAATGAACAATTTCTGACATTTATTGAAAGATGCAAAAATGTTTTGTCTATCTAAGATATTTTTAAAATGAAATGAGAGCATTTACGTTATGAATTTTGGGTATTCTATTCTTAATAAAATGATCATTTAATATTTATATGACATTTGTCATTCAATGCGGGTCAGATGAACAACAACTCTAACTAGTTAAACCTTTTAGTTATATCATGTATTCTTTATAGATAATTATACATATTAGGACTGTACGAATGTCCTTTGTCACAAGTGAACATAAGAAATTAAACATTTTATCACACCAGGGCCATTTTTAAGTAAGTTGTAGTCTGGAGAAATTATTAGAGGTATCTGTGATGTGCAAAACGATTCATTGTACCTTATAAACCTATGATGGTATAGCTTAACAAACTACTTTTTTGTTAAACAATTATCGTGCCAAATACAAAAAGTTAGAAAATCTTTTTTACTCTCTCCCATTTATTAAATACTGAAAAAGTTGTTACTGTGTTCCTATTTAACATTTAATTTGTAATTATTTTGTTTCACATAATTGTATCCAGATAAAACATCATTTTTAAATTTTATTTTTTAACAAAGTTATTGATTATTTATTCAAAATATAACGGTTTTAGACTTTGCTAGATATTAGAACACCATTCTTAATCCTTACCTGAGCTGTAAGATATTAATGAATATGAATCATTAAAAACGAACAAAAAAAATCAAGCAAAAATAGTTGTTTTTAAGGTGTAACGTATTTTTTAAATTTTAGGAGCAGACTATTGTAACAGGAAAGACAATTTTTCTTGAGAAAAAATATTAAAGATATACAATGTGGTGATAATGTATGGAACAAATTTAATAAAGCTTTCCAAGAAAGTTTTCGCAAAAAAATCTTCAGACAGGTCAATTTTGTTTTTCAAAAAGACACCTTAAATGTCATTCTTTAATTATATTTTGTTTTCGAGCTATGACCAAAACTGTGTAAGAATCCTTTGAAAATGGATTCGAATTACGGATCCGAACCTTTAAAAATGATTCGAATCACGGATACCAGGTTCGGATCCTTTATGTATAAAAAAAATAATTCGAATCGCTGGATTCGTATCGTTTTTTTCGAATCACGTATCCAAATCATCAGGTTAACTTCAGAATATTGTTACAGCTGCAGTTATTATTTTTTACTTTAATATTATAGTGATTAGAGTGCTTTGCTTAATTATGTAATTTATGAGTGTAAGTATCGAGTAATTAAATAAAAAAAGTTGAATAAATCGCACTTTATTATAACGTTAAGAGCCTATACTAAACAAAATTTAAAAATCAAAACAATACTAATAATCAAATAAAAATTTTTATTTTTGTTTGTTTTGGCATTATCAAAATTTCAAATTTGCTAATTTATAAACAACAAATAAATACTAAATACAAACGGCGGCTCGTGGTAATGCAAACTATAACAAATGCCAAATACCTTATGCTATGCGTGTCAAAGTGTCGCAGCAGGCAAGATCTTGGTTTCGTCCGCCTTCGTGCCCTCTACTTTTCTAACAATATAATAATAATATAATAATAATAACCCTTTTTATTTAGCATTTTGCTAGAAAAAAAAATTACAATAAGTATCACTATAATCTAGTATAATATGAACAACTAGGAATAACAATTTTTAGAAAGATAAAAGTTTACAAGTTTTTTAGAAAAAATATTGACATCTTGACATTGTTTTAAATCTTGAGGCAAACCGTTAAAATGACGTAGACCTTCATTAAATAAAAATTTTGTCGAATTTTGCACTTCAACATGAAAATTCTCACCTGATCTAATAGGATATGAATTTAACTCAGACCTTGTTATTAAAAATTTGTTAAAATATTTAGGAGCATTACCTGTTTTTATTTTGATAATAAGTATTAGATTGGCCTTTTCAATGATTTGCCAAACATTTAGCCAATTTAATTCAGATAAAATGTCTTATATGGGTTCTATTATCACTGTTTAGGATTAGACGCATACCTCTATTTTGTAACAATTGCAGTTTACTAATTTCAGTCTTATTAGCCGATAATAGTAGTGATGTACAGTATGTAAAGTGTGGTAAAATAATTGTGTTGAAAATAACCTTTTTGGTCCACTGGGATACATTTGTTGATATTCTATAAATATACCCTATCTTTTTACCAATTTTTTTACACAAATAATTAGCAAAAGAATTAAATGACAATTGGGGATCTATTATTACACCTAAATATTTCATTTCATCTACTCGATCTATTAATTCATTATTGATAGCAATATAACGCACAACAACGCCTGCGCAAAAAGTATCCGAACTACAAAAAATGGATTCGTGTCATCAAAAAAAAGGATTCGAATACGATTTTTTTTCATTTGTCTTACGAATCCGGATCACTAATACTTTTATATAAAAGTTTTCGAATACTCAAAAAGTATTCAAATACTGTGTGATTCGAATCATACTAAGATTTGGCTATGACGTCTTCGGCATTTTTTAAAATGGCAACTATATATTTTTTTATGGATTTGAATAAAGAACTCTTTTTTTGCATAAATTGGTATAAAAAAAGGTGGCATATTGAAGAGGAAAGTTTTCGAGATATTTGACTAGTTTCAGTCGTCATAATTTTAAACATTTATTACTAGTTTTTAAGTCTGTTATAAATTTGTCTTCAGTAATTATTACCTAATTGATTCAATATTTCAGTAGATTGTTTAGTATTTTTTTACTTTTATGACAATTTTATTTTATTTTGAAATGAATTAAAAAAAATGTTTAAACGAATTTTTTTTTGTGTAGTTGCTGTCATTTTCTTAACTGTCGGCTGATACTTTTTCGACGGATTTGATTGGAGGTTTAAATTCTAGATACGGCGATATGGACATCGTTGTCCAAGCTTATTTTTCCAGTATTTAAAATGATTGAAACTTTCAAGTCAAATATCTCGAAAACTTTCTTCTTCAATATGCTACTTTTTTATACCAGCGTCCTTTATACGAATCCATAAAAAAAGTGTAAGTTGCCATTTAAAAAAAATTCCGATGACGTCATAGCTCGAAAACAAAACACAATCAAATAATTTCATTTATCAGAAAGGACACCTTTTTGAAAAACAAATTGACCCGCTTGAGGATTTTTTGCGAAAGTTTTATTGCATTTGTTCCATGTATTATCACCACTATGTGTACATATTTACTTAAGAGTTACTAAAATTCGTCTCGAAATACGTTAAAATTAAAAACTGAAAAATGAATGAAAACAAAATGGTGACAGACTATGAATCAGGTTGATGTGATTAAAGTGGAAATTATATTCAAAATTAGTTAACAAAACAACAAATTATGTGTAAATAACACATCAGCCTCAACTGGTTTAAAACCATGTAGGTATGACATCATTCTTTAGTTCCCTCTGTCATAAAATATTATGGCCTCTTTGGTCACACTAAAGTGACAGAGTGATGTTACTCATGTACTGATAATAATATTCTCAAAACACATCCATCATCATTTCAAACAAAATTAATTATTGCGCAATAATATAAAAAAGTGACGGGGTGGACAATTTTCTTTGCCACATTGACGTGATTTTAATATGGCTATTTTAACTAGAGCGGAACGTAGTACTTTTCCGCTCAAGCATAGAAACTATGCGAGAGCGGAAACGATACTTTCCGCTCAAATTACAAAAATATTTACTAGGACCGCTTCAAAAATGACCAAAAAGTAGATGAAGATGCTCAAGTTTCCTTATTCTTTGTGTGAACTTTTGCTATCGCTCTGAGCGATTTATTCCCTAGTTAGCCATGTTAGACCGTTTTCAATGAGATGTTAAATTGTCTGTTTTTATGCCCTATCAGAAAAACTCACTTTCCATTTGACGAGAGGATGATTTTTCTGCTAGAGCAGCGACAAACTTTAACAGGAATCACAACAGAATAATATAGAAACAGTGGCGTGCCCAGGTAGGAGCTTGGGGGCGCAAGCCCCCCCCCCGCTACGGTGGGCAAAATAATTCATGAAAATTCGATGAATAATAATTGTAGAAAATAAATCGTTTCTCTCTTCAATAGTTAGTGGCCTGCTATATTAACATTTCAACTTGGTGGGAATAGGTCAAAGACCAGAAAAACTGCTTGTTTAATTATTATCGATGTTTCGGTATATTTATTTGCACCCTCAGAACTAATTAAATTGGGTTTTTTGTATATAATCAGTAATAAATTAAATAACAAACAAAAACTGACACAAGACAGGTTGAAATACATACAACATAAAACATAAATGGTCTTTAACGTTTCAACGATATACAAAAAATTTGCAATAAATAAAAAATTTAATATCGATGAATGAATTAAATACACCAAACAACAATTGCAAGTGTTTGCATTTGTATGTAACTAACACCATCTATATAATGTTTAATTTGGATACACATTTGGATGAATTACGATCTGCGCCCCCTCCGCCCCAAAAGTCACGACACGTCACTGTATGGAAGTACCTTCTTGCCAAAGCAGGGCAGTGGTTCAAAAAATGTTGCTGATTTTCCTAGTTTGCGGTTAGTGACGTAATTATAAAAAATGTTAACTTTAAATTAACTATTTTATAGTGCAATATAATATTTTTTTTGACACTAGAAATACTAAAAAAAAATGTTTCAAAATATAAGCATTTTCACTTTCATCTCAGATCAATTAAAATACCCTATTACAGAAGAGGAAATGGTACCAATTTAAAAGTGGGGGAATAAATATTGACATCGCGGAATGTGACAGAAACCATGGGACATATCTCATTATATCATTTTTTTCTATATTCATGAATAAATAAAAACTTCCGCCAATTTATATTCTGATATATAGGATGTCCGGAAATAGGTCCTCTAGAAAAGGCTCACATTGTACGTTGAAACAGGCTAAAATATTCCATAACCATATTTCTAAATTTCCATCTTAACGCAATTTTTTTTCTCGAAAAATATCACTTTTAGACGCCGAAGCAAAAAAAAAATAAAGCTGTTACTTTTAATTAATTACATATATATTTTTTCTCTTCGTGATCGTTAGTATCAAATAATATCTGATATAGCTTTTTGGGGATTACGGTCAGATACAACTATTTTTTTCTTCTAATGTTTCGGTTTATTACATCATCATCAGATATGTGTTTTTAGGCTGGTATTTCTCCTCCAAGTTGTTGGAATCATCATTTTGGCTTTTTTCGTGGCAAGGGCGAAAGAAGCCAAAAAGGATAAATCCTACAACTTGAAGGAGCAATACCAACCTAAAAATACATGAAAAACTATATAGATCTCTGATGATGGTGTAATAAACCGAAACGTTTAAAAAAAATAAAATTAGTTATATCTGAGCGAAATCCCCAAAAAACTGTATCACATTAATTACTACTTTATTGGGCCAGGCAAACTTTTTAGAAAATGATACATCAAATAATGTGTAAAAATCGGTAAAAATATTAAGATAGACTTATTTTAGATGATATTTTACACAAGTTCTTGGCTGTTAAAGTAGAAATTATTTCTTCAATAAAAAACAGAAAAAACTTTATTTCCTATTTTTATTTCTAGAGGACTTCCAGCCAAGTACATGAACAATTTGTCCTACGTTTCGTCCGAGATTTCATTCTCTGCCTAACTCGTCGAACTACACATACATCACATATCTATCAAATAAATAAATGATGAAAAACAAAATAAAACCCACCCATATAATGAAATTAAAATAGGAAATGTATATTAGCTTTTAACCTTGAAAAAGTCCGAAATCTCGGACGAAACGTAGGACAAATTGTTCATGTACTTGGCTGGAAGTCCTCTAGAAATAAAAATAGGAAATAAAGTTTTTTCTGTTTTTTATTGAAGGAATAATTAGACTTATTTTATTTTGGTTCACATAAAAAATTATAGCATAAGCATTTCCTTATTTTACAGTTTTTGAGAGTAATTTATATACCACTTCAGTTGTTAAATTTTATTAATATTTTTCTTTGTTTACAAATGACTCAAAAACTACTTTTGGAAGGCCGACTTTCAAGTACCTATAAAAATAAGTAATTTCCTATGCCATAAGCTACATTTGCTACATGGATTATGTCGGTCTATTTCCTGGAACCTATTCACTTCAGATAATGGTCCTATTTTATCTCAAACTAAATAAAGTTATTACAGCCACTCGGCCTAAAATGAACTCTATGCACTATTCTATTATAACGCATTTTCTTAAAAGTTATATGTTATCTTTATGTATTCGTCATTATTTTTTAATTATTTTGGATACTTCCATAATTTCCATACTATAACGTTTATTTTAAATTGTAAAATTAAAAATGTTCCTCTTTATTTCAAAGAATTTGAAATTTACTTCTTCTTAGTCTTCTATGAGGAGTACTACTGCTCGACCCACAGTAAATATAAATAGAAAAATACACATTATTTTTTTATTCAGGAAATATGGAAGTGTGTAAAATTTAAAAAAGAATTTGAGAATTACGTGAGGTTTACTATATGTATAAATTCAAATTTCAATTTAATCATTTGCCACCATCTGTAAAGATAATGTAAGGAAAAATAATGAAAAAACCACATGTCTCGCAAGGATGAAAGTCGATATGAAGGGGTGGTATCAATAGCAAACTGAAATATTTTCTCGAAAATCGGTGAATAAATAAGTAGTTACGAAGACTTTCGTATGATGGCTCCTGGTTTCTTGTCTTCAAATGTTTCACTTTGTTCTCACATCTGGGTTCTCTGTTCTTTGTGATCATATCAAATATTTATTGACTATGAGGGTGTCATTATCATGGCATATGAATTAATGAATCCCAGTCGCTGTGCCCCGATTAAGCTATTTGTAATAAATTGAGAACATAAATATAAATGCAACAAATTGATTTAATAACGGATTTAACATGTATGTGAATCTATACAAAAATTTTGAGGTAACCAGTCAGTAACATAGTACATTTATTTAATTGGTACCAAAGACTAGACGTTCTAATTATTTGTTAATGTACGACTTCTTGCTTGATATGCTTATAGCGCATAGAAAGATGCGAACGGATTTAATTTCATGCAGTTGTACGAATTTTATCAGCAATGAAAATCTATATTTAATTAATTGAAATACTTAACTTTGTTTATAAGTGTTTTCGTTTTACCCGAAATGGATATTTTCTAACTGGTTCGTAGGCTAAGGCGCTATATAGGAATTTTCAATTAAGTTAGCGCCATGGTGCAAGTGACTGAAAATATATGGCTCAAATGTCCGTAATATTCCAAATTGTTTAAAATTTAAACAGTAAATAAATAATAAATGCCTACAGTAAATACTCACTTGTAATAATTATCAAATTTTAAATTGAATAAACATATTTTAGCCATTGTCCGTTTTCTTTTTGAAGTTGGGGTCATCCCTCTGAGAAATTCACAAACAAATTCAAAGTGTTGAGACATAATTTTCGTATCGGGTATTGATTTTTATGAAATAAAAACTGCGCGTTATAAAATCTTATATATTTAAAAAATAATCTTCAAAGAAAAATGTGAGATAAGAATTTAAAGAATTCTCCTCACTTTGCATATCCTTTGATCTAGAGTCGAAAGAAAAGGGGGGACAACTTTCCTTAAAATGCAATAAATTCACAGTACTCGCTTAAAAAATGAATCAATATGTTGAGATTAATAACAATATTAGCATGAATATTAGTTACAGAAGTTATACTGCATAAATTATCATTTTTAAACGATAAAAATATATTTATCAATCGTACCGATGCAAAAATGATATCAGATTTTCACGTCAATTAATCTTGAATATTTAAACCTCGAAATTTGAATACTGAACAACTAATAGTAGTTTAATATATGTATGTAGTCTCTTTCTACTTGCACAGCAATAGCAGAAGTCTACATGTTTGGAGGATGTCAGGGGAGAGATGTAGCCAAAGATTTATCTAACCTACAGTAGAAATATGTGTTGCGGGACGCACATCTGCAGAAGGATCATGCCTGAACAAATATGTGCTAATGATATTGTCAGTAACATTGTAACGAATGATAATGCTCGCCCCATCATACTCAACAAATATTCAACTTCCTTGAAACTCACTGATTTGATCACGATCCTCTTCCACCATGTTCTCCTGACTTAAATCCCATTGAACATGTGTGGAACTTGCTGAATATGACACTTCAAAACCCTCAACTGGCTCCAGAGAATATTAGGCAACTATCAGATATTCTTCCCATTTTATGGGCACACATCCTACAAGATGTTATCGACCACATCATCAGAAACATTCTCAGATGTCGACGTATACTTGAAGTAATTAGAATGAGGGGCCAGAACACGAGGCATTGATGATAGGTTTAGGACATTATTGGTTCCTTACGGGTAAACATACTAAAATTATTTTTCCTCGTTTTTTCATAACCAAATTATGCAAAAAGGTTCATAAAGAAGTTGTCAATCTTCCCCATAACAAATTTTTTTAGTTCAACCCTTTCATGAAAATTTGAATTATCCTTAACTTTCTGTGCACAATACTTTCAAAATTCATTGTCCAATTCTTAAAATTCTTGCTAAGAATTTAAAATGAATATTTACCTACATATGTCAGAGCCCATTAAACTAACCCCACTTGTAAATCAGACTAAGTACTGTATTAAAAATTAACGACCACTTGCGGACAATATCCATTCAAAATAAAAAAATGTTTATACTATTGAACTCGATTTCATGTAAAATCTGCGTTTAATAAAAAAAGGAAGATAATTTTGTAATTTAGATCACAGCCTCCTTTGTGCTAAATTAAAATATTATGGATTTGACAACATTTCAGCTAATTTCTTTAGGACATATTTAGATTCTCGGACTCAAAGAGTAGTTCTTGGGGATTCTTTTTCAAATATTTCCACCATCACATCTGGTGTTCCTCAAGAATCAGTGTTGGGTCCAGTTCTCTTTTTACTATATACAGCAGATTTATTTAAATGTGTCAATTCAACAAAAATGCAAGGGTATGCTGACGACACCCAACTTCTCTATTCATTTGATCCCAAGTCTATCAATACAGCTTGTAACAACATAAATGCAGATCTTCGTTCTATTACAAACTATTCAAAAGGAAATAATTTAAAGCTTAATCCATCTAAATGCTCAGTTATTTGCTTTTCTCAAAAAAAAGTTAGGGCCTTCGTAAAATCAAATTTGATCCTGAACATAAATAATGAACCTTTGAAAATAATGAGTAAGGTAAAAAATTTAGGTTTAATATTCGACGATAGCATGCGTTTCTCTGATGATGTTACGCAATTGATAAAAAAATCGTATGTTGCATTAAAATTACTTTATTGTAATATTAGCTTAATAAACTACAAACTACGTAAAAAACTTTGTGAGTCACTAGTTTTACCAATATTAAACTATTGTAATATATGTTACATTCCATGCTTAGACAAACTAAATTTGTATCGATTGGAAAAAGTTCAGAACAGTTGTTGTCGGTATGTCTTCCGTTTAAGAAAGTATGACCATGTTTCTAACAGAATCAAAGAACTTAAATGGCACAATATTGAAAATCTGTACAAATATTCTATGTCAATATTTGTTCATCGTCTGCTTCTCTCTTCCACGCCATCGTATCTCCGTGATAAACTAAATTTTAGATACAATCTTCATAATGTGAATGTAAGACATGTCCAAAAATTGGCATTACCTAAATTCCAAACAACCATATTTCAGAGATCTTTCTGCTACAACGCCGTCAAAATTTATAACTTTGTTGATGATCAACATAAAACACTACCCGTAAATAGTTTTCGAAGAAAAGTAAAAAAATCTTTTTTTAACATCTTAACTGTTCGAATAACATCTTCATAATGAACATCCTATCGTCTACTGTATGGTTCTCTTATGTTTC
Organism: Rhamnusium bicolor; assembly: GCA_029963845.1. Taxonomy (NCBI): domain Eukaryota; kingdom Metazoa; phylum Arthropoda; class Insecta; order Coleoptera; family Cerambycidae; genus Rhamnusium; species Rhamnusium bicolor. Next base: position 123,615 of record JANEYF010001881.1, read on the forward strand.
AACTTTTGTCTCAAGTTTAGTTGGTGTATTAATTTAGATTTTATATTATCCTCGTATATTTTTTATATTCAATATCACTTGTTTATTTCTGTTTTTTTTATGTATATATTTATATAATAAGTGATAAGGTTAAGTGGAGTAGCCGTGGCTAGACTTCGCCTTGTATTGCTAATTGTAAAATTATATTTACAATTACTTTAATAAAGACATTATTATTATTATTATTATTATTATTATAATTAGAGTTTAAATGTGGCAGAGAGTTGACTGTATGTATACTGCGTCGTTGCCTCTAAGGATGCCTGGCGCTGCGATAAAATGTGCAAGAGAATGTCGAATTTAGCCTGGGGCTGAAGACGCCGCAAAAAGTAATATTCATTATCGTTATATTTTGCCGATGTGACAGGAGAGCAGAGCAACTGCACATCGTCTACCAGTTTACTATTATTTCATCACTCTTATCACTCTTACTATTATTTCATCACTACATTAAACGCAGGTTTTGCACGAAATCGAGTCCAATAGTGTATATTTCATTAAATATATCAATGATTAGCAAGAAATTTATATTGGTTATAAATAACATATATACTAATATTATTTGCAAAAAAAGTGTCTCCTAAATATATGAGTAGCGCTTGCTCCCCTTTACCTTGTAATTTTGTCTTCTGAATTTCTTCCAATCTGCTCACAGTGCTCACACGCACTGTGTCACGATGCTGCGATAGGCTTGATATCTAAATATTTTAGAAAAAAATAATTTGTACCGAGAAATAATGAGTACTTAGAAATAATGTTTTTGAAATTTTAATGTTAAAATATTACAGAGAAATATTTATTATGAAATAAAAAATAAACTGATTTAGTGTACATAACACCATAACAATATATCAACAAATTTTCTGACGTAGAGTTATATTTAGTAATGCTTTATGCTGGTTTTAATTGACATAGTTACAAACATAATTAGTAATTACAAACAATATTTATGTATTCAGCAAATTTAGTAGTATAACAATACTAAATATGTGATATATTTTTAAAATATTTATAATGATCGGTCAGTACTGAAACATAAATTTACTAGTAGAAAATATACAAATCAAGGAATATATTGTTGAAACCTTTAATACAAATGGTTGGCTTTTCTCACGTACGATGCATTGAAAGATATTTTTCCTGTGATTTTTATTGTTAGCAGGTGCCTAGTTAAATACAAAGAACTAAACCTTCCAAGGTCTTATTCTTTAAACATATGCCTATATTTGGCTTTTTCAATGACATGAATTTAAATCTACAGAGAATGTTCCAATTCGATTAGGTTAGAGATTTGTCACAATATGATATCATTTCAAAAATCGCGTTCATATCCAATATTTATTTATTTATTTTATTTATTTATTTGCAATAATTTATCCAACGAGTGATAAAACCCAGTTAAAGGATAAATAAACAACAGGTATACGCAAAAATCCAAAACAGCGTACAAAAATTTATAAAAATCAACAGTACAAAATATAACTATATAACAGCATACAAAGGGAATAATATAAATTAAAATAAAGCATCAGCCAATACAATAGAATATAAGAGACATTAATTAAACATGCATTAAATAAATATTTTTTATATCAGCAATTTTACAGTTAAATATATCTAGACTTTACTCGATATTACTATGATTTAAGCATAGGAGATGCAATAAAAATATTTGTACGAGAGGTAGGAAACACAACCATATTATTTGTCCTTGCACCTATCTGGGAGTTCTATATTTAATAAATAAGGTAATAGGGGGACAGTCATTCATCTCCTAATTAGACTGCTCATTTCAAATTTATTTAAAAAGAATTCTTGAAGTGTTCCTGTAACAGGATACGTACCCTCCAAAATGAAAATTGCAGATTTGAAAAATCTTCGTTGTACCTTTTCTAGTGCTGTTATTATAATTAGAATTCCTAACAATAGAAGCATATTCTAATTTGGACCTAACAAAACTAACATGCGTAGAGTGGACAATTTCTTAAAATCTTTGCTGTTGCGCAAAACAAAACCTAAACTTTTGAATGCTCCAGATACACATTCTTCAATATGTTTAGAAAAAGTTAGTTTGGAATCAAATGTAATGCCAAGGTTTTTCACAAACTCAGGTCCCTTTAGAGTGCAGTTGTCCAAACTGTAGTCAAACTTAAATGGATTTGTTTTCCGTGAAAAAGACATGACTTTACATTTGGTAGCATTCAGAAGGAGACGATTGTTGTTAAGAATGTTAAGATTGTGCTGGAATCACAGGCAATCAAAATCAGAATTTGTGCAAAAATATAATTTTAGATCATCGGCATATAGCAAATAATGTACATTTAGGATATTATTAATGAATGTGAAAAACAATGGACCGAGTATAGAACCCTGCGACACTCCAGGCGTTTGAGTAAATTCAACAGATTGGTAACGACGATACTGTACAAATTGAGATCGACGAGATAAATAGGAACAGAATAAAGTCAAAGAAATGCTACGACCAACGTCTTCCAATTTTGTAAATAATATACCGTGATCCAATCTATCAAACGCATTGGAGAAGTCAGTGTAAATAACGCCCACCTGACCTTTACGATATATTGCTTCAGCGATAAATTGAGTCTTGCACGCAAGGTTTGATACCGTGGACCGTCCCTGGATAAATCCATGCTGACCTTCAACAACTACAGTTTTAGTATGAAATTAAATAAAATCATATATCAAAAATTCGAAAACTTTAGAGAAATTGCATTAAAGATAGTAATGGGACGATGATTTTCAACTTCGTGCTTATTACCCTTTTTAAATACTGGATAAATTCTGGATTGTTTCCACGTATCCGAAAATGTTTCAGTTTCTAATATCAAATTAAAAATAATACAGAGCGGTTTATAAAAGACACTAGCACAATCTCTAATAATAAATGCAAGAACTTGATCAGGTCCAGTGCTCATATTAGCTTTCAGATTTTTATTTGACTTAAGTACGTCATTCTTACTAAACTACACAATGCGGAGGATGGTGTTACTACATAAGCTGTTGCCGGGTATGTATTCACTAGAATTGATAAAGGCATTGGGAAAAAATCAGCAAAAGAATTGACAATGTCTTAAGGGTTTTCAAGGCCGGTATTGTTATAATTCATACTAGTTGGATGCTTGTCAGTTTTTTTTTTTTTTGGAATTTATGAACCCAAAATTTATTTGGATTGGTTTTTATAGAGTTCTCAACTTCTTCAATATATCTTTTATATGCGTCGCTCTTAAGTCTTTAAAATTGTTGTAGTCACCTTGTTGCTTGGACTTCATATACATACTCCGAGCTTGGTTTTTCTGTTTTAAAAGTCTAATCGTGTTAGAATTAAACCAAGAAAGGTACTGTTTGTGGCAAGGGACATTATTTCTAAAGACATCATATATTCTTTCATAAAATTCAAATAAAACTTCATTAACCGACATATCCGACGTAAAAGCTCAGTCAATTAAGTCTAATTCACGATTAAGTGCAGGAAAATTAGCTTTTTTAAAATTAAAGATGTATGGCTAGATAAGGGAAAGTTATTTGCGTTTTGTTTCTGTATAAGAACTCTGATGCAGAGGGCAGAGTGAGACAAATCTTCTGTTAATGAGATTGAGGTTGACTTCTCAACACTGCATGGCACATTGTACAAAATTAGATCCAACAGCCTATTGTTATTATTAATTATTTTTTTGTGTTGCTCTAAGTTATAAAAATTAATAAATTGTTGCAGAGAATTATTATTTCATGAACAATTCAGGAGCAGTGTCATTCGAAGAAAAAACTCCAGCAATGGCATAGAAGATGAATAAATTAAACAAGGAAATATATATGAATCAAATTATGAATAAAAACTTCAGTGAGCTAATAATCTCATTAGACTTGTATCAGCAATGATATCCTTAACATGAAAATTTACTCGAGCTCCCTTTTTGTCGTGAAATAGAAGTCGGCAGAACGATGTAATAGTGACATGTGACACATTTGTTTCAAATTGCCCGATTTGTTTAACTTGTTAATTTCTGAAGATTCCAATAATTTAAATTTTTATCCTCCCATTAAAACTGTAGTTTTTCTTTTGGAGTAAGACTACTAAGAATGAATTTTTCTAAATATTTTCAAAACTCCTTTTGTGTTCTGATATCCTTTGCATAATATTTCTTAGGTTTGTCCTACATGAACATTAGAAAGAAAGTGATGCAATTTGCATTTCAGTTATTAATAAACTAATGGATATTGCCTACAAATGTCCCAATTCTCTCAGGGTATATTCTAAAGAAATGATTAGGTATCTGTGCATTATATAACAAATTTGTCTGCTACTGATGATCAGCTTCACACTAATAGACAATTAAATGCGTATCATCTTTCTGTAGTTGGATAATAATAACATAACAGTTTTAGTGATAACGATAACAAATTGGAACACTGAATGAATTAAAACTGGACAGGCCAAACAACTTGTTCATTTGTGATAATAAGTAATCTACATTTTGCAACAAATTATCTCCTATATTCAGTTTTGGTGTTCATAATTAATGGTTCCTTTTAGATAAGTACTACACTGGAAGCAGGAATTCAGCACATGCACATCACAGCGTTAATGCCTTTATTGTACTATGGTATAAAGATATTTTCGGACATTATCACTGTGATATGCATGTGTTGAATGTATGCCTTGACAATATTAATATATGTATTTATAAACAGTCTCTATCAATTCCTATGCAGGAAAAGCTATTATTAACTAAAAGAGTAACACCTCCGCTTTCCGGAGGTGAAATTTTTTTGATAATATTTTACATCTTCTCAGTACTCAGTAGCATTAGAACCGTTCTCATTACAGTTTATAATCAACAATCGTTTCAACAAATAAGTAAAGTATATTAGGTACAAAAAACTGTTTTTACGAGAATCCAGCATATGGGTTATGTAAGTAACTAAAATAATTATAATTTTATGATTTTAATAATATCACGTAATTTCGCCTTCTTTGTCTTCCATGAATCAGACAAACTTCGCTTACCACCTGATGCTGCCCTTATGTATAATTATGATTGTTTTTACAATGAGAATAATCTGAAATCTGACATATGTTTAATTATAACCGTGCCTTTATTTTTACCTTTCCAGATCACCCAAAGAACTCGACCATCGATTACAAGTCGAACTCATCTTGTAGCAGCCCATCGAAAGATATGAAGAATTCCGACAGATGCGGCATGCCATATGGGGCCCAGGTACCTGTTTTGCCCGTCCGAAATAACTTGCGCCGGCCGAACTCGTCACATTTTCCGCAAGCAAGTCGCTTCCATTTTAGAAAAGGACTTACCTCGAAATGCACGTGGAAGTGCACCGCCATTGTGTTTATTATACTCTCGATGGTGCTCACAGCTGCTCTTTCATATATTTCAGGTAAGAATGTAACAAAGAAATGATTTACAAAGTATTAATTGCGCTTGAGTGAATTTGTTTCAACGTTTTAAGCGCTCCTCGATTTAATAATGAATGTCCTTTACATCGTGATACACAATCCAAAAAAAAACATAATTATCAAAGATTAACCCTTCAATTTTTTGTTTGTAAAATTTTGCTTAGAGGGACAAATAAAGTGTTTCGGATATAGACATTTATAGTCTATTTATTATTAAGAAAGTTATAAAAGCTCATTAATAATGCAAATCGTAGTCCAGTTGAGGTAAGCAAAAAAATAGACCTAGTTTAAATGGATTTCAAGTAGGTAAACCGAAATTTTATTATGACACTTTTGCGGTCCATGCATACATAACTATAGATTTACAAATGGTTTAGCAGATAAAAAGTTGAAAAAGGCGTGCGATTGGAAATTTCAGATAGAATAATAATAACAAATAAACATAAAATGCATGACACAAATAAATTGTATTTAAATATAATATACGATTAAATGAAAAATTAAATGAGAACAATTATTAAAACTCAGTGGCGACCCGTGATACTTTTATTTGGGGGGCTCTAGTTTCTTAGAAAACCGCTGCCAATTACTTGGGGATCAGAACTTCCTCACCGTAGTAAAACTCGACGTGTGGTGGAAAAGTAATTTTTGGCTTTCCAAAAAGGTCACATTTTTTGATGTTTCAAAAAAGTCACATTTTAACGTTTAAAATAAGTTACATTGGTGGTATGTCACTGATATTTTTTTTAGACCGATTTTGCTCATCAATAAACTCAATCTCTTCCTTAATCTTTAGAATGTGTGTACCAAATTTGGAAGCCTTATCTCAACTGTAGCTGCTATCGCGAACACACACACACAGACTGAAATTTTTTTTCTGTCTGAAGTTTTGTGTATCGTCATAATTCGTCGAGATTCGTCCAGAAATGCAAAAAAAATTTCAAAACTTTTTTCACAAATACAACCCTCACTGAGGGGTGAGAAAGTAAACTATGAACAACATAATAAAGACTCACCTTTAATCCCTCGGTAATTTCTTCCAAGTAGAACTACTATTTTTGATAACAAAAGAAATAGTGTTATGTACATGTGTACAAAAAAAGTTCACAATATAATAATCACTTAAAAATGCGAGGAAAAATGTTTTTGCTTATACACAAAAAAAGGCTTCTGTCTTTCTGGGAAATAAAATGCTCTATGACTTTTTGTCAAAATTGCTTATGTTATGGATAAAGTTCTAATTCACTGACATCATTGCTAGGGCATTAAGGCATTCCTCATTCATAGTGTTTCTTAAAAATGGCTTTATTTTTTTAAGAGTTGAAAAACATCTTTATGAATCAGCAGTAGACATCGGAGTTGTCACAATAATTTTTAGTAACTTGACCGTTTCGCTGAATATTTCACATAAACCATTTTCAGACAGCCAAGATATCATGTTTAAACCACCTACAATATTTTTAAAATCCGTTCTTGAACAAATGACTTCCAATTCAGTCCTTAATTTGTCTTGTTGTAACATTGGATAAGATTCAACAATTGATTTGGAAGACGACGTTGAAAATTTCTTTGAATAATTAAGAAAATTGTCTACATTCACTAAAGATGCGGCTTCTAAATGACCTCTGTATGACAATCAATCTTTCTTTCATCTGAAAAATTATTGTATCACACACTTCCTTAGCAATTACGGAATTTCTATTTTCAGGATTAATTTTTCTCCGTTTATTCTCATTCTCAATATTAATATATTTTTTTTCTATATCCTCAATTGAATTTCTAATAGGTGATATAATTTTTTCAAACTCTTCACCTTTTTAAGTTCAATACTGTCTGTATTTCTGGCTTGAAATTGATTAAATAATATGTCTACACGTGGAAGGATTTTGTGAAATAAATTAAGAAAAAATACAAAATTGAGATCTTCTAGAGTTCTTCGTAAACCGTATGCCTCTTTGCAAGTAACAGATTTATTACGTTTTTCCTCCAATTGACACACGTCTCTATACGCTTTTGAAATGAGGTTTCTGCTGTTCGTAAAATTGCCTGTGTAATAGATCTAAAAGCATTTATTATCTTTCCTTCATATTTTATACTGTTGCTGGTGCGTCTTTATAAACAATTTCCTTCATGTATCCGCATAAAAAGAAATCCATTTTTGTAAGATCTGGGGATCTAGAAGGCCATTTAGTGGGTCCATTTCATCCGATCCATTAAAGTGGATAGGTATTATTTAAGTGGTCTCTAACTGCATTTAAATAATGTGGTGGAGCACCATCTTGCTGAAACGACAACCTATTTCGAATCCTTTCTGGAAGATTCACCAATAATTGTGGCAGACAGTTTTCCAGAAAATGAAGATAATTAGCTCCAGTCAATGTACCATCAAAGAAATGTGGCCTTATTACATGTTCTCCAATAATTCCTCCAAAAAACGTTTATAGACCATCTGATTATCAACTTGCCTAAAATAAAAAAGTGAGGATTTTCCGAAGCATAATAATGGAAATTATGCCTATTAACAAATCCATTTTTATGAAAAGTTGCCTCATCAGTGATTAAAACTTTACTGAAGAAGGTGACATCTTGCATTTTATCTCTGGCCCAATTACATAACTATAGACACCTTTGAAAATCGTCATTAGATAGTTCCTGGTGCATTTGAATATGATATGCATGAAACTTATTTGTTTTTAAGATTCGACCAATAAACTACTAATGAGCTCACTTCTCTCTCACTAATATGGGGATTCTCAGCCGTTGCCAGCAGCACAGAAAACTTATTTTCTTCGTTCACAACACGTTTTATTCTTTTACTTTTTTATATTCGACATTTCCAGTTTCCACAAATTTATCGAGAAGGTTTTGAAAGCTGCTAACATCAGAAATTCTTCTTTCAGGATACCTTTGCTTATAAATTTTATTGGCACGCAAACAATTTCTGTCTGATTCGCCCAAAACAAAAGTCTTGTCTGCAAGTTCCGCTTTATTAAAATTCATTTTGTAAAACTCAAAATATTTGAAATTTAATACAAATGATAACTGACGACCGATAAGTGCGAAAAATGTTCGTTTATACGAGACAATTTATGCTAAACTGAGGTTTTATTGCTTGTCGAATAACAAAAACAGCAAAAAAATTTACAAAAAACTATTACAGTAAGGGACCAGTTACATACTATTTACCCACTTCTAACGGATTGGAAGAAATGGTCCCACTAAATGGCCTCATTTAAAAAGCGTATAGGGACGTGTGTCAATCGAAATGGACAACATGTGCAGCACTTATTATAATTTTTTCTAATGAATTATTTGAAGAAACCTCTATTTGTTAAGTTGAATTTTGTACTTATTGCTCAATAAAACGAAAATGGTTGTAATTAGCCATAGGGAAGTACTTACAAAAAATATTTGTTTTACATTTTTACATCGCATCGTTAAAAAATATACAGGGTGTTCCATTTGAAGAAATTGAGAAAATTTAAAAAGTTCTTAATTGAAAAATAATTATTGGCCACCCTGTACATTTTTAGGAAGTAAAAATGATTCAAAAACATTAATTAGATGTCTCGTAACTAGTATTCACATGACTTTGGTGATTTTTTCAATATGCGTCCAAGCGGTTGAGGGATAGTTACTAATAATAAAGGAATGAATAGAGCCTAGAAAGAGGCTTCAAAAAATGTACTGATATACATACCATTCCATTTAAAAAAAAGGCATTATTGCCCTACCCTGTATATTCGAGCAGATGTACTGGGAAGAGGGGATTTATTGCATGACCACCTAACACCACTAGAATTTTTTGTGGGGACATTTTAACAGCTGGAATTCGTGTCACAACTCCCGTCCCACACAGTCTGACAAATACCGCACAAAATTTCGGAAATAGGTTTGGACACTGTTTGGCAATAAATGGTGCTCGATTTGGACATTTTATTCTCTGGTTGTTAATATTTGTTAATTTATCGTTTCCATATTTGGTTGTCATATCAATGCAATCGTGCAACATAAATCAAAGTCAATATCATCAAAAATTGAGAAACTTGCAGAATAACTTTTATTTAAGTTATTTATTGCAATAAATCTATATTTCATGAATTACTTACAAGCATTATGCATTACTTTTTTGCACTCTGAACGTTATTTTCAACTATTTAAAATTATATTAAAGATTTTATACATGCGTACTTATATGTTTGGTGCGCTATTAATAAAAAAAAGAATTATTGGTCCAATTTTTTTTCGTGGAACTTTAACTAGACAGAGACATCGTAAAGAGATTCTAATCTCCTTTCTTTAATCAGTTTGATGCCAACGAAATGGATTTTGATTATTTCCAACAAGATAGAGACCGAGCACATACGGCAGCCACAACAGTTAACATGTTGCAGTTTCTATTCCTTACATTGACCAGAATTGCAGAAACAATTGAAGAAAGCCACAACAGTCTCATTCTTCTGCAAAATATTTTCAATTTCGTTAAAAAGAGGAGTTAGAAAGGTGGTGAAAACTTTCAGCACATTTTGTAAAAATGTATTTTCATTAAAAATAATAACCTAATATGATGCATCATATGAGAACTGAATAGAAAGTAATATAACTGTACATTCTCATTGTTATAATCTTATTCTTACTGACGAGACGTGTCATTTGATATCAAATAAGTGCATGATTTTTGCGAATTATAGGAATAATTTTAGCATTTTAATAATTATTAAACTTGGTAATTTTTGTACGAAAAAATATCAACAATTTATCAGACATTTCATTGAAATGTTAATATTTTCTAAAACAAACATTTTTCGGTCATCTTCTAGAACAATTTCTTTTTTGGTTATCTGATCATAATCATAATCTCCATTAGTAATACGTATAATGGAAATTGTTGATATAGGCCACATCTGTCGTATGCTTCATTAAATCACTATTATCATTACAGTCTAAAGGACCAGACTCATTATTCTGTACAATTTTATCAATCGCGTGTCACGCTATTTTCATCATTATTTTTTGTAATAGTCATTATTTCATCCATATCATTTTAAATTTCTTCATTTGAAGATTCCTTCGTCATCCACCAAATCATCATCAGTTATCATCAATCACTTTCAGATGTAGATATAGTGTCAGGTTCTTCTTCCATCACTGTTGGTTCAACTACATTTTTTTTCTTTTCTTCGTCAACCTCATCTAATAACAAATCAGATAACTCCGTAATAAAATATGTTGAATTTAATAAAAACTAATTTTTCAGTTCTGCTAATCGTTAATCGATTTCAGCGCTTTGTTTTTGTATCAGAGAATAATTTAAAGTTACGTTCTCAACTGACACTTATTGAGAACATAGACAACAATTTTGTGGCAGTTACAATAAGAGTTTTATTTGGAAAACCTTTCTACCATGCTGTAATCTTATTTGTGTGTTTCTATAAGAAAACTTTTGAAAACATTTTCTTTGGAACGATATTCAGCCATTTGAACTAAAACATGTGATTCATCCATATTTGAATTTCCTGCCATTTTCGAAACAGTTTATTGCCATATTTACAACCTGTACAGTTAAATTACTCGCGTGAAAATCGCGATGGAGAAATTCAGCAGCTAAGAGAACACCATGGGACATAAATTCCGTTATATCTATAGTTTTTTTTTTAAATCAAATTATACTATGTAGAAATATTTCCAGGAAAGTTTCATAACATTGCTAGGAAACTTTCCCAAATGTGTTTCTTTCCTCAGCCCTTCCATTTTGGAAATATTTCCCAATGGAAACATTTCCAGTTGCCAAACGGTGAAAATTTTGTTTTCGTGGTATCTCGTAATCGTTATTTAAATTCTACAATGTCGTTCCAAAATATGTTTAAAATTATAAATGATATTCACTTGACCAAAAATATGAGATAAAATTTAAAAGTTAAAATAAATCCTATATAGTATACAGTATTTTAATCCATAGTTTTCTTTTTGCAGCTTCTAGCCTATTAAATTGGTCATATCAGAACACAAAACCGTGCGAAGTTCTCGTAGGGGACAACACGCAAATTGTTCCTGCCTCAAAAACGGTCCCATCTGAAACAAACCTTTCAACTTCCAGTCGGCCGAAAACTTCAAATTCTGGAGGTAAATACAATGAACCTGTCTATTCTCGAAAACGTAGAGAAGTTGACGACACACAGCATGTTTTTGTGTTATCAAATGCTACCACAAATTCGAGTGGCCCCCCTAGTACTAGTGGGCATGATAGACCTGATAGTTTGCATGCTAGTACTGTTAAACCTTTGCATGATTTGAACCATCTTACTACAAGAAAGCTTTCGGTTCTTGATGTTATTGCACCTTCAACTAATATTCCAAATACACAGTCACGACACACAGACAACCTGTTCAATACAACAGAGGAAATTATTTCTGCAACTGCCAGTTTATCTTTAGAATCAACTACGCAGTCGCATGCTTTTTCTATAAATAGCACACCTAGTAATTTATCCAGTGTTACTGACTCCTTGGAAGAAAGCGCTACTAGTACTGAGATATTTGAAAAAACTATTGAAAATAATGAAACTTCTGAACCTATACCTAAAGATATTTTACCTGGCGAAAATAGAGAAGAAATGTACGACGACATTAGCACCGAAGAAGATAACATCTCGGATTCATCATTGTTTAAATTGGATAGTGAAACATATGACGAATTAAATAGGGAACAAAGTTCTAAATTGGTACACTTTAAATCTTCCGAAATTCAACATGATTCCCCCCATATTTTCTTATGGTCAAGATGAAATCCAAATTGTAAAATTAAACCATGAGGCTCTTTCAACGACCCAAAAATCAAAAGCAATATACAATACAAAAAATGTAGAAATGGAAGTTAAAACCCTGGACAGCTCCAAGGAATTAACAGAATCAAATTTATCAATATTACCTGTTGAAGACATCGATTTAAATCTCAAGAAAATTAATTTTAATGAGCCAGTTTTCTTGCATAACACTACTAATAGCACTGTTTCTGAAGAACTTGATACTAACGATTTTCCACCCCAAAATCCTAAAATAAAAATAATAGAGGTTCCTCCTGTTCATAATCCAAGCATGTCTCCTAAACGTGTTCTTGTAAATGTAACAATAACAACCGACCCAGACTTTAACAATCCATATTCTACACATTCTGTTTATGTGCTTTCCGTATCTGTACCGACGGAAGGTAATGATGAACCTGGTGTCAATATAGATACAAAGAAAACTCCACCAAAAGAATTCCAGGAGCCTTTGAAAGAGTCGGATAAACCACTCACAACTCTGGCTCCTTCTGTCTTAGATTTTGACAGAAATATGGATAATTCCGGTGGAGCTTGTGAATGCTCTTGTCCTTGTCTAGACGGATCTAATGAATTTTCAGAACCAAACGGTACCGAAGAATTTGACTATAGTGATAGTTTTATCGTACAAGCTATGAACGAATCAGCGAGAACCCGAACATATTCAACTACAGGAAAATCAGTAAGTGATTTTTCCAGTAGCAGTACAGAATCCTCTTCTGGTGTTTCCGCACTATCGATCACAACGACGACTGATTTGACGGAGCCTTCAGATAGTTGGCAAACAAATTGTCCAGAAGTTACCACGAAATTGCCACCACCACCCACGATTCTCATTCTAGAAGGTATGACAGTGTCGATTAAGTAAAGGCTTAACTCCATATGTACATCGCATCATTTATAACAGAATTGTTAATCCCACGCATGATTTTTTAGTTTTGTTACTAGAGCTTAACTATTGCCTTAATGGCTACAATAGCTTTTAATCTAAATGATTATTAACTTAAAAACAGTAATTGCACAAAGAGGTACCAATAAATTTATCAACAAATTATCTCTTCCTAATAATTTCGAGGTAAGTCCACTGGAATACGCGTACCTATTTAAGGAGGACAATTTTATGGAATCTTTACTATGCTATTGCTTATGTCTTTTACACAAAAAATTCGAAATGGTGATCACCCATTTCTCATAAAATTATTCTCCGTGATTGGGTGGGTACATATCATTAAATCATATAGCCGCCGACATATTCTAACAACAATCTTAACAGAAATCGAAATGAAAGTGATTTACTGTTTTTAGGTTATTTTTGCTTCTGCTGCTTATCATGAACAAATAATGTTGATATTAAATTTCACTGAATAATGCTATATTAACTTTAACAGGTGCTCGTACATTCCCTGCTCAATCGTTTCCACCCGATGGGACCACGTTTTCTCAAATTTCTCTAGGTCAAAGACTGTCGAAAGAAATACCACCATATGGTTACTGGAATATGCAGTTTTATCAGTCGGAGGCCGCATATGTACAGTTTGACTATAGCATTCCTCGTGGAGCTAGTATCGGAGTGTATGCGCGAAGAAATGCCCTACCGACACACACGCAGTACCATATATTAGAGGTTCTCAGTGGATTTAAGGCGAGAACCACAAGAGCTTCACATGTGAGTCCTTTTGTAAGAAATTCCAGATCTATGGATATTTATTCCCTATTATTTCAGCAGTCTACTGTGAAAAAAGAAGTTACACATTACATGGAGCAGGGTCACTGGTTCTTGTCTTTGTACAACGACGATGGTGATCCTCAGGAGGTAACGTTCGTGGCGGCGGTCGCGGATGATATGACACATAATTGCCCTAACGGTTGTAGTGGCAAAGGGGAGTGTCTCATGGGCCATTGCCAGTGCAATCCTGGTTTTGGAGGGGATGATTGCAGTGAGAGTAAGTCGTATAAGCATTATTTCAACATATCGCATTCAAACATTTTTCACTTGTAATTAATATTTCTTAAATATTTAAGCGACTAACTTGCCTGTGCCTTTGCATGACTGAATGTCTTTCTGCTAGGTGTATGTCCGGTACTGTGTAGCCAACGCGGAGAATACATCAATGGAGAATGTCAGTGTAATCCTGGCTGGAAAGGGAAGGAATGTCAACTAAGGCATGATGAATGTGAAGTGCCTGATTGTAATGGTCATGGACATTGCGCTAACGGGAAATGCAATTGCATTCGCGGATATAAAGGAAAATTCTGTGAAGAGGGTAAGGCTATCCTCTTTGTCTCTTTCAAAAGTCTAACACTTATAACTGCATTTGTTAAGTTTAAACATTTTTGATGCATTTTGAATCATTCTTATAAAAAATTATTGTAGGTGTAGAATTCGCAATATTTATAGTAGAGGGGTGAGACACGCGGCCTAAGGATCCCTTGGGTCTAAGCGAGCGAGATCATCATCTCAATCGCTAGACTGACGGGACCCTCGCTCTTGAAAACATGTCTTACCACGGCCATCACCTACTGTATTGTTTGCCGATACCATACATTTTATATCTTAATATAATTTAACCATATTATTACATTTTAGTTGAGATAAATTATTAGACATTCATTAGATGAAATGTAAAAATATTTTATGAAGTGAAATGTTACAAGAATCGGTTCCATACCACATAATAAACATCAGTGATACGACATGAGTTAGAGCCGCCATATTAGAAAGATAACTGCGAATTATAGTTTTTCATAATAAAAAAATTAAGGAGCATACCTTTCTTTACGTGATAAAACAATGCATCTTTAATGTCTCACTATTGATGAATAAATCGTCATTTACATTCCACTTCAGACTTTAGTCTTGAATTACTGAACCTACGAAGTTTATTTAAATGTTTAAATAAAAATAAGACTATGCCAAAAACTTGCCTGAAATAAATCAAAAACCATTATTAAACGTTTCATCACAGGTAAATTCTATATACCTACAATGAACTAACAAATTAAATACGAAAAACTGCGTTTCGCAGTCATTTTTTTCAAGATTGCAGTGCTAGCTCATATGAAATCCTTGAACCCTTTTACTCGTACATTTAGTATGTTTAACAGGGCGGACATTTTAATTGGTTTTTTTAATTCAATTCAGCTGATTGTCCTCACCCTACGTGTTCGTCACACGGCTATTGTGTGGAGGGAACCTGCGTATGCAAGAAAGGTTGGAAAGGCCCAGACTGCGCCCAAATGGACAAAGATGCCCTTCAGTGTCTTCCCGATTGTTCTGGTCATGGAACTTTTGATTTAGAATCACAGACGTGCACATGTGAACCTAGATGGTCTGGAGAAGATTGTTCAAGAGGTAAATAAAAATTTAAAAATAATAAAGTAATGTTTGTAATAATGTTAATAATTTTGGAACAGAATTATGTGATTTGGACTGCGGCAATCACGGCCACTGCGTTTCTGATGCTTGTCAGTGTGATCCGGGATGGTCTGGCGAATTTTGTAATCTTAAGCAATGTGACCCGAGATGTAACGAACATGGTCAGTGCAAAAACGGTACATGTTTATGTGTTACGGGATGGAACGGTAAACACTGCACTATTGAAGGATGTCCCAATAGTTGTTCTTCTCATGGTCAATGCAGATTTAACACAGAAAGTATGTGGGAGTGTCGATGTGACAATGGATGGGACGGTCCTGATTGTAGCCTTCTATTGGAACAAAACTGTAATGATGGTAGAGATAATGACAAAGGTAAGTTAACTTAATTATTACACATCAGAAAGAGGGTTAAATCTATGTTTGCATGTTTTAACAGATGGACTTGTCGATTGTGAGGATCCAGAATGTTGTTCAAATCATGTCTGCAGAAGTAGTCAGCTTTGCGTATCCTCACCAAAACCAATCGATATTTTGCTCAGAAAACAACCACCAGCTATAACTGCTTCTTTCTTCGAACGAATGAAATTTTTAATAGATGAAGGAAGTTTGCAAAACTATGCTCGCCAAGAAACTTTCAACGAAAGGTATGTTGTCTAATTTTATAATCCAATTTTTTTATTATCTAGTGAGTAAAACGACAGACGTCCTAAACGGCTTCTTCTTGGAATGTTTTTAACAGCTATTTTTACCTGAAAAATACAATTTTATGATAAAAAATAAGCGGTAACCTTATACTGTCGAAAGACGAAAAATTCCTGGATGGCAGTTTTGTATCTGATTTATTATAATCGGTGTAAGTGATGTAAGTGATGCGTATACCGTTGGTAAAATAGTAGCTGAGAAGGTTCAGTAAGACTTAATTTTTAATACAATATTACATTCTGTCAAAAATTTTTTTTATTTCTAAAAATTAATCGTACATGTATGTGATTTTTAAAAAATCTAAATCCATTCCGAGATATCTTAGAATTTTAAAAAATTACAATTAAAATGGGAAAATGTACTAAACGAAATTTATCACATAAATGAGTCAACTGTACTTTTTAAGTATCCATCTATAATGTTTTTTTTTAAATAAATGTTAAATTTTATAACATGTTTGAGATTCAGACCAGCATTGTCAAATTTCTCTGAAAATTAAGGTTTAATTTTCTAAATAGAGTATGTTCTGAATATTCTTCTGTACAAATATTACTGTTAACAGGAAGAAAAGGAAACATAAGCAAACCAATTATGTTTAAGAAAAATCGCCTCAGGTTTTTCGTGCTCACCAAGCGAAAATAGCAATGTTAAACAACGATTAAAAAGGAAACAGTCGTTTAGAACGTGCGCAGTTTTACCACAAACTTTTGTTAAATGTTTTTAATATACATTTTTGTGTCTATATGTCTATATGTAACATTTTTTCTAGACGCATTGTTGTGCCCCATGTTAAAACACATCCCTGTTATGTAATTTTTTACTTATAACTCTCACTTAACTTTTTACTTGCTTGTTAGTTTTTAAATGGAAAATGTAATGAGCCACCTGCATATTTACTCGTAATCGTAAACATAATCAAGTATCAGGAATAAGTTTAAGATTTTTATTTCTGGATAATGTACTTAAAACAATTATTAAAAAAAATATTTAGAATGTAGAGTTTTAAAATTAACGCATCACTACTAATTAGGCTTTCTTTATTCTTGCTGCTCAGTGTATTTTGGAACCACTTCAACACGAGGTAAGGCTGGATCTAAATCACCAAATACAAAGTAGTGGTAGGCCATAAAATTTGTGATTGCACCAATGAGTTAGGTTCTAGAAGTGTTAATGTGCTTGGTTTGTTTATTGTATATGTAAATCCACTTGTGTTCGTGTTCTTTTATTTCGCTTTAGCTTTTATGTTAGTGTGTTAATGTACTTAACTTTGTCGTTATTCAATTCATTTAACAATTTTTTTCTTTAGCCGATCCGCCGTTGTACGAGGTCGCGTTGTGACTCAAATGGGTATTGGATTAATGGGAGTTCGTGTTAGTACAAGCACACCACTAGAAGGTTTTACACTTACAAGGGATGATGGCTGGTTTGATCTGTTAGTAAATGGAGGCGGAGCTGTCACTCTTCAGTTTGGTAGATCACCCTTTGGGCCACAGAGTCGTATCGTTTTCGTTCCTTGGAATGAAGTGGTCATTATCGACAATGTCATCATGATAACTGGTGAGGAAAGGTCTCTTAACATCCCTCCTCAACCATGCAGCTCACATGACTACGACACAATGAAACCAGTCGTTCTTGCAACTTGGAAGCATGGTTTCCAAGGGGCGTGTCCTGATAAAAGTGCGATATTAGCTGAATCTCAAGTAGTTCAAGAGAGTCTACGTATTCCAGGAACCGGCTTGAACTTGGTTTACCATAGCTCCCGCGCAGCTGGATATTTATCAACTATTCAGCTTCAACTAACACCTGAAGAAATTACATCAGATTTAAAATTAATTCACCTACGAATCACAATAGAAGGAATTTTATTCGAAAAAGTATTTGAGGCTGATCCTGTTATTAAGTTTACATATGCCTGGAATCGCCTTAATGTCTACAGGCAGAGAGTTTATGGTGTAACTAATGCTATAGTTAAGGTGGGCTATGAATACAGTGATTGCAAAGATATTATCTGGGATGTACAAACGACGAAACTAAGTGGTCATGATATGAGTATATCTGATATTGGCGGGTGGAATTTGGATATACATCATCGATACAACTTCCATGAAGGTAAGTGGCCAAACTCCTTTGTGACTATAATATTTTGCGGATTTCTTTAAGAACGGTAGATATTTCTTGAATAAAAAATATGTGTCGCCGAAAATGCAGCCTTTATCGTGTCAAAACATTAATATTCGAACACTGTTTGTTATCAATAAAAATATAATAAGCGATCTTAGAAACCATTTCGTCACTAGGACGGACTCATCCAAAACTGGCGATGAGGTTGGGCCCAAGTTTCCCACCCTTTTATAAAAAAAGATACAAAATCAATCAAATAAAAGTCAAATTTATTATACTAAAATATAGGATCGCGGCAAACATTAAACTAAAGCGACGAAACGAGACCAGACGTGCGGTCATCTTGAGTCCCGTCGATTAAAACGAGAGAGAAGATGTGTTGGCTCGCTCTCGACCACGTCTCACCACGGCCGTCATCTACTATACCGTTTGCCACCACTATACTTATGTATATAAGCATATATAAGGAAATTTCTTTGCATTATTCTTTGGCGAGATCCTCAAAAATATCGTCCTATTCTATCTTGCACATATTTCATTCTCAATAGTGAGTATAGCTAGATCTGTTAATCTGTTCTGTTCTGTCTCATCATTGAACGTATGTATAATATTTTTTTATTGATTTAAGTTTTGAGGAACGTTCCACAAATGATGGTTAAAAAAATCCTTAACGAAGTGGCTATATTGGGAAAGTTTTTAGTCAACTGTTTTTCTCTAAATAGTTTAGAACTTCTATAAGCTTTTTGCCTTTTATCGCTTTGGATTATTTCGCTGCAAGTTAAAAGTTTTGGTATTTGTTTTCATATTTTTTGTTTTTAAATTAATTTCAAAAAATAAATGATTAAGTACTCAATATTTGAATTATTTTTTTCACATAATAATAACAAATGACCAAAATCTGAATTGCTCTTTTTTACATATCTAATTTGCCATTTTCACATATCTAAATTGCTCTTTTTCCACATATGAATCGTCCTTTTGACAATGTTAAAAATGCCGCCTGAGTCGGTCGCCTCACTCCACGAGCCGGCCCTGAAACCCCATCTATGAAGTTTAATTATTGTAAATTAACCTATTACAAAAGAACGTGTTATGTCATGTTTACTTCCATTTCAGGTATTTTACAAAAGGGCGACGGTTCCAACATTTATTTGAAGCACAAACCTCGTGTAATCCTCACCACTATGGGAGATGGACATCAAAGACCTCTAGAATGCACAGATTGTGAAGGGCAAGCCTCCAAACAGCGTCTCTTGGCACCTGTAGCGCTGGCTAGTGCTCCAGATGGCTCTCTTTTTGTAGGTGATTTTAACTTAGTCAGAAAAATACAAACAGATGGAATTGTGAAAACTATTGTAAGATTAAAGTAAGTTAATATATTTCCACATCCACAAATATTTTAAACCTTATTTAACAACTTGCTTCTTTTTTTGCAGTGCTACAAGAGTTTCCTACAGATATCACATGTCCCTCAGTCCATTAGATGGTACACTATACATTTCTGATCCAGAATCGCATCAGATTATAAAAGTTAGAAACACAAATGATTATAACGATCCAGAGCATAACTGGGAAACAGTCGTGGGATCTGGTGAGAGATGCCTTCCAGGAGATGAGGCTCACTGTGGAGATGGTGCTCTAGCACGTGACGCTAAACTGGCTTATCCAAAAGGAGTCGCCGTGTCAAATGATAATGTTCTGTATTTTGCTGATGGTACAAATATAAGAATGGTGGACAGAGACGGCATAGTAACAACGGTTATCGGAAATCACATGCATAAATCTCACTGGAAACCCCTCCCATGTGAAGGGACACTGAATATTGAAGAAGTACACTTACGTTGGCCCACTGAATTGTCTATCAACCCTCTTGATAATACACTGCATATTATAGACGATCATATGATTCTTCAGTTAACCCTAGATGGTAGAGTTAAAGTTATTGCTGGAAGACCTCTGCATTGTGCATCACCACTTAGTGGGTATGACATCGAACTTGCTACTCATGCAACCTTGGTTATGCCACAGAGTATCGCATTTAGCTCAGCAGGTGAACTGTATGTTGCTGAAAGCGATTCCCAAAGAATTAACCGGGTGAGGGTCATTGGAACTGATGGAAAAATATCTCCGTATGCTGGTGCTGAATCAAAATGTAACTGTCTTGAAAGAGGATGTGACTGTTTTGAAGCTGACCACTTTTTGGCGTCAAATACTAAATTTAATACAATTTCAGCAGTAACTGTTAGTCCTGATGGTCACGTTCATATTGGGGATCAAGCTAATTATAGAATTAGATCTGTTATGGCCAGCATTCCAGATGCCAGTATCTCACGAGAATATGAAATCTACTCTCCAGAAACTCAAGAAATTTATATATTCAATCGGTTTGGTCAACATATCGCTACAAAAAATATATTAACTGGCGAAACAAGTTATGTATTTACCTACAACGTAAACACAAGTAATGGTAAACTTAGTACAGTCACTGATGCCGCGGGTAACAAAGTATTTTTACTTAGAGATTATTCAAGCCATGTGAACTCTATTGAAAATACAAAAGGGCAAAAATGTAGATTACGAATGTCCAAAATGCGAATGTTACATGAACTTAGCACCCCAGATAACTACAATGTTACTTTCGATTACCACAATCCCACTGGTTTATTAAAAACAAAATTAGACAGTAGCGGCCGAAGTTATGTATATAACTATGACGAATTTGGTAGACTTACTTCGGCAGTTACACCTACTGGTAAAGTTATAAGTCTTTCCTTTGATCTAAGCTTAAAAGGAGCCACGGTTAAAGTAATCCAAAATAACAAAAAAGCCTGTGTCAATGCTCATTAAAGGATCAAGTGTATCTACTAAAATAGAAGACATCGAAAACCGAATCATATTATTGGCTGACGGAAGTGCGGCAAGCATATCTTCTTGGTCACATGGAATTACCACTGATACAGTTCCTTATAATATTTTAGCTGACAAAGAACCTTTGTTAGGTGAAAGTTACCCAGTTCCAGCCAAGCAGAGGACAGAAATTGGTGGAGATCTCGCCAATAGATTTGAGTGGAGATATTTTGTTAGACCAAATCCGAATTCTAAAGGAAGCAAAGGTCTGATACCTAGAACAATAATGAAAGTAGGCAGAAAATTGAGAGTCAATGGCGAAAACCTGCTTACAATGGAATATGATCGAGAAACAGCTTCAGTTTCTGTCTTTATGGATGACAAAGTTGAACTACTTAACGTAACTTATGATCGCTCTGCCAGACCTGTTAAATGGGGACCTAGAAATGGAATTTTCACCGAAGTTGAGTTGGAATATGACAGATTTAGTAGATTAAGTAGCTGGAAGTGGGGCGACTTAAGTGAAAGTTACGGTTATGACAGAGCCGGTCGACTCAACGAAATCAAATATGGAGATGGCTCTTCGCTTGTTTACACATTTAAAGATATGTTTAGTAGCTTGGTAAGCATATTTCACATAATTTAGTTATTTCAGTATTTTAACCTTTCTTTTATTTTCCAGCCCCTCAAAGTAAGTACTCCAAGAGGATCTGACTACCTTCTCCAATATGATGATTCTGGTGCTTTACAATCTCTTACTACTCCTAGAGGACACATCCATACGTTTTCTTTGCAGACTTCACTTGGTTTCTTCAAATATCAGTATTTCTCACCAATGAACCGTCATCCTTATGAAATAATCTACAACGATGATGGTCAAATTCTCGCTAAAATTTATCCACACCAATCCGGAAGGGTATCTTATGTTTACGATGATGCAGGCAAGCTCGAGACAACATTAGCTGGCATGAGTTCTACTCATTATGTCTATCATGATATACTAGATTTAGTGAAGAGTACTGAAATTGTGGAACCTAATTTTGAATTGAAACAAGAGTTTAAATATCATGCAGGTATACTAAAAGATGAAAAGCTTAAATTCAATAGCAAGAGTGGACTGGACAATGCACATTACAAGTATCAGTACGATGGTAATGCCCGTTTATCCACTATTGATGTTGATATTAATGGTAAAGAATTGCCTCAACTAAAACTAAAATATAATCAAAATTTGGGCACTTTAGAAGGAATAAGTGATTTAAGAGTATACAGAAACTCTTTCAATCGTTCAGTAATGCAAGACACTACCAAACAATTCTTTACAATAACCGATTATGATGACCACGGTAGAATCAAAACCGTATTAATTAACATAAAATCGTTTGATGTATTTAGACTAGAAGTTGAATATGACACTAGAAACAGAATAAAAATGCAAAAATTATTGGTGGGAAGAACACAATTTATGGACAGAATTGCATACAATTCGGATGGCCACGTTTTAGAAGTTGTCGGTACCAGTAATTGGAAATATGTTTATGATGAAAATGGTAACATTATTGGCGTAATCAAAGAGAAGGAAAAGATATCTTTGGGCTATGACAGCGGTGATCGTGTGGTTCAATATGGAGATGTTGAATTTAATAGTTACGATACTCGAGGATTTGTGGTCCGTCGAGGCGAACAAAAATACAGATACAACTCACGAGGGCAGCTGATACATGCTTTTGAACGTGATAAATTCCAAACATGGTACTACTATGATGACAGGGGGAGACTAATATCCTGGAATGATGAGAAAGGGAATATTACACAGTACTTCTATACAAATCCTAGTACTCCTGATTTAATTACACACGTACATTTTCCAAAATCTGCTCGAACGTTTAGATTCCTGTACGACTCCAGAGATATCATTATTACAGTAGAAACGTCAGAACAGAGATTTTATGTAGCATCTGACCAAAACGGATCTCCGCTAGCGCTATTTGATATAAACGGAAATCTTATTAAAGAAATTAGAAGAACTCCATTTGGCAATATTATTTTGGATACAAACCCCGACTTTTATTTACCAGTTGACTTCCATGGAGGCATTTTAGATCCAAACACAAAATTAATATACATCAACAAGAGATTGTACGATCCCGTTGTGGGACAGTGGATGACACCTGCCTGGGAGCAACTTGCAATGAAGCTGACTACTCCTACAGATGTATTTATTTATAGATTCCACAACAACGATCCAATTAATTCAAAGTTGACAATAAATTATATGACTAATCTCAACAGTTGGTTAAGGATATATGGTTACGACATTGATAAAATGCTTGGATCCCAATATATTAGCAAACTCATTTATAGACCACAGGCTGTGGTCACTGCCCCACAGTTGGCACCAGATTTTGGAATCATGTCCGGCCTGCAATGTATTGTAGATAAAGTAAGTTCAACATATATCTGACTTATTTTTTTACGATAAATATTCTATCAATATTTTTTAAATATCAATCTGATTAAAAACATGTATGCTGAACTTCGCTAATATAAATAAAGGCGATTTATTATTACTATTTATTTATGTTTGTTATAGATAAACGAGAAATTTATGGATCTCAGTTTTGTGCCCAAACCCCTACTGAAAATGGAACCAAAAACAAGGAACCTATTGCCAAGGGTGGCATACAGGCGATCCGTCTTTGGGGAAGGAGTTTTAATTTCTCGTGCTGGTAGTAGAGCTTTAGTAAGTGTAGTGGAAGGTGTAAATGGTGTAGTGCAAGATGTTGTAACTTCTGTGTTTAACAACTCGTTCTTCTTAAATTTACAATTTAGCATTCACGACCAGGACGTTTTCTATTTCGTTAAAGACAATGTACTTAAGATTCGTGATGACTTAGAAGAACTTCGTAGGTTAGGAGGAATGTTCAATGTATCGACGCACGAAATTACCGAACATGGTTCATCTGCAACCATAAAAGAATTGCGATTGCACAATCCCGATGCAGTAGTTATAATAAAATATGGTGCTGATCCAGATCTTGAAACTCACAAAATTTTGAGGCATGCTCACAAAAGGGCAGTGGAAAGAGCCTGGGAAATAGAAAAACAATTGGTAGCTGCCGGCTTCCAAGGAAGAGGTGATTGGTCAGAAGAGGAAAAAGAAGAGTTAATATCTCATGGAGATGTCGATGGTTACGAGGGTATTGATATACATAGTATACACAAATATCCTCAACTCGCAGATGATCCAGGCAACGTAGCATTCCAAAGGGACACTAAGCGTAAACGAAGAAAGAGTGGTATGCGACGGGGTAGAGTACATAGACATGATTCGTGATTATTTATTAAAAATGGTGATATTTATTAAGTAACAACAGAAATATTTTTATGTGCCATACTCCAACATCAAATCAAATCCTAGTCGTTCTTAAAGTACATAACTAATTTATAGAGACAAATTACTATTTTTAATAAATTCATGGCTATATTTTAATAATCGTGAATTAAGCCATGAAACTGTCCAATAAAAAATGTAACTGTGTTGTGTAAAAGCAATCAAAAGGCCTATATGATAACGAAAGGATGAGTTTTTCCTACAGGGTAGCCAAGTTACTCTAAGGATCACTATTTAAAGAAAAATAAAGACTTTGAACATAGTTTATTCTAGTTAAGGTAATACTAAAAAAGAACTGTACATATATCAGAAGCTTTTTATATGGAAACTATAGTGAATTGCTATGATGAGTATCCGAATGTTTAATTTTTATGCTGCAACTTCTTTTGATGATTTTTCAGTGATCGTCACAGAATGTGTAGCATTCGACTGATATAATTCATTCACAATGAATATAGGAACATATTTGAAGCATAGTCCATAGATGTAAATATTTATTTATGGTTTTATTAAGTTTTACAATTCTATCCTTGGTGCTTGTCTCCACAACTATCGATATTAGATTTACCTGGGCCGTAATAACTAAATGGGCCATGTATCATTAGAATAGCGTACAACCGTGACTTTTATAATATGCATAATAGAAAGTATACCTTATTGCCAATAATATACACCAAATTATTTTCATTTGCCATAGCTAATGTATTTAATAAATGGACTTGATAGGTACAGCTGTTGTAATGATAAATGAACTCTTTTTTATGAATTTTGTACACTATGTATTTCAATATTTTTTGTGTTTATTTGGAATGATGACAGACATTCAAAGAAGTGATTAGATAAGGGGCAAATGCAGCCAAATGTGGATAAGTGATATTTTTTCTAATGTGACTAACAAAGAAAGCAATACTTTGTATCTTATACGTCTTAATTAATTATTAAATTATATTGTGCAATTGTTGTGTGGTTGTTTATAGCAACCAGCACTAGTAATGCATTAAAAAAATTGATGACCATATTCGTAAAATATTAATACTAATATTTTATGTATGTATATATAAATTTATTGTGTATATTGTTTTTATATGTAAATATATTTTGTTTTATTCAGTAATATACTCGTTTATTAAATGCAGAAGTATTTATGAATTTGAGTTTTCTTTATGCTAAATATTATTATTGTGCCTTGCCTGGTCCTTTCTAAACAGACATACAACTTTTTTTATACCCTATATGATTATCTATATTGTCGAAATACTGACAATCATTTGGCCAACTTTGGTAACTAAAGTGCTCAACTACTTTTCTCCAGAAATAAAATTTGAAAATCGCTTTTTTCCGAAAAAAAAATAGAAATTTTCCTGGAAAAAAAAAACGAAAATAAATACTACTGAAAAAAAAATTTTTTTGAAATTTCTAATAAATTTCTCATTTGAATTTTAATTTGAATTTCGCGTACAAATATGCAAACGTTAATTTTTTTAACTTTTTCCGAATTTGATGTGCTTTTAGACAATTATATTTTAGTAATCAATACAAAATCTCGTTCAATTTAAAAGTTATGAACTTGTAGCTTTAATTACAACTTTTTTTTACATTGTGTCGAAAATTGCGTTCGTCAGATTAACTGTTACTGAGAAAAACTAATCTAATTTGAAACAAATGCGAATTTTTTTTTTAATCTCGTTCAACGTTCTCACATCGTAGATTCACGGAAGCTATCCATTTCGAAAGATGGTGACGCGAGCAAGTCCGCTCATCCACTAAACCTCATCGACTGGTCCTTTCCAGTTTTAAACAATTTCCATTTTAATAATTTATTTGCAATTATAATTTTATAATGCACATCCCTTAACTAAGTAGGTATTCTATTTGTCTGATTTACTGCATTTTTACAAAACTATATTGGGCATGCGTTATATTCGCGAGACACGGTAGACACTCGCCCCCACCGCTGTCATGGCCTTCTACTTTGTGACATGATTTTCATTTATGGCTTTTTCCTTAACACAAAGCATTTGCTGTGCTAAACAGAACGTGTGTTTTTAAAAAATAAATTTTTATTACATATTTTTTGGTTTTTTGTGAGGTCTTGCATGTATATTGAAAAAATTCCCATAAAAAAACCTATTTTATTTTTAGCTTTTCTGTTGGTTTTCGTGTTGTTTTTATTGGTGAGGCGGGGAGGAGGGGTTAGAGATTGTAGGGAATTGTATGAGTTTCTTACGATGACCTCATTGTATATACATGGTGTTTCATAAAAGTGTCACCAACCCAACTTATATTTTTTAAATAATATCCTATATATGTTGTTTTTTAAAATCTACGTTTTATTACGATTCCAGTGACATATACATGTTATATATTTGCATTATTCGTTTGGAAGATATAATGCTTCGAGTATACCTGCATTCATTTTCAGAGTAATACATGATTTTATTTAAACAGAAATATTTCACACACAAGTTATGAGTGTTATGACAACAGACGATGACAAGTTAATCAACTGACAGATATTTAATTATTTAGACGCTTATTTATTTTTCCATAGGCTTCTAGAAATATGACATTTACAGTTTCTATTTAATTTTAATTCGATATTTTAACAGATTGTATCTTCCAAACAAATGATACAAATATATAACATAACATGTATATATCACTGGAACCGTAATAAAACTTAGATTTCAACAAACTAAAAATAAAAGTTGATTTGATCACACTTTTATGTATAACGCGAATGTTCGAGTGAATTAAGGTGCTGGCTTTAGCAAGAGGTGTATTATATAGAAGGTTCGAAACCGACCGAGAACAGTGGATTTTTCAAGTAAGTTTAAAATAAAATGAATTTGTTGCGTATATTTACTTGTTAACTAGACGGAAAAGTAGCAGCAGATTCAATGCCGCGGTTGGCATAGATAATGTCAATCGGCGAAAAGAAGTATAATTTATTTCGCATACTGGCTATTCAATATTTTATGTATATATTGCATAATTTACAACACATTTTCAAAATATTTTAATAGCATTTCCGTAAATGTGTATTTAACATTTTGTTAATGACAGAAAAAAGTGGTTTGCCAAAATATTTTCAAAATATTTAAAACATTTTTACAAAATATTTTTAAAGCATTGAAATATATTTAACGAAATATGATTACGAAATACTTTTAAAACATCTTTTTGCTGTCTGCGTTTATAGAATGCATTAAATAATTCGTTAAAACTTTAACGAATTATTCCTGAATATATCCATGTTTGGGCTCAGTTTGAATATTCTCTTGTACTCTCCATTTGAGGGTGCAGAAGATATAAACACCTCTCATAAAAATAATATCTATTTCTCAGTCTGCATCAAATAATTCCAATATTCTAACGAAGTATTCCTGAGTATGTCTATATTTGAACCCCATGTGAATCAGGTTAAGTGGAAGAGCAGCTCAATATTATGCCAATTCTATTTAAATCATCATTGTACTTAATAAATTTAACACCATGTTGAACTTCGCCTATTATACCATTGTAAAAAACAATTTTGTAACAGATGGTTAATCTTAATATGGGAAATAAAGATGCTATTATTATTATTATAATTATTATTATTAATTCCGTTTCGCACTCGCCATTAGATGATATATCATTTTCAACCCACCCCCAGACGTATCTCCTTACAGAATGGGCATGTTGTTTTGAAATTTTGGTCGAATGGGTTTTCTTCTAAAATATTTTCGAAACTCATCACTTCCGGATATACCGAAAGTTGACATCAATTTAATTAATTTACATGGAACCCCCCCCATTTTTCTTATATTTTCGGATTCTTCATCAAAATTAAGAGTAAATTTGATAATACAACCAACCTTACCTTTTGTTGCGTTTGCAGCGTATCCCTTTATTGCGGTTATCTTCAAAACTAATTGATAATAATTTTTGATAACTTTTCAATGTTTTAATAAGTTATCAAACCGTCAAACAAATGTTTGGAAAAAAAATTAAAATGGTGTTAAAAACATGTCTTGAATGTCATAAATTTAAAATCTAAAAAACTTAATTTTTTTTAAAGAGCACCCCATATTTTTTTTATACCATTACATTAATCGCTTATGCAAAAATTCGGCCACGGCTAGATGTTCCTCGACAGTACTTTCTCATCATCATTTTCAATTTATCATGAAAGAAATAAATTGCTTTAATTGAAAATGCCATTTTCATTTATTTTATTTATAATTAATATGAAAATAAACAAAATAAATAAGAAGTAGGATA
Source organism: Rhamnusium bicolor (assembly GCA_029963845.1). Classification (NCBI taxonomy): domain Eukaryota; kingdom Metazoa; phylum Arthropoda; class Insecta; order Coleoptera; family Cerambycidae; genus Rhamnusium; species Rhamnusium bicolor. The sequence continues at coordinate 152,617 of JANEYF010001881.1, forward strand.
AATATGACAAATAATATGATAAATGAGATAAATGAGACAAATGTGATATGTGAGTCAAATTTATTTATTTTATTTATTTTATTTATTTATTTATTTATTTAACTGCACTATCCCACAGTAAATTACCAATTACGGGATAGGAACACAAACTATAAACAGATAGTGCAACAATATTCAACATTTAAATACATTATTTTACAAAATATAGTTTTAAAATAGTAGTATATAACATAACACAGAGATGATTGACAGGCAAAATTAGAAAAAAAAAAACAAAAACAAAAAAAAATGTTATAAGAACAATTAAATTAACACAAAGTGACTAGTAGCTAATAATATTAAAAAAAGAGGAAAAATACAAAAAAAAAAAAATTAATAAACAGATTACTAATACACTAAGTAGTCCAGATCTATCAGGTAAATTGCTAATTTTTTAAGAATTTGTTCTTTATTTCCTTTATTTTACAATTGAATATATCAATATTGTCCTTAATCTCTGAATAATTAGAGCAAGCTTGAAAGAGTGGCGATGCTTTTAATAGGTTAGTTCGAGGAGTGGACAGATGAAATGTTTCAGGAGAGCGCGAGGCTAATCTCGGTACGTTAAAGTCAAGGTGTTGGAGAATTTGTGGACAATCAAAATCATATTTAATTATCTTGTGCAGAAAAATGATAGAGTGCATGGATCTTCTTTCCTTCAGTGACACAAAATTGTATAAGTTTAATAACAAATCGTGGGGAAAGCCAATAGTAGGGTAAATTCCGTTATCCTTAAAATACATATACTTGAGAAATTTACGCTGAATATTTTCAATACTGTCTATATATGCGGCATATGTTGGACACCATACTATGGATGCATATTCCAGGCGTGATCTTATGAATGCGTTATACAGGAGTATCACTGTGCTAGGGTCAGCAAAATCTTTACTATTTCTTATTACAAATCCTAGATTTTTATAGGCTACTTTTAGTGTTACGTTAACATGCTCATTAAAAGACAGTTTACTATCAAATATAATTCCCAGATCTTTTATAAAGCAGGGACGAGCCAAGATTACATTGTCTATTTGATAAGCAAAGGTTAGAGGATTTAATTGCCTACTGAACGACATCACATTGCATTTCTTAATGTTAAGAGGTAGATTATTAGCAAAACACCAATCATTAATTTGATTTAATACATCCTGTAGCCGAGCGCAGTCATCATATGAGTCGATTTTAGAATACAATTTCATGTCGTCAGCATACATTAGAAAGCCGATTTTAAGAGAGGATGTTATGTCATCTATAAATATATTAAATAGGAGGGGACCAAGAATGGAACCTTGCGGGACTCCTGACAGTACATCTATATTGTTAGACTTATAACCATGATACTGCACATATTGTACTCTCTTGGAGAGATACGAGCTAAATAGATTTATGACATCTGACGATATTCCATATTGGTCTAAGCGATTTATTAAAATTGAATGGTCTAGGCGATCAAAGGCCTTGGAGAAATCCGTATAAACAACATCAACTTGTCCTTGACTATCTAAAATGTCTGAAATATATTGCGTTATACAGACCAAATTAGTTGTAGTTGACCTAGCATTCATGAATCCATGTTGATTTATATCAATTATATTTTTTACATGATCATATATATAACAGTGTAAAAGAATTTCCAAGACCTTACAAAAATTGCATAAAATGGCAATAGGGCGATAGTTACAAACATCATCCCTACTCCCATTTTTAAAAACGGGACAGAGTCGTGAAACTTTCCATATGCTCGGAAATTTGGACGTTTTAAAAATTAAATTAAATATAATGGTTAGCGGATGAGCAAGAGCTAAAGCACAGTCTTTAAGCATAAAGGCAGGAATGTTATCAGGACCCATAGTCATCTTTGGTTTTAGCCGGCGAATACATGACATAACTTGCTCTTCAGATATATTTTTTATTACAAGAGTATCATTGGATTTAAGATCATCACTATTGATATTTATATCCTGAGAAGGGAGGTATGATGATTGAAAATGTGACGCAAATGCGTCAGCAATTAACTGACCATCAGATAGCTCTTGTTCATTATAATTCATTGAGGCAGGGACTCCATGGTTATATTTCTTGTTTGACATATAAGCCCAAAATTTACTAGGGTTATCCTTGATACCATCTTCAATTTTTAATAAAAAAGATGTATGACTGCTTTTAATGTCTGTCTTTATTTTTGATCTTAACAATTTGAATTCTTCATGTAGTTGCCTGTTTCCTGTATTTTTATATTGCCGGAGTATTTTATATTTTTGTTTTATGTCCTTTATAATACTATTAGTAAACCATTGAGGATATTTGCTGTTACGAGGCTTTGATTTGGGAACACAGACATCCATAATATCATATAGATTATTATATAAGAAGTTACAAGCATCATCCGCATCTGTGTAATTCGCAAGAGGTGACCAGTCAATCGTTCTTATATTTTCATAAAGCGAGATGAAATCAGCATGACGAAAGTTATATGACATGTTGACATTATAATTTAAATTTGATGAATTAGTGGCATGTTTAGTTCTGAGAGTTAATTCAACATCAAGAGCAGGATGATATGAATCTTCTTTTAGAAGTACATCAGACTACTGACTAGACATGATTTTGAGCAGAATACTAAGTCCAAAATATTATTATTTTGATTTGTCACAGGATTATATTGATTGAGGGAATAAAACTCACACATATTGTTCAGACTATTTGCCTGTATATTATTTAACTGATTATTATAGTATCCTGGTATATTAAAATCTCCAACTAACAGCAAATCCGGACCATAGTTGCACTCGAGTGACATAAAAAATTCGGAAAATACATTGTAGTATTCAACAGACAGTTTTGGAGGTATATAAATTACAAAGATATTTATATATTTGAAACCCAATTTAATTTTAACGCCTAGTACATCAATAATACTAAGCCTATCTGATATCACATTTTTATTACTGAGGTCAATACGCGTAGAACTTATATTATTTCGGATGGACAACAAAACGCCACCACCTCTTTTGGTTTGAGTAGATTGAAAATCTCTATCTGAACGATAAACAGTAAAATTCACATCAAAGAGCTCATTATTAGACACACCATCGTTCAACCAGGTCTCAGTGAGCGAAAATATATCATAAGTTGCTTGCTGTCCGGCAACGACATTAAATAATTCGTGCGTTTTAGTGTTTAATCCTCGAACGTTTTGATAGTAAATATTTACTTTGTGATACTGATAAGAGTTAGCCGCGCGCAAGTTGGGTTCAGACCTGGTGGGAGACGGTGTTGATCCGTCAAAGGTGGAGATCTGGGGTTGCTATTTAACATTAAGAATATCATTTTTGAGTGCTTCTATTCTTTGCTTATAAACATAACAGTTCTTTCTGTCCCATGTAGCATGATCAACATTAATTTCTAAATTTTGCTTACCTTTAATATTAGTACAGTGTACGCATTTTAAAGATGCTGAAGGATTACAATCCTGCACTCTATGATTACCTGCACACCTCGGACATATAAATACGTTATTGCAATTATTAGCGATATGGCCAAACCCACAGCATTTAAAGCACGTTCTAATTTCAAGAGCGTCGTATATAGAACAGTAATCGTAACCAATAAACAGTTTACCATTTTTCATAGCCTTAACATATGCATTTGGATCTAATTGCAGAGTAACCTGATATATATTGGACTTATTTTTTACAGCGCTGATATTAATTACTTTTAAATCACAGATATCCTCGAATAAATACTTATTTTGAGTTTTTATCAGTTGGACAATTTCATCACTTTCAAGTTTCTCAGTTAGTCCTACAACTTTTATCCTTGGGTGTAGATTTGTTACTTCCTTAACTTCATACTTGTCAGCTAATTTACTTGTTGCAATTTCTTTAAATTTTTTGACTTCCTCATTAGTGTTGCAACTGATAACGATACCTCCATTACTAACATTTTTAACACTGGAGACACAGACTTCTTCGTTCACAGGATTAATGGATCGAAATAAATCATTTTTGGTCATAATATTTCGCTGGTTAGTGTCTTTAGGTTTAATGACTACAGAATTTTTATTTGTTAAGACTTTTGAGTAAAGTGGTTTATCAAAGCTGCCTACCAGAGGTGTGCTTTTAATTTCTTCCAGTTTGGGGGAGATTAAAGACTCAATGCTCTTAACCGATGTTTCTATAGCAGACTCAAAATTGTTTATCATATCCTGCTTAAATTTCTTAATGACGTCATCGATTTTCGGTAAATTATCTATTTTGCCCTCAAGTTGTTTCAAACTTTTATTAATATCATTTTGACTAGATTTATCCACAATGATACAATTTCGCCTACAATGCTCACAAAGGAAATATAAATTTTTTGACTTGGCCAATAGGTTATATTCAGCATCACTCATACCAATGCATGTGTTGTGGTACCATTTGTTACACACACCTTCACATCCCACTAGGAGACCAGATGCCACTTTCCGACATTTTGCACACTGATTGGTCATATTGAAAGACGTACCATTAATGCCTAATCAGGGACGCTACTGGAGTATGAAATATGAAGAACGAGGATTATAGCAATTTATAAAATTATAACTTATAAGGTTATTTATTGAAATCAAACAATATTTTCAAATATTGCAACTGATTAAGCAATGTTTAGTTTTAATCAAACACTCAAGCAATTTTACACCAATTAATTTCACTTATTTCACCATTAAAAGTATAATTATGTGTATTGTACGAAATATGCGTAGCTATGCGACCATTAGTTCACTCACTCACAAATAAGACCAATAAAGCCAATGAGACCAATGAGACAAATAATACAAATAAGGCAAATGAGAAATAAGATAAATAAATCAAATGAGACAAATGAGATGTGAGACAAATGAGAAACAAGACAAATGAGGCGAATGAGGTAAGTGAGAAATGATATAAATAAGGTAAATATGGTATGATATAAATAAGATAAATATAACAAATAAGATGAGATAAATGGGACAAATGAGATAAACGAGTAAAATGAGATCAACGATATAAATGAGAAATTATAAAAATGATAAATGAGAGAAACAACAAATGAGGCGATTGAGGTAAATGCGACAACTGAGATAAATGAATCAAATGAGACAAATAAGATAAATGAGTTAAATGAAACAAATGATTCAAGTAGACAAATGATGTAAATGAGAAATGAGATATAAATGAGAAATGAGACAATTAGGAAATGAAACAAATGAGAAAAATGAGGCATATGGGACAAATGATATAAACGAGACAAATGAGACAAACGAGGATGAAATAAAACAAAACAAAATAATTTTTTATTTATTTATGTCAAATAGGATGTGGAGAGAGCATAGCCGAGACCGCCTATTTTTTTTAATTTAATGAAATTAATTTTAAACCTGTTTTCTCAGTAATGGTTAATCTTACGAGAAATTGTCAAGAGTTCTTTTCCTCATTATGAACAATTTGACATTTTTTTGATTTGACGCCAAAAAATTTTGCCCATCTGAGACGTGTCCTCCCTGGTGCACCAATTTCCATATTCAATAGAGTTCGTCCTTGGAATCACAGATATTATATGCAAAATTTCAGATTTCCACCCAACACCTAACAACTAAGGCTGGGAATCGATTACGAATAATTCGAGTATTCGAATACGAATTATTCTAATGGGAAATTATTCGAATATTCGAATATTCGAGTACTCGAATATATTCGAGTATTAGAATATTCTATTTGAGTAAATTTGAATATTAAAATATATTATTAAATTATGTACGCATAGGTATGCAATATGCATCCAACCAAAGTAGGTAGATAGTAGGTATAGGTAGGTACCTATTCTAAAATTCAAATATATAAATAGACCACATTAGTGGCACGTTTTACTCCCAGTCAAACTATTCCATGTTTCTCGCCTCGACCTTATTCTTACTGTACTAAGGCAGGGGTTAAAATTAAATTTTAAATTTTAGAAAACCTGTAAATATTTAACTATTGACTTTTCATGCATTTGTTTTACCTTCACAATCTGCGTCTTTTTTAAAAACATTCTAATTTTAGAGCACTTTTATTTTTTTCGAAAAGGAAAAATAGTTATGACAGAAGTATAATAAACTAGCTGTTTTCGTTTTATTGAAGCTTCAATAGTTAAATGTGAACAATAGCGCCTCAATCCTAAAATAAAATACTAACTAAATAATTCTGTCCCTTAAAGCACATGTACAGGAGACATACCCTATTGTGGGTATGGAAAGCAAATCAAATTGCCTGCATAGTGGATTACGTCACGACTATTATTGTGGTCTATCCAACCAAATACTCAAATAAAGTATTCACTATTCACTATTATTCAGTGCTATACCTATTAATAACGAATATTCGAGGAACCGGATTATTCGGATACCTATTCGAATAATTCGGATTATTCGAGTATTCGAATTATTCGAATAGGTATTCGAATAATCCGAATATTCGAATATCCGAATAGTTCGAATATTCGAATATTTTTTCGAACGAATATTCGAATACTAAAATCTGGAAAATTCCCAGACTTACTAACAACCCACAGCCTTATGGCTGTGAACAACCTATCACCTAACAAATTGGAGAATGCGTTTATTTTGCGCATATGTGGTACTTAATATTCCTAATTAATAATAATACGTATACATAACCTAAATTTTGTAATTCGAAATCAAGAAATTGATTTCAAGTAAATATGTTCTCAAAATCTCAATTCAAAGAAGTTTAATCTTCTTGAAAGAAAACAACCTCTTTAATCTGTCAATCATTGTCACGTTTCTATCATTAATCTTTACTTGCACATAAGCACATTCATTTTGACCTCAGAACCTCCATTGGTTAACTTTTATGTTTAGGTCGTTGGGTTGAAGAGTTCTTAGGTGTTATATAAACAGTTGCATTTAAATATTCACTTCTAACTTACTTCAGGCAGAGGTTGTCTCTGATTCAGGTTCTTAGTTCTTAGATGCTTAGGTCCTATGCATAATCCCACCATATTATTATGTCTATGATTGAACGCCGCCGCTTGAACATTCTCCTGCACTCACCTTTAAACGGTGTAGAATAAACATCACCTAATAAAAATGATAAGTAAAATAATTGTTTCATTTATAAACAAAAATTAACGTCTTTGAAATCCTCAATATTTGAACCTCAATAGCAATCACTAGTACCCCACTGAATCAACACGTCGCGTGGGAACGTGAGTTAAATGAAAATAAGTACATGTAGAATAGGTAACTACTCGTCCGCTCCTCCTACGCGAGCATTTAATGTTTTCCATATGAATGTAAGAGGGTTAAATATCAAAACCACCTACTATTTAACTTCACTGCAAACTGCGATTTTGATATGTTATGCCTCACAGAAATCTGGTTAAACTCACTTTTCTACTTTGAATCACACTACCATCTTCCAAACAAGGCTCGATGTAACGAAAATCACGCAATTATAAAAAAGTTGACTTTTATGTCGTCCTATACTGAACTAGGCAAGACAAACTGAACTGGAATAACCTCTATAAAATTGATAAATGATAATGCTAATATACATGCAAATAAAATACTAAAATTGACATATCTAAAGGCCCGGGAAATTCAAAAATAAAAAAAAAAGTTTTAAAAATCTTTAAAAGGTTGAATAAGACATTAAATATCTAAAGTACAGTGGTGGCTCATGATAGCTTTATTTGGGGGGCTCTAGTTTCTTTAAAAATATGAACAGCATAATAAAGATTCACCTTCAGTCCCTCGGTAATTTCATCCCAGTAGAACTACGATTTTTGATAACAAGAAAAAGTTGTATGTACATATGTACAAAAAAAGTTCACAATATAATAATCACTTAAAAATGCGAGTAAAAATCAAGTCTTCTGCCTTTTTTGGGAAATAAAATGTTCTATGACTTTTTCGTCAAAATTGCTTGTTATGGATAAAATTCTTATTCACTGACATCATTGCTAGGGCATTAAGGCGTTCTTCATTCATAAGTGTTTCTTAAAAATATCTTTATTCTTTTAAAAGTTGAAAAACATCTTTCCGATTCAACAGTAGGCATCGGAGTTGTCACAATAATTTTTAGTAACTTGACCGTTTCGCTGAATGTCTCATTTAAACCATTTTCAGAGAGCCAAGAAAGCATATTTAGGCTACCTACAATATTTTTAACATCCGTTCTTGAATAAATGACTTCAAATTAAGTCCTTATGTAACACTGGATAAGCTTTAACAACTGATTTGAAAGTAGAAGTCGGAAATTTCTTTGCATAATTAAGAAAATTGTCTACATTCACTAAAGATGCAGCTTCTAAATGACCTCTGTATTACAATCTTTCTTTTATCTGAAAAATTATTGTCACACACTTAGCATTACGAAATTTTTAATTTCAAGATTAATTTTTCTTCGTTTATTGTCATTCTCAATGTTAGTAATTTCTTTTTCTGTCTCATCAGTTGAATTCCTAATATACGATATAATTTTTTTCAAATTCTTCAACTATTTTTTTAAGTTCAATAATGGTGTATATCTAGCTTGAAATTGATTAAAAAATATGTCTACATGTGGATAGATTTTGTGAAATATTTTCTTTAAAATATGCCTATTTTTAGTCACCTGCTCGTTGTGTTTTATAATATTTTGTCTATAAACTGAATCTAACTGAACTGCACTATTTATCGAGCCTAACAATACCAAATCCGCAGTGGCTGGTGAAATTTAGGCTATGTCATATCTCAGTATTGGAGCATGGGACCCAAGCGATACTTAAAGGCGTAACTATCAGGACTAAATGAAGAAGTTTTGCAGAAAAAAAATTGCGCTTGAAATTTGCGAAAAAAAAGTTGGAAAAATTAGTGCCCCCCAGGTTATTTTTTAAACGATTTATAAAATATTTGTGAAACATTTTTTTTCAGAATCAGGTGGAAAATATAAGTTCACATTTCAAATTTCATCGAAAAATATTGGTTTTCTATAAAGTTACACCGTTTTGAAATTTTATTTTAGATTCATTTTTCACTTTGCAAACTTCAAAACGGTGTAACTTTATAGAAAACCAATATTTTTCGATGAAATTTGAAATGTGAACTTATATTTTCCACCTGATTCTGAAAAAAAAATGTTTCACAAATATTTTACAAATCGTTTAAAAAAATAACTTGGGGGGGCACTAATTTTTCCACCTTTTTTTCGCAAATTTCAAGAGCAATTTTTTTTTCTGCAAAACTTCTTCATTTAGTCCTGATAGTTACGCCTTTAAGTATCGCTTGGGTCCCATGCTCCAATACTGAGATATGACATAGCCTAAATTTCACCAGCCGCCACTGCAAATCCGTACTGCACTTTAGATGATATGGAGAAATTTCGTGCTTTTTTTATTTTCTGATTTAAATGTTTTAGATATTTAAATCCTGTTACCGACAATATCTTGTCCATTCCGACAGAATCGGAATAAAATAGAACACATGGAAAACAAAAGATCTACAAATCCACTGACAATTTTTGTTAATTTCCTTAGAAAAATGCCTCGTGAAAGTACGTGTCCCCACCTTGTCTGGTTGGTTAAGAGTCAATTCTAGTTGAACGTCCGAGTTTCTTGATTTTTACATTTTCTGCTAACGGTAGAGTTTTGAAATTCATTTTCAGAATATTTATACCATGCTCAGTCATTTTGGCATCAACCAACTTAAAATTACACAAAAACACTCAAAACAGTGAAACCACAAATAAATATCGACAGCGAAACCGGCGAAACGATATAAGCATTAGTACACTACACAAACATTAAAAACGCACTGTGGCTCTAATAACGAGCCTTCTGTCGCCTTGTAAAAACCGTTCTCCGCGATCGGCAATTTCCGCGCTCGGTTCGTTTCTTCATATATTCTCTTATGCAAGGAATGGCTCATATGAACTGAGACTGCCCCATACTCTCTGGTTAGAGTTATTACTGGTATAAGTTGACGGTCACTTCATTATGCGACTATTGTACATATAGCCGTCGCAAACGGGTAATAACTATGTTAAAAAGGATATTAAAATATAAAAAACGTGAAAAAAATTATCATGCATTTAATTACTCTCTATGGAACAGCCGCCACTGGTAAATTATAAACTGACAAAACCAAAAAGTCCTTATAACTTATAAAGGGATCTAGATATCGAAAAAATAAATGGAAAAACATCCACTCAAACTGCCAGTCGACTTTTTCAGCCTACTATCCTGTGCAAAAGTCTCATTCCCTTTGAACGAAAAACAAAATAGTTTTGAAAAAAATTCTTTAAAAGATCGAATAAATTTTTGTAGGCTGGCCACAGGCGCTTTAAATGCTAGCTACGCCTCAGCTGTCACTAGTAAAGACATTTGATTAATTCCTTGTTAACATGTCACCTCATTACAAGGTAACATGCATGAATACATTTATGCGCTGACACATGACTCACAGCCAATTCTGATTTTGACGTCATCAATACCTAAATTCCGAGCTCTAGTTATAATTATAAGAAGTTGGTTTTTTAAAAAAGAAACTGACAAGTAAACACAATCTGTGATATGGGTATACATGGAAGTTTCTAAAAGGTACGTCAAAATCATTTAGGATTGTATAGAATTCAGAGATAATATTGATTTGTGTCAAATTTATCTATGGTAAAAAAATGAGGTCAGTAAAACATTAAATGATTCTGCGATGGTTTCTACAAGAATATATTATTGGTCGAGCTATATTCATAGCTAGGTGCAATCACAACAAAACACAATCACTATTTAAAAGCATGTCAGGTAGGTATAAAATAACGTTAAAACCATAATATGGCAGAGACAATTTAATTTACACGAGTAATTAAAGAAAGAAGCAGAATTCCGTACTTTAACCATAAGCAAATAGTTAATTTTTATATAAACAATCACGAAACAGGAAATTTGTGTTCATAAATTTATTAATTAGCATTAATTTTTAGTAAACATGTTTTAATCAAAGCGTTCGTAGCGCACAAATACTTAATATTGTTACGTGTTTGCTATCCACACAAACACCTCTACTCGTAGATTCGTTGATTAAAAGTCCAGGTAACACTTACTACTTTATTTACTAATTAACAATTAACAACAATAGATTAATCACTGTGCTAATTATAATCACAACTGAACACTTAAAAGTCTCTTTCGTATTTCTTCTTTACTCGTTCACGTTCGACTTCAGACTGAGACTCAGCCCACCGTGTGTCTTATTTATACATCCATTCACACGATCTAGAGCAGTCCAGAATATTCCCGGCCGTTAGCGTACAATTCCAGTCTCAACTAACCAGTCTACACAGTCCAGTGGCGTAACAATATGAAAAGCGATGTGTTTAGTAACTCTCGTCAACGGTGTTTACTAATAAAAATCAAGCATTGTGTATTCACCTCAAAGTCAGAATGAGGGGAATACGAAACGGTTAATTTTTATTGGTTGATGGGCTGTCATTGGCGACACATTTCTGGGCTTTGAAATCGGCTTATATATGGGGCTGTCTCAAACGAATTGCATTCCTATGTCTAACTGCTCCTTCAAATTGCTAATAAGACTACGCACATTTACTTTAATTAAAAAAAGAATGTAATTTTGCTGCATTGTTGTCAGTAAATTAGGGGAATATGTAATAAAAGATAGCAATTTTATTAATCACATACACAGGTCCAGAGCAGGGTAAGTACTGGTATGTATGTGTTTGTTAGTGTTGTGGTGAAGGTGATAGCGCTAGCAACCGTTCACTAAATACCTACATACCTTGTATGTCGCGAAAATTATTCTAATGATGCGCACAACCACAGAATCGTCTCTGATTCTATAGCACAACCACAGAATCAGAGACGATTCTGTGGCACAACACAAGGAAAAGTGGTTAATTTCATTTGGTAGCAGTCTCGCCATCTGTTGGTGGGGGTCTAGTACTACGATTGGGCCGTGCTGTTATCTATCGGTTATGGTCTTTCAGTGAATGTCATTTTTAACATGTGAATGGTCAATGGATACATGGTGGATCAAATTTAATCAGAAACCTTAAAGAACCCAAGCAGTACATTTAGTAGTCTCTGCGTAGTAACTACCATCAGTAAAACTTTCAAGGTTTCCGCAACTAACTACCATTACGTAATGGGAACTATTTGTCTACCAAGCAATCACCAAAATGGGGAATAGTTATTACGTTGCAATTACTACTCCGGAACCTTCCGTGTTACGTGTGTTAACAACTAGGTTATAATTTAAACGGAACTTAACCAAGTAGTAGAAATAACTAACTTTTGGAACAGCTCTTTAGTAGTACGACAGCAAACTATATTTTGCTCTCTCTTTCTCTCGTTCTAATAGCAACATATAATGTATTGCAATCGGATTTACTGATTGTGTATTTGAAGTCAATATGTCCAAGTTAAATCGATTGAATTAAATGTGTGTACGTGAAAAATCATGATAGTGATTCTTTGGTAACACTGTGCAGTCGGCATTACTATTAATTTTCACTTGTTAAAGTTAAAAATGCTTTAAAGTAATGCAGAGTAGTATCCGCGACGTTGCACATACTGCAGTAGTTACTTAAAAGTGTAATAACTATACAGTACCTGAATTCAGTAGAATTTACGTAATTGTTACTACACGGGCGTACCGCAAGGTGAATTTTACACTAAAGTCGCAAATTTAGTGACAGTTATGTAATGCCTACTATATTAAAGTTCCGATGCCAGTTCCCGTCACTTTGGTGCTAGTTGGGAATCGATAGAACACGCCAAAATAATATGGATTATATAAACTTATAGCTAAAAATGCTTAGTTTTCGAGATAGAGGGCGCATTTCTCCAGATATAATTAAAACACTTATGAAATTCAGAAGGTGCAAGTTGCGTACCCTTCTAACTACAGTTTTCGTCATTCCATTTGAAATTATGTTAATGGCAAAATGCAAAATCATGTAATTTTTTATACGATTCTCAATTAACAGCTAATTGATAAAGAGGGGATAAATAATTTTTAAATGAGGTTAACTCAAAGAGGTTGCATCCTATCAAAAAATTATAAGGGGACTTTTTTGTGCGTTAATCACAGTTAATGTTAAAAAAGAAAGAAAAATAACTTAGGTCAGTGGCGTACCAGTTTTTTTTGAGAAGTATCTCTTCTACACTCCCCACTCCCCACCATCACGCCTCTGGTTGCATGGAGAGATTAAAACTATGGTGAGAAGTGTACTAATGTACGCAACATTCATCTTCCGAATTTCATAACAATATCTCAATTATTTTTGGTGAAATATGGAAAAACTGAAAATAAATTAAAACTTCAGCGCCCTCTATCTCTAAGCACTTTTAGCTATTAGTTTATACGACAAATCCATATTATTTTGGCGTATTCTATCGGTTCCCTAAGTTTCCCGATTAAAATCTGACCCACCTTCTACATTTATAAAATAAATGAGTTAGTTATATGTAGGTATATGGTTATACCACAAATATGTTCTACTGATTCTGTGGTTATATTTAAACAAATGCTTCCATTTTAACATAGTAATTCAAGGTCGGCCACTGGTTATGGGCACAGTTACCAGATGGTATGCCTAAAGAAAGTTGTAAGAAAATAAAAAATCTTTTTTTAAGTTAAAATTAAATGTACAGACATTGTTTACTAAATTATACTAGTAGAAAAATTGTTTAGTTTGAAAAACGATTTTATCAACTTCAAATAGCACAATGTGTCAGTTCCATCTGTTAATAGTCTATAGAAAATGCGGTTGCCCAACTGCACGGTTCATAACATAACATAACGTGGCCAACAGGTGGAAATATTTTGTTACTTTCACTATTTATTCGTAGATAGCGCAGAAAAAAAATATCAATCCATTTTAACAGAATAATTTTAGATTAGGAATCCTAATCTAAGAGAATAATCGACTCTAGTCTAAGATCGACTACTTACAGTACTGACCAGTGTTGCCAATAGGTGAGATTTTTCCTATATCGTGCTATTTTTGAAATAGAATGGGAAAAAGGAAGGAACATTAAAAAAATGGAAATTACTAGAGAAAATTAAAATGTTTACCTATTGGTGGTAATTGTAATCATATAATAAACTTTCACCCCAGTCGGAAATGGCATTTAATTTGAAAGGACCTTGTCACCTTTGACCAACTTATTTATTGAATTTTCAATCCTAACGGAACTAATGGAAACTATACTATGTCTTACATTTTTTAAAGCATGACGGAAAATTATGGGGCATTTTGGTTAGAAGGATCGTATAACATTTACTGAAGACCCCTTATGGTCGAATTGCCGTAATATTAGCTGTCGCTGCTATATCAAATTTAAGAAAAGTATTTTACACAAATAAAATAGGCAATAAAATGCGAAATGATAGAGATACCACCAGGATGAATGGAAAATTAATGACTGCCCATGGGTAAAAAAGGACTGACAACCCGACAAGAGCATGACAAATTATTAAACAAATTTAAATTATACTTCAAATGGTTTACCCTTGAATATAAATTATCTTGATAGCAAGGGCTCAAAATGGTTTAAAAAACTGCCAGAAAGCGGTGCATTTTATTTCCTTTATTTACAAGAATTGGGAAAACCGGGAATTTCTGCTATTGAAATGGGAAAAATGAGAAATTTTGATCGAAATTGTGTTCTATTTAAAAATAGTTGGCAACACTGGTACTGACCATTAATTAATCAATCAATCAATCACATTATCGTAGGGCTGTTCCTTCCTTTTACACTTCTACACTTTTCACAGTTACCAAGAATAGAGGAACCTCAGATTTGAAAGTGAATTTTTAGCTGGACATAAATTAAAGTGCAGACGGAAAGAACACACCTAGTAATTTGTAACACTCACTCTTTTTCCTGTTCTGTGGTAATCACAGAATTCAGACTTCAGAGACTCTTTTTTCTGTTCTCTGTCAAAGACGTTTTGTGACTATTTTCTATACTGACAAAAAAATGATTTAATTTGTTGGGTTAGGAAAAACATTTTTGTAATAAACTATTATTAACTTCTGTAATGTTTTTATTTTTTTTTCAATAAATGTTAAATAAAAATTTAAAAATGGACTTACATAAACCAGTGGATTTAACTAATAGGGTAAATATTAACTGCAGTTAATGGTTAATACCGCATATCTATCTTATTTTATTGCACAAAATTTATCATTTATAATATTTAAACTTCTTTATGTATATTTAAGTTCAAAACTTCTTTTATTGTAGAGCTTGGACGACCTCACATCAGAAGAAAAATGGAGGTAATGATGCAATTAATAAAATTACCTATATCAAAATGTTTAAATTCATACTTATTTCAGGGTAGAACATCAAAAATTACATGAACAACACAAAGGGCACGAAAAAATGCACGCTGAAATGGTTATAGTTTTAATAATCACCTTAGTTGTAGCTCAAATCTGCCTAATCGAATGGAAAAAAAGGCATTATAAAAGTTACTCTGTAAGTAAATAATTCATTTAATTTTCTAATATAATGCTCCAATGACTCTAAGAAGATCATTCGTAATCCCATCGCATGACTTGAGTAATTTTAATTGAGATCATGGAGCTTAATAAATGATCGATGTCATCAGAATCAAATTTTCCAATGTAGCATATGGAAATTCAACTTATTTTCAAGTAACCCTGTTCTTTAGGATGAGAAACAAAAGCAGTTGTTGACATTGTTGTTGCCGGTTTATTAACTATAGTCGGTCCATTCAGTATGCATATCTTGATTGTTGTTGTGTTATATATAGACGTTGTTTAATTTAAAAAATTATGTAATAAATATATCATTAATTTTAGATGGTTACGTTATTAGGGATGTGGTTAGTACCAATCGTACTGTGCCTAAGAAGTCAGTGGTGGAGGTTTATATTTGTGTGGTTATTATTTTCATGCATCACAGGTCTTATTGTTAGAAAAGCCTTACAAAAGCCAATAGAGAGAACTACACCGAGGTACAGATTAACATATTATTTATTATTTAGAAATTTCATTTACGATATGGACCAAAGAAATGTCCTTCATTAAAAAAAAGAATGAAAACTCGAATTCTATTATAGTATCCATAGAAATTATTTAAAAGAATTAATTTTCTAATCTAAACAATATAAATCTGTAGTGGGTACATTTTTTTGATTTTCCTGTAAAAACAATATTATTAATATTTCTTTTAGATTGGTTTATAAATGGTTCCTTTTACTTTACAAATTAAGTTATATTCTTGGTGTCATAGGTTATTTTATTATGATGGCAACATTTTTTTGGACTTAATTTAATTTTTAATGCCAAAGCCAATACATGGATGGACTATGGATTGTTGTTTATTTTTTACGGACTATATTATGGCGTATTAGGTAGAGATATTTCAGAAATTTGTGCTGATAAAATGGCAGCACATATAGGGGTAAGTAAGTAATAATGTTGTAAATTGCTTTTTCTAACCTTTAATTTAACGAAAATATTAAAATTGCTTTAATTAAAGAAAAAAATTAAACTTTTTTATTTAATTAAATGACAAGATGTAGGCAGCAATCACATAGGCAATATAATTTGGTTTTATAAGTTTTTTTAGATAAAATTCTGTTTACAGTAATCAGATACTAAAATTATATTCCAGTTATAAATGGTGCAATTATGGCATATTTATGTAGTTTTTTGTAAAAAAAGGATATTATGAAAAAATTGATCCTAATTTACTATTCTATAGACAAGATAGCGGTTGAAAAAAATTCATGACTATTATCATTATCGAAATTATTGACAGAGTATTATGCTAATGCACTGAAAAAAATCTTGAAATAATTTTTGTTTTGACAATCTCTTTATTTTTAAATGTGGTATAGCAATACATCAATAATTTTTATTAATTTTACAAATTCAATACAGATGTAAAAATACGAGTGTATACATGATTTTCTTATGATTATCACACATTATATATTTAAGAAGAGAATTTAACAATTTAAAAATAATTTTTTGACATATACATTAAATTCACAAAGCTGTGTTTTCATTTAATATAAAAAATTACCCTAGTCAAATTAAACTCATTTCTCTATTTAAAATCATATCCTTATTTTCCTGGGGTAATACTGTATGATTACATTTAATTAATATGGTGGTAAGAGTCTAATCTAGTAGCCACTGTATTTTCTCGGTTCTCATTTTAGCACCTTAAAAACAGTTAATAAGATTTGTATTGACGTAATTATAAATAAACAAATATTCATATAATTTTATGATCGTGTAATAAAAGCAATATAAATTGATAAAAAAATAATATTTGATATTTTAATACTTTTAAGTTTGAACGATAACAATAAATATCTGTTAATACATATAGGTAGGCCTACATGATTATATTTGAAATAAAACACTATGATATATAATCTTACTTTCTTCATTAGTTAGATAAATAAACATGCATATGCTTTTAAAATTAAATTACTATGCACTGTAAATAAATACCTCAACAAATACCTGTAAATAAATGCATACATCGACAAATTGCATTGCAAAGCTAAATGTTACTGGGCACATCTGGAGGATAAACAATTTTTTCCATTATACCAATTCACTAGAATTATTTTTGATAATCACTTAAAAATTATACTTTTAATAATTTAATGTTTCTTAAGGTTGGGAATTCACAGTGAGCACTTTAAACTTTATTTACGTTAGATATTAATTTATCAACATTAGGGTAATACACCCTAATAGTCTCAGCAATTCTATGAAGCCCATGTGCTAAGCATGTTATATGAAGCATATTCTAGTGTGTTTCCTTCAATATTCTTCCAGCAGCTTTCATACAATTAACTCCACTGGTAACAAATAATAATAACTTGTCCCTATTTTCTATGTATTTGTCACCCCATAATTGTTGTAGACTTCAGTGCACTGCATCCACTAAAGCGCTAGAATTTGTAGTTTCTAGTACTTTGAGGGCGATCAAGTTAAAACTACGTTGCCTGTCATTATCAGTAAAGCCACTCACACTCTTTTTCTGGTTTTCTGAAAAGTGTGTTTATTAATATTTGTGTTAGATACCAAAGAAAGTGCTTTGTCACAGCTACTGCAATATAATCGTGTACTGTCAAATTGCAATTCTGGAATATCGCGATTCCACAAATTTACTGTATCCTGTGAAAGTTTACAATAAGACTTTTAAAAAGGCCGATCGACTCTATACAATTTCGCGCTATTGTTACGTACGACTCGACGTTATGCAATGTACTGACAAACTATATATGTTCTCCCCATTGCCGTTATTCTCAGTTGACCCACATCTCTGGTACTTATATAAATTCCCAGAATTACACAGTGTGGTGCAATTATAAAAGAATCTCTTACGTTTTTATTTATCAAATCAAAATATACTTTATTGTCCAGAAGAAACAATTTCTCATTGACAAAGTAAAAAGGGCAAAAGTATATGAACAAAATAAAACAAACAAAAACCAGAAAACAGATATAAACAAATGTAAACATAGATATATAACAAACAGAATATATATCAAACAAGGCAATAATATCATGTTGTATAGATTTCTATTTTTCTGTTTGGGAATGTCTCGGTAGGCGTTTACAATATAATGTTACGCATGCATAATAGCCGTAACTGGAACCGATACCTACCGTCCGAGCTCTAGTTATAATTGTTACAACAATAGCAAAAGCCTAAAACTACTTTAAATATCTTATTACATTTGATTTTTTAAATATTTATAAGATACCAAAAATCAATACCTACTTGCTCAGCCTTAAGAAATGCAAATAATGCGATTAGAAAAAAAATTATGATGCGCTTTAGCAGTGTTATTGATTGCCCAGTTTATATTTTACTATATTTTGTGATGTATAGATGTAATTAGCATTAGTTACGTATCTATTTACATCCATACGTGAGAAATAGGACGATTTGTATTGTCTCTTATTTTCAATGTCTAAAGGTATTTAATGAGTTTGACTCATATATGTTTACAGAAAAGTTTTATTTTTACTTGTTGCCTAGTTTTCAAGCATTTGATAATAAAAGTGGGTAATGCACCACTAAAAATGAGGTGCATTATTTTCAAAAACACCCTGTATATTTGCATAATATACAAAAAATGTATACCAAACTTATCTCTTTGTGGTGTGTTACCTGAAGTTCTGAATTTATAAATTATTTTCATAATTTAGATAAAAAAATTAATATTAAATAAAATATTGAATATTGATTAAGAAAATCATTATTAATGGCTCTGTATTTAGTTAATGATGATGATTAATGCATATGCCATTTATAATGTGCTGTGAACTGTAGTCCTCATTTTTTGTCATTGACATACTCATGTCTAGGGATGTGCCGGAGCTCCAGTTTTGCTCCAATATTTGTCCATTCGGCCTATTTTCTTGGTGTTCTAAGTCAGGCCAAAGCAACTCAGGTATTTGGCCACCGTTGCAAGAAAATTCTTTTCGAGATTTGTCATTTTGCAAGATGTATGTTAAACGCTTAAGGGCTTAAGGTTATTTATTTTAGGTTTCCCACTGATTTCAAAACAAATGCCATGGGAATAATTTATTGTAAAATCATGAGTTACAAAAAGAGTGATATTTGGAATTTTAGTTTTATGCAGTTACTTTTAGTACATCATAATTTATCAAAAGTTAATTTGTAATTAAAATTACCTGAGAGGAAATATTTTGTTTTAAAACATTGTTTTTATTTTTTATTATGTTTGTATTATATGGAAAATAAATCATTTTTTGTTAAAGCAAAATTCAAATCTAATTTGTTAATATAGCTCACATATTGTTTGGCCAAAACTCTTCCACTTCGGTCAAATTTTAGCCCGAATATTCGGTTATTCGGCCAAATCCTACTTTGGCGCATCCCTAGTTATGTCTATATTATTGTCTGTCCATATTTATTTTCCTCATATTCTTCTTGTATTTTTTAGTATTATTCTCCTCAAGGTATTAGTACTAGAAGTCTAGATCCTTCTGTTTGTGCTGTATGTGGAAACAAATTATTAGTTAGTGAAAATGAGGAAGGAGTTATCGAAAATACATATAAATTGTCTTGTGAACATGTGTAAGTTATTGTAATCTTCTAGTTCTATATGTATATATTTGATATTTATGGGGAATGGGTGATACAGTGTCTGGCATATATAACTTTTAAATCAAATAGCTTAACAGACCTAGTGGGTCTGGGTTCCATTCATACATTTTGGTGCTGTATAATTATTTACTTAGAGCATCACCAGGAATGGGAACATGAAATTAATTCTAAGTAAATAAATAGATGAGGACACAAAGGTACTAGTATCTAGGTCACCCTGCTTCCCAAACACTTATATAAATTCAACATTTATCTATGATTATGTTAATAATTGGTATCTGCTTATCATAAATCAAATGCAAACACATTCTTAGGTAAATACTAATGGTTACTCCAAAGTAATAAAATACCAACCATTATCTTCTATTTATTTATCAGATACATATATTTAAATTAGGCTTATACTACCTAAAAGTAATCTATTTATTACAAGGGTTTAAAAATGAGATGTTATTTACCTGCAATATAATAAGCCTGAGTGTATAACACACTATTATTTTATGCAAAATATAGCTTGTCAGAGAAAGGTTATGGTTTTTAAATTTAAATCCTTTTGATGCATAATGAATTATGATTAGATAGTTTAATATACAGAAAGCAATTAGTTTTTAATTGTTAACATATTGTATGCCTAACTAAACTCTAAGAAAATCACCTAAATTTTTTTGTATTTGAGACTATTGCTTAATATCCTTTGTGCTGCCAATAATGTATGCTGTGTTTCGAAAAACTTGGACATATCAAACTGTATTATTCTTCATTTTTATAATTTAACTATTTCCAGATTAAAACATTACAACTATTTTTAATTTACTTAAAGACTGTCTGATCTAAAAATTTGCCTCTTAATTAATCATCAAAATTAAAATCAAGTTATGCATTTAAATAATTCCTATATTTTTTTTTTGTTTAATAACTTTTCAAAAATTTAATTTATATGTCGACGGTGTTACGACAAAAAGGCGTAAGCGACGATAATCTGCAAATGAGATTATTGTCGAAAACATATCGTAAGATTCAAGCCTTTCCTCTAACACTATGGCTGAATCCACCAAAAATTCGAGAATCATTAAAATTGAAGTTGAATAAGCGTAATCGATAATTTCCATTGTGAAAAACGTGAGATTATAAATTAATAAACGCCGAAATCTCCAAGTGGCACGAGCTGAAATGCTCACCTGCGATTATTTCGACACCCCGAACAAGGTATTTTTTATTTAACTATTTTTAATTTTATTAAAGCAAAATTAAACTTGGAATAACACATTTTACATGTTCATCAATTTTTGGTTCTCCTGTAAAATTTGGTAAAAGCCACTACACCTTTTTGTCGAAACACCGTCGATGTATAATATATACACCTGTATACTTTCATCAGTTTTATTGTTTTTTCACTAATATTAGTGGAAAGTTATAGTAATTTTTGTTTCTTGTTATTTTCAATGTTTATATATTTTTATTGTATATCTTTAGAATATCTTTTGAGCAAAGTTAATGGAATAATTAATGGATTTTAAAGTGAAATTATTTGGAAGATTGGCAATGTTGATTATCGCCATCTCTTTTATTGATTATTTATAATGCTTTTTTTTCATGTAAAAATAAAGACATTATTTTTTATTATAATTTTTAGGTTTCACGAATTTTGTATAAGAGGATGGTGTATAGTAGGTAAAAAGCAAACTTGTCCTTATTGCAAGGAAAAAGTAGATCTCAAGAAAATGTTTTCCAATCCATGGGAAAAACCACATGTTCTTTTTGGGCAGCTGCTAGACTGGATAAGATGGTTAGTAGCATGGCAGCCTATGGTATTGTTTCTAGTCCAAGGTATCAATTGGGCACTCGGTTTAGAATAAAATCATTAAATTGTACATAATACTGGAATTAGTATTATTGTATTATCTTAATACATGTGAACACTTACTGTTTTTACATTTCTACGCTGCAATGTGCTTTTTTGTTACCTATATGTTGTGATTTTAAATTATTAATAAATTCATTCAAAGTAGATGTAGTGACTAATTATTTTGTTTGTCTATATCAACCTCTGAGCATCTACTATTGCGGTTATGTGACATTTAATATTTTATTATTAACCCGGTTTTATAAACTATTTATACATATACAATAATAAAATTTAATGTTGCATTGTAAGTTACTGCGAACTATATAGCTCTCCTACTAAAAGAAGACAAGAGTAGCAAGGCCTGGGTAGGGAAATTCCTTTGAGCGACCCGCCGAACACAAACTTTCAATTTACAATTTCATTGCGAAAAAAATACATTTTTCATTTCACATAATTAAGAGAATATAATAAACAGCCCTCATGTACCAGCTTTGAAATTATAAGATCAAGGAAATTTCTGAGATTTTTTCTAGAATCAAGAATGATGCTTCAAATATACATATTTTGAAAACATTTAGTCTGTATTGTTTTTATAATTAAAAGAAATTATTTTATGCATTATTTAGTTATGAAGAATGTTAGGACAAACACTAATCATTATAAACCTTGGCCTATTGATGGTTAAATAGTCGATGTTACACTTTTCTCCAGTGGCGGCTGATGAAATTAAGGTTATATATGTGTTGTGTGTATTATCTTATTATTGGAGTATGGGACTCGAGCTATACTTTAAGGCATAACTATCAAGACGATAAATAAGTTTTACAAAGGAAAAATTGCAACTGAAATGTGTGAAAAAAGTTGCAGAAATTGGGCCGGTGAGGCAGGTTATTTTTTTAACAATTTATAAAATGTTGATTGAAGATGACATTACTTACATTGTGAAGATCCACTTTGAATTTAAATAATTACAAAACACTGTTTTTTAATTGTCTTATTTTCACTTTAATTTTTAACTTTACGACTAGTTTCATCCTAGTCATTTTCAGGTAACTAAAATACAGCCTTATTCTTTAGATATAAAATGAACAGCAAATAACTTTATGGTTGCTTTTCTGTGTACAGATGTTGTCTTAAAAGCATAGAGGGTGAGTGAGGTAGTAAATTTATATTTTGGGTTGAATTTTTACCTTACAGCATAAGTTTAGTAAATTTAATAACAGGGAATTATTTATATCTATCTGAAGTTTAATATGGAAATATGGAGCTATGAAAATAAGTAAAATAAAATAAAATTAAATTAAAACATATTGAACGATCAGATAGATATAATTCTAAGTTATTAAATTTATTTCAGTAAACATATTGCTGTTAAGATAAAAATTCAACCCAATATTTACTGTTCATTTTATACCTAAAGAATGTCTGTACTTTAGTTACTTGAAAATATCCGAATAGGATGAAACTATTTGTAATGTTAAAAATAAAAGTGAAAATTTGACAAGTAAAAACCAGTGTTTTGTAATTATTTAATTTGTAAATTATTTGCACATTTTTTTTTTCAGAATCGTGTAGAAAATATATTGACAGATTTCAAATTTCATCAAAAAATATTGCTTTTGTATAACGTTGCACTGTTTTGAAATTTCAATGGCAATTTTATTTCTACAAAACTTCTTCATTTAGTCTTGATAATTATCCCTTAAAATATTGCTTGAGTGGTCATGCTCCAATACTAAGATATGACAGCCTAAATTTCACCAGCCGCCACTGATCTTCTCATTTTAGCGTAGAGAAATATGATTAAAACACAGTTTAGGGAAAAATATATATATTAAATAATTTATAGAATAGGTAACAAAAATATAAAAGTTATGCTCTTGTGATGCAAATACTGCAAATACCCTGAATATGAATAAAACATAAACTGTGAAAAATGTGGCCAAATTCACATTTTCTTACTTCATTCAAAATGGGGACATTCAGAGGTAGCTCACAATAATCACATTTTGACACTTCCTCATTCCTTACTGGCAGTGGCTGATATCCTAAATATTTCTTTTGTAGAAATCGTTCCATTAAATCCTCAAACTACAAATTACAGATAAAATGAATCAAAAGTGTAAAGAAAGAAAATTGTAAGAACATTAACGTTAATGATTTGTTAGAGTTGCCTTCATGAAAAATGTCATATCTCTTGTAAAATTATTTATCAAATATATTATACCATAAACTACAACTTGTTAATAAATAAAACGGCAACATATATATGATGTTTAGAATACATAAGGTGTGTCCCATTGGTCTAGGTTGGAGGATTTCGCTCATTGGCATACTAGATGGAGAAAGGTTGATTTAATGTTTTCGAAGTCTGTATTCCTATATTTGTAAACAAACAACATACACAGGTTTTTCAGAAATATGAAAATCAAAATGTTCTTTGTTTGCAAATATACAAAAAATTATAAATATCTTTTTTGTTGAATTTTTCGGTGCTAATAACATGATAGGTATATTACTAATTACAAAAAAATGAGATACAAAGATTTTTGGAAAATTTTGGTTTATATCCACAGAGGTAGGTCAAAACAAATTTACCCATTAAATTTTTCTCAAGAATATGCAAATCAGCCATTATCTAATATACTGATGTGGACCTCGCCGCACTCAAGACCAATTTGGGGTAACACTGTATGCCTGACAACTCTAGCAGTAAAAGATTTGCTACATTGCAAAGAGGTAACAAATCTGTATTGATGTTATACAGAGAAATCCAGAATGGTGGATGGGGAAGTCAATAAAGAATGACACCAAAATGATTAAAACTGATTTCCGTTTTATTAAAATGTATTTCCTTCTCATCCAAACCTATCACACATTCCAAATCAAGTTGCCAATCTTGTATAAAGAGATGTATGTTAGCTGCACAGAAAAAAATGTAACGACTAGATATTCCTGTATTATCATACATCGGCGGCCTCTCGATTTAGGACAAACATATTTAGATTAAATGTGAAATTATGAAAACAATATTATAGATTTCATAGTTGTCTCATGTTTGGTAGTACTAAAGCACTGTGGCACTTGAGGAGCTGCCGTTGTTATTACAAAATAGTATCATTCTAGTTGAAATTTCCACTCTTACCTTTTGTGAAGTCGTTTCATTTACAATATTTCTAATGAAATTGACAGCTAAACCTGGATGCTCTACAGTAGATGCCAATATACCACACTGATAATATTTTGCATCCAATTCACCATCTGGTATGTGTTGTGAGTATCTCTTTAATAAGCGTGAAGTATTTTGAGGTCCAATATACTGAATCATTAAAATACCTATACATGACCATGACCACGTTCCATCTATGTCTATGTTCTCTCCACAGTTCAAACAAAACCCTTGTTTCAGTTTAATGATTAATTTGATGATTTCATCGCAAGTATCATATGTAAACATTGGCATAAATTGTTCAAACAGATCCTTGTCACTAAATTGAATTATCAAAGGTAAATTTAAAAGTACATCGTTTATGTTGTTTATCCTACTCAATTTATATTTATATAAATAAGGAATGTTGTCTAGAAGAATACTTCCTTCTGAATGATCCAATATTTTACTTCCCAATTTGTAATGTTCTGGTGGTTTTTTATGGGCTCTTGGCAGAGGAAATTTACATTTGCAACTGAGGTTATCCGACATATTTAATTCTAAAAAAGTTTCTCTTAAAAACTGCAATGTGTTGCTGTCTAGATTTCTTACATCACATTTTTTTTTAGATGCTTGTTTTAAAAACTGTACTTTACACCATGGAGCTGCATCCTCACTATTTAATTTTTCTACATATATAATAAAATCTTCAAATAACCTTAAAATATCACCCAAATTTAGTCGGTCTAATAAAATACTAGATTCAGTCAACTCAGCAGATTTATGAGTTTTATTAAGTTGATACTGCTTATATAGGGACAAAAACTTAGTGTTTTCTTCAGTATTTAATTGCAGAGTATCTGGTCTTCCAAAATTATTGTCATTAGAATTACTTTGCAAATTATTTCCTAAATTTTCTTTTATGGTGTTCTCCGAATTTCCAAATGATTTTTCTATTGCGTTTGTATCATTTTTTAATTTAACTGTTACATTTGAAGCAATATTCTTAAAGTTCTGGACAGACTCTGGCATGTAGTTATCATATTCCTCTAAGATTTGGTTTCCATGTGCATTCTCAATTGACACAATTCCATTTATTTTTTTCTTTCAGTCTGTTTTTTATTATATTCTTCCAGAACAAGTAAAATTGGGTTTATTTTTTTCTAATAACTCTGTGGCTTGTAATTCAATTAATTTTGTCTTTAAAGCAGATATTAAATGTATGTCTCTTGAATCTTCTACTAAATTTATTACATCTTTGGCATAATTTGCACACAGTTGAGCACATAAAAAATATTGCTTATTCAATAAAGTTTTAACAATTATATCATCTAATAATGTCAGAGAAATTGTGTTTATTTTTAAGTCATCATGCCATATGTATATAAAAGAATTCAATATTTTAATACCCTTAATATTTTCAAATGAATTATTCCAAAACATTAAACTACTAGTTTTTGGATCAAAAAAATATATTGCTTCTGAATCATATGTGAAGATAAATCTATTAAAAATAGGGTAGATTTTACCAAAATTAAAGTTTTTAGGAACTTCTTTAGTTTCTTTAAAAGTGGATATATTCATTATTGCATCTACCTCATCTGTAATATGTAATAAATCAGAAGCTCTCTGACCCAAAGAATCCCTAAACTGATAAGTGGCAAGTACAGTTGCCTCAAAATTTGCCCTCCCAAAGCCTAGCACCTGGACGTGCACAATAAATTTTAACTTCACTATTATTTAAGGCTGTCACAAAATTTTCATCCTCTCTTATTGTATTAAATATTCCCCTAAAACTTTGGTTTACATCTGTTGAATCACTACTAGTGACATTAAAGAAACAAGCTCCAAAATTGCCATCCCTCATTTTCTTTCCTATTTGCTTGTACTGTTCTTTCTCTGTATCACATAAATAGGAGCGAGTCTGAGTAGATATGAGTAAATAAGTTAAATAGGTGTCTAACTGAACAATACAAGAATCTAGATGCATTAAAACAGTAGAAAGCGTCTGGAACATCGTCTGAAAGGATACATTCATGAAAATATTAATTAGGTGATGAATAAAAACAATATACCAACAAATTATTCAATGAAGAAATGGATATTCTTCCAACATTATCTCCTGCGTAAACATAATTTCTATGCCACTTCATTGCAGTTACAGTACTACCTTCATGTTCACTATTTATAAAAGGCTTTAAATTTGAATCTAAAAAATTTTCTAAAATAATAACAAAACCTTTTGAACTGGCTATCCCCATATTTTTTTTCATTCGGAGCAATTAAAATTTTTGTGGCAGAACCTTCCTAAAAAATGTTTTTTAGAACAACTAAAATAATATAAAATTGGTTCCAATTTTTACTTTGCTAGGAATTAATTTGATGAATTCACATGGTTCTCGTTTAAATATATAAATTCCTCCACTACTTGCACCAAAAACTATGTAGTTTTCTGAAATATCGAAACTTGTTAACTATAACAGAATTAAAATGTATTTTAGTAATTATCAAATTACCTGCTCTAAGCTCACCTTAATACGTTGGGTACACTTAAAAGTTTGAGTTATCACAGTATTTAAAGTACTTAAATATTCAACTAAAATATACTTATCCATTTTTAGCCCACTTTTTTTAAAAAAGGTTATGTTTTTATTTTTGACGTTTCTATAATTAAACCACAAGTGCAGGCAACATGAAGAAAATAAATGTCAACTAAAAATGGATATTATTTGACAAGTGACAGAGATAACTAATATAATTTTCGCTTATTAGAAAGAGAGCTGGAAATAACAGTTATTTACTATTTGTTAGTAAAGGTTGGCAATGGCAGTAGACACATACCTATTAGAAAGTGCAATGGACGGGTAAAAATTCTGAGTGAAAAAAGTTAATTTTGCAATATTAATTTATAGTTATTTTCAACAGTTGTGTTAAAATTTGTTACGTTCGAGTGTTATAAATTAGAAAATTCATTAATACATTTAACTGTCAAAAAATTATTTGGTCACTTCCCAAAAAAAATAATAAATGTACTGATAGGATATTGTTTAGCAACATTTTGCAAAAATGGATTTGTCGTCTGACGTTCAAGATTTGCACCAACAATTTAAGTTTATTAAAGCTCGAAACGAAACGCTTTCTCCAAAGCCTGCCAGTTCTAAAAGTGTTTGTGATTTTGATATCATAGACGTGAATAAAATTAATTTTGGAAACGATGAAACTTGGTAAGTAATAATTATAAAAATATGTTTTCTGGTAAATAAATAAGAAATGTTTTCAGGTTGTACAAAGTACCTAATGGCACTGAAAATCCAGTTATAGATTTAAACAACTGGTTACACAAAGATTTAGGAAATATAAAAGATGATGATTTCTTTTTAAATTCTGCTAAATCTCAAAATGATTATCAAAAAAAGTATTGATACTAGAACATTCACGCGTCCAAAAAAGAGATTTACCCGTCCAAGTATTGAGAAATACAACGAAGAAGTGTATGGCAATAGTGATACACAGAACGAAAGAAAGCCCTCCCTGAATAATATGAAGAAATCAAATGACAGTGGTATACTGTCCGGTAGTTCTATTATACAGGAAGTATCTGAATCGATAGCAACTTCAGCCAAACCTCTTAATTTCGATTTGTCACAACCCACAAATAGCTATTACTTTGAAAATATTTTAGCCAATTCAGCAGATATAGATTCATTTCAAAATATGTCACCACCTAGTTTGGTAAATTCCATGTGTTCCTCAACGTTTGCCAATTTAATGGAGAGCAGCTTTATTAAAAATGATCCAGTTTTAAGAGAAATCCGAGATACAGATTATACAGAAACTGTTTTGTTACAAGACTCAGAACCACCAATGTTCCAGTCCATTACTGAAAGTCTCGCAGAAAGTTGTAGTAGTATTAATTCTGATTCACCTGAGAGTTTTTTGAAAAAAAATATCATTTAATGGAACATTTCGTAAAAACATTTCTAAAGAATTTGATAAATCTACTCCAGTGAGCAAATTAAACAATTCAGATTTCGATATGAACACAACTTATGAAAAACCAAAAGGAAATGGTGAGTTATTATATAGTTTTTTTTGCAAGTAGAAAATTCTGCACAATAATTATAATTTTATGTTCTTAAGGGTGCCATGTTTGCCTATTTCTCAAAAATCCCATAAATGTCGTGGACAAGAACAATTTTTTTACTTATAATATTTGCAAAAATCAAACAAACAAACAACAGAGGGAAATTACAATATTCATAGATATATGAAAGCGGTAAATATTATAGGTAAAATTGTCAACTTTGACTAATTGAAATGTTTGTGATACGTAAACCATATTTATATTTATATGTTTTCTACGTGTTTAATGAATAAAAGTTATTAAAATTTATACTATATTTGCATTTTTTCTACTAAAGAATACTTTATAGTCGTATGGTTCTAAGTACAAATGCAAAGGTTACTTAATTTTACTCTAATTCGTAAAATTTGGGATAAATTGAAACCGTTCTATATGCATCTTGTTAGGCAAACATGGGATTACTCTGTTCCATACATTCCACATATAAAAATGGAACCAAAGTGACTTTTCTAAAGACTGTAGTTTTAAATTTGTTCTCTTGTAAAAATAGTAAATTATTTCTTAAAACCATGTAATTCTCATGTAACAATTTGTTGAATATATATTAGTCGAACAATATTAAAATTTTTACAACGTAAGACTGATATAAGAAGAGTAATGTAAACGAATTAAAGAATAAATTTAAAGTTATTTAAACTTAAAATCAAAATTTGTGACATAAAGAAAACTATTTTTATGCAAAATTTTTGTTTGCAGAGTTACATTATAGAGCAGTTACATGTATCTTTGAATTGAAAATAATTTTCAAAACAAAACCCATAATATCCTCTATTTTGAAAACTAAGCATTTGTGAACTACTTATAGCAAGTGTTTGTGATAATAACATTGTTTCTGCAAAGGAGTCATGGTTTTTTAAACACTCAGTATTGAAAAATTAGATTAAATTTTTTTTGTATCATATTAAAGGGAACTTAAAATATACGTAAAATCTATGTTTAGTACTTAACATCTATATTTATACATACAGATTTTTTTGTTTTGCATCAGGTATATTTTAAGTAGCAGTAGTATCTTTTATTTTTACTTTTAAAGATATCATTAATATTAATAGAGTATTCCTCATGCATGATTATGGCAACTTATCAGATATGAGTTAAACATCAACACATCATAACTAATAAGTTATTACAATTTATTTCATTCTATTTGGAATATAATTATTTAGTTAGTTAATCTACTTCATCCATAAGCCGTATAGTCTGAAAGTCATAGTAATCTCTATCCAAAGTATAATTTTTTAGACTAAAAAGTGCTATAGCTTCTAAGTTCATATTGGTTTATTTTTCATAAATTCTAATAATTTCTGTCTCAAACAGCATGCAGTTTTCAAGTGTCTACATAATTAATCACTTTTTTACCCATTATTATTTTTTCTAAATAAAAACCACAAGTATAATTAATTTCCAACAGAACGTTATTTTTCTTTATCAATAAATAACATTGTTGATATACTAATAAGGTGCCTACAGACACACGTATGTACATGTCTTAAGACATGAATGCACGTTCATGTATGCGCGTTCATCTATATGGTATCCATGTTACCTACACACACAATTATATCAAGCAGCAGCAAAAGACATGTTCGACAGACTTTTAACTGAAATTTTGTCTACACACTGGCATACATAAACGTGCGTTAATGTTTTAAGACATGTACATGTATCTGTGAGCACCTTTATGTAAAATTAAGCAAACCAAGGGTGATTCTATGTTTTTTGTCATATCTATATCTATTAAATGTTAAATATAAAAAGTGTTCATGGTTATACAAGCCTACTTGCTTGATTCTATTTACATAATATAATATACTAAATTTTATGGGGATTGTATCTTTCAAAGGTGGTTAGTTGCTTTAAATGATGAAGTATTTATTTCAGTAAATTTTTATTTCACTCTTCATATTTTAGAATCTCAAATGGACTATGTTCAAAATAATAGCAATGCAGAAATTCCTGCCAATAAACAACTGTTTCCTAATTTTAATGGTACATATCGCCGAACTCCTAAATCAAGTGGTATGTTCAGAAAGTCTGATGTAAAAGAGGCAACAATAAATTTAAATTCCACATTTGATGTATCACCAAAAGAACACATATTGGACCAAAATACTACACAAACACTTATTAAAGACTGCAGCATAAAAAGTTTCGAGGGCAAAAAGTATTTTCCAAACAGCCGTACGATTATTAATGAAGATACGGTTGAAGACATGAAAAAAACAACTCTCTGAAACAGTACAAATCACGGATTTGAATAGGTTAAGTTATTGTCTCGATGAGGAAAATGTTAGGTTAGATTCTACTTATAACGAAGATAACAATGATCTGAATAGGACAGTAAATATGCAACGTTCATCACTCGGTTGCCCTACGGGATCTGCTGATAGTCTTGATAGGATGAGCAGTTTATCAAATAGTAGTAGAGAATCAAATAAAATGCTTAATATGGCAGATGTGGATGCAATTGTTGAGATGCAAGAAAGAAGTAAGTATATAAATTATTTTTCAGCAAAAATCATACTGTAGTTTTTCTATCAGTATAGTAATTAAAGTGAGCAATATTCCTACTACAAAAAGTTTGGATGTGTTTTAGACAAATTACAGTGTAGTCTAACTAGCCAGCTTACCCACATAGTATTTACCATCTAGTATAATATGCAATTTTTTCAACTTTGGGTGTTATTGATTGATTTATATTTTTGAGCAATCTGTGATTTAATATGATACTACCAGTTCGATCTTCTCAAGTACATTTAACATATTTTTTAATTGGTGTAATGGATTTGAATTATTTAATTTCTCTTTAAATTATATGCAAGGTACTATTTTTTTATTATGATATGCCTGTTTAAATTTGTAAAGCAAAGTATTTTTTGGATCTCTGATTTTTTTGTTAAATTTTTTGACATAATAATAATTGCCTTTTTAACTTTATATTTCAAAAAAATAAGATTTTGATTTAATTCATTCATTATCACTATGCCGTCAATTTAACTTCACCTAAGATTTGAGAAACCATCATTTAGAGTAATAGTGGTAATCAAATGTCTGTCAATATATAACATTTTTTAAGATCTACATTATTATGCCATGGTTTATAGTATTAATAATTTTCTGAAAAAAATATATTAAAAAGTTTTGTTAATGCTTGTCGCGTGTAAAATCTATATGAAATAAATAAAACAGAATTTATTTGTGACATTTTTTTCTGTCAACCAAAAAGTGTTGTGTCACCTTAAGTAATTTAGCTAACAAGAAGACCTCCAGCATCCGCTCTAAAATAGTGTTATGACTTTTAGTGAGAAAGATATATTTACATAATAATTTACATGTTTATTTCTAGGTACAGTTAACCTTCTATATAATAATTCTCATAATTCTCTGTAACCCGAATATGTTTCTGTGCTCTTGATATATACCTCATACTAGAAATATTTTCTTTAACTAAAATTCTCTCTTAACTCGACCAATTTCAGAGTGATTTAGGAAGGTCGAGTTAGAGAAGTTTGATTGTATTTTTATTAATAGTCCACTTATTTAATAAATTAATTTTACAATTCCATTTTTTATAGTACACAGTCTTTTGTTTAATTTATCTTGAAACATTATTACCTTAAGTACCTTCTTTTCAATTTTCTCTTGCTAGATATCATTCAAAAATATTTATTAAAAGTTACTGGTGCCGTACGTGATGCCCTGAAATTTTAAATTTCCTGTATTATCCCTGTACCGAAAGGATTGTGGGTAAACTCTCAATTAACTAATTACATATTAAAAATAATTTACTTTTCTTTGCAGGTCTACAGCAAGTTATGTCAACACCAAAACCCAACACAGGACCAAAAAAAACTATGGGAAAACAATTTCATTTCGCCTATTATCTCAAACGAACATTTATCTGATTCAGACTTGTCTTCCAATGATGAATATAAAAGTGTAAAGTCCTCATTTTCACTGGAAAATTATAATAGTAAACCCACGAAAAGTCTAGGTTACTTGGGCACTAATATTGACACAAAAGTAAAGACAAATCCACGTTCAACTTTTACTTTAGCTAGCCAAAAGCCATTACAAGTAATTTCGAGCAACATAAGGGCTTCATATAGCAATTTAAGGACGGTTCAGTCCAATATTCCTGGCTCGCAGAGTAATTTGTACAAACCTAGTACTGTTAATAGACCACCATCATCTGCGACTAATTTGAAGACTATGGGACAAAAATTGAAGGGCTCCTACACTAGTCTAAGACCAATAAGTGCGAATTTACCGGTGGCACCTCCTATAACCTCCCAACTGAACATTACAGCAACTCTGCCTAGAGCAACAAATCCCAATGTTACACAAAATATTGATGTTCATTCGAAGGTTGTTGAGGTAAGTAGTATCATTTAACAATTGTATGAAATTAAGAATATGGAAAAATCCGTCTCATGGATAAATAGGAAAAGTGAGGTTATCTGTGTCCTGTAATGGGGTATCTTCAAACAATGTAGAATGTAGAAATCAAAAATAAAGCTTAAACATTTTTTCATTAAATTTTATGATCTACACTCGAAGTATGAGTTAAATACCAAAATATGACATGAAGTTTACTAGTAAATAATAACACTGGTCTGCAACGAAATCCTCCTTTAAAAAATTATGCTATAAGTATGAAGATTTTAATGCTCTGAATCTATTCCCGTTGGCCGATTTTTTTCTATCACGTCTAGATCTTTTTATATGAATTTTTTTTTTAAATTTCATGAATTTTGTTTTTTTTTTTAATTTTTTTTTTTGGTCAACATCAAGAACAGTATACATACATACAAAATAAGTTTTAGCGAGTTGTAAGAGAAAGAAAGTAAAGTCACAGCGAATACTGCGCATGCGCATATCTACTACCATAAAAATCACTGTCAATACTTTCTTTCTTTCTCTTACAACTCGCTAAAACTTATTTTGTATGTATGTATACTGTTCTTGATGTTGACAAAAAAAAAATTAAAAAAAAAACAAAATTTATGAAATTTAAAAAAAAATTCATATAAAAAATCTAGACGTGATAGAAAAACTCGGCCAACGGGAATAGATTCAGAGCATTAAAATCTTCATACTTATAGCATAATTTTTTAAAGGAGGATTTCGTTGCAGACCAGTGTAATCTTCAGTTTTTTAGCTATATTTATTTTGCAACACAAAAATATTGTGTGAAATAGGGTCTGATTCCCTTGAACATAGTCAGCTAATTCTAGTTAGCTGGGTAATAATGGTCTTGAATCACTTTGGTTCAACCTTTTTCTACTACAGCAAGACTGGAGCTATTTTGGCAAATAAAAAAATAAATTAGACAACCCTCAAATCCAAATTGGAGCTACACAGGCAAGCACGAATCCAAGAGGAGGCAATGGGTGCAATTGCCCCCCTTGGGCCGTCAAACATTTTTTTACTGAATATGGTAATGACATTACTTTTCGAAAATTCATATAAATCTTGTTTCGAAAATATAAATACATCTGGTAATATTGAATTTTTGATTTTTTTTCCCCTTAACATATCGTTTTTGTCCACTGAACATGAATTTCGAACCCAAAATTTCTGCTCGGCTATACTTTTCAAGACATCGGAGTGCAAAATGTCATGATTTCCCACTGCCTCTTGCAGTATTTATTCACATTCACATTTTTTTAGTTTATATTAATAGGGATTCTTTGAGTAGTTGTGGGTAAGGGCCGTAAATGCAGATCGTTCCTTCTTTTACATAAAATACGGAATGCCCGCCAGCAGCGGAAGGAATATACTGCTTTTATAACCCTCGCCCTATTAGTGCATAAGGGCCATAAATTATTTCAATAAGATTTGAATATCTAGTTAGCTACTCCAATATTGCCAACCAAAGTTACTACATACAATTCAATTAACAGGTTAATATTTCATAGCTTGTTTGTTCAAAATAACATATTTAGGTATGTAAAATCAGGTTATATTTTGGTGCATTTTCAACGATTATAGTGGCTTCGTTGTTGACCGATAAGGACACTTGTCATTCACCCAGGAGTCCCGGTTTCTATCCCCAATCGAGGAACTAGGATTTTTTCTAAGCCAGAAATTAATCCTAGCATACTGGATTTTGGTACCTTGAGGTACACTTGATTTAAAAAAAACTGGTACACTTTCTTTTAGCTATGTAAATCATTCGTTCTTTGATTGATATTAATAATCTTACAAATGTCACTTTGACGTTAATCAGTGGCGTTATTATTGAAAATGGTTCGACATCTAACAGATATTCAAAAATTTCGAATTGTTTCTAAAATTGAAGATGGTTGGTCCATAAGAAGACTTGCTGCTGAATACAATGTGAGTAAAACAACGATAATGAGTGTTAAAAAACAATGGGAAACCAAACAAACGGTATCCCGTAAAGTTGGTTCCGGTAGGCCCAGAAAGAGCATAATCAAGAAGATGAAAATCTTATAAATTACCTAATAGAAAACCCTTTTCAGACTGCAGTAAATGCAATTTCAGAGACAAATTTCCCTGCTTCGGTATCTACTGCTTGCAGAAGAATAAAACTGCAAAGCGACTTGAAGAGTTGTTCAGTGGCTAAAAAAATACAAACTTTCAGAAGAAAAGAAGCAGGGTAGGATTATTTTTGCACTCAACTACATAATCAATGATGAAAACTTCTGGGGACAAGTTGTCTTTTCTGACGAAAAGGTTTTTAAATCCTGTAACGATGGACATGTTCGCGTATATAGGCCTCCTTCCACTTTCGATCCACAAATATCAGGAAGGTTTTCAGTCAATGTCTGGGCTTGGATGAGCCTAAATGGGTTAGGTGTGTGTTGGAACAGTGGTGGTCATCTCAATTCCATTAAATATATTGAAATATTAGACAATATTATGTTGCCGTCAGTAATAGAGGTGTTTCCGGAAAATAATTTTATTTTCCAACGACAACTACTCCATACATACGGCCCATCGTGTCAGGCAATGGTTTCTTAATAAAAACATAGAGTTGTTACCGTGGCCATCTAAAAGTCCGGATTTAAATCCAATTGAAAATGTATGGGGACTAATGGTAAACATATAAGAAAATTATATAACCATCCAAATAATGCCCAAGAATTGGAAGGGATAATTGAAGACGCTTGGGAGAACTTGTCGCAAAAAGTTGACCTTGCAAGAAATCTGATTTTGTCCATGCCTGCAAGACTTCAGGCAGTTTTATACGCTAATGGAGCAATGACAACATATTAGTTAATTCTGTATTACGTAATTGAAGTTCATTTATTTTATTTTTTTTTATTGTATTTTTATGTTCAGTTTGCATTGTTTACATTTTTTTTAATCTGAAGAGGTATTTTTGTGTTCTTATTTTAAAAATAGAATTATCATTATTCAGTTAGTATTTTAATTACAACTATTAGTAGAATTATCCGTAACAAATATTATTTTTTTAAACAATAATATGGCAGGCTTGAAAATGTTTTGAAAAAGTTATTTTTTAATTATTTTTTAAAATTCCATTTGAATAAAATAAAAGAGAAAGGTTTAATAAGTTTAAAAACACAAAGAAAACCGATCTCCCCCAAAAAACCCAGGTCCGGGGTAAATCACCTCTTCTCCACCCCCCTCTCGACATGCCTGGCCAGCCCTATTTACAGACATATGCACACAACTAAACTATTAAGATTTTCGATTACAAGAGTTGTACCCGTTTTTTTTAAAATCAAGTGTACCTTCAGGGATTCAAGGCAATGTATTACCTGCGGTATTTAATTTAATTTAAAAAAAGTATTATTAATGTGAATGTATTGGAGTGCTTAAAAATAATCCCTTTAGATAGTAATAAATTATAAAATTTATGAATATGTATATACTGCAATAGGCAGTGAGGACATGTGAAATTTTTGCACTTTAAGCTTCAATATCTCATAAAGTATAGGTGAGCAGGAAATTCATGTTCAGCAGACAAAAGTGAATAAGTATGTTAGGAAAAAAAAAATCGAAAATCGGACGTTCTGTAATATATCATTACCATACTTTTAAATACTGCTCAATTCATGGAAATTATCATAAAAAAATAAAAATCCTCAAAAGGCCTGTATTTTTTTTATTACACACCATTTCTGGCATTTCTTATTAGGTATTTTTCAATATTTGTGTCAAGTGCCCCCCCCCTAGGGAGCTCCAGGATACGCGCTTGTGCACAGGCGGGATTTACATAGTTAAAAAAAACACGAACAAACAACCACTGCCTTTGACTTTGTCAGGGTCGAAGCTGGAATTTGAACCCGGAGGTCGGTAGACAGTAATACCAGCTACACTCTGGCGCAATGCGCTACCGAGTTCGGATTTCCTCCGGTTTTCAGGGTCAAATTTCTAACTCAGAAATTATTAATAAAGGCGCTGTCATTCTAGTTCTCGCCATGGTAACCAAATAGAAATTTCTGAATCCTATTGGGAATTTAAGCCTTCACGTCAACCCACAGTGGGCCAGAATTAATTTCTAACAAGACAAAAACCTAAATTTGTAAGAATTAATTTTGGGAAAAAGCCCTTTATTAGTGCACAGAAATGGTCAATGCATAACAGCATTAATATGAGAATTCTTAAAAACAAATGATTTAGGAATAATGAGCTAGTAAAACACATGAGTAACGTGCGACCATTCTCAGTTTATCAGTTGCTTTTGTATTGTATAGAAGTGGTGTTGTATTCTCGATTGTTCTTCAGAGTGTAAAATCTTTCCTATAGGAATCTTTTTGTTAAAGTTATGCTACTTTTTTTCGTTTTTATTTAACATTTTTTTAATACAGTTATTTTTGATATTACCTTGTTTAAAATATTAACAAAAAAAGTGCTGTTATTTTTAAGTTACATATTTACTTACATTTATAAAATTGCACACTGTAATTTGGAGTTTTTAAGGAAGCTTGTAAAATAACTTGTAACTAATGTAGTGCCCATTTTTTTCAAAACTGGCTCCTCTTAAAAAGCTTACAAGAAACATTTTTTCTTTAGAGTGCCTCACGAAGTTTGGAAAAATGAAAATTTTTAGCAATCCTGACAAAAAAGGGGATTTCAAGATCAATACAGCCCTGCATACCAATACCTCGTACCAAATATGAAATGAAAACCGCTGACAATTACTTGAGGATCAGAACTTCCTCACCGTAGTAAAACACGACATGTGGTGGAGTTTATAATAAAAGTAATTTTTGACGTTTCAAAGAAGTCACTTTGACGTTTCAAAAAAGTCACATTTTTTTACGTTTCAAAAAGGTCACATTATTTGATGTTTCAAAAGTCACATTTTTTGACGTTTCAAAATGTCACATTTTGACGTTTCAAAAAAGTCACATTGGTGGAATGTCACTGATATTTTTTTTAGACCGATATTGCTCATCAACGAACTCAATCTCTTCCTTGACCTCTAGAATGTGTGTACCAAATTTGAAAGCTGCTTTATCTCAAAAACTGTAGCTGCTATCGCGAACACACACAAAGATAGAAAATTTTTGCTTTCTGAAATTTCGTGTATCGTCATAATTCGTCGAGATTTGTCCAGAAATGCAATAAAACTTTTCAAAATTTTTTTCACGAATATATAATTTCCTCACTGAGGGGTGAGGAAGTAATAGAAGAAAATAAAGACTGCGAAAAATTTATTTTTTTCAATGCCCTCATTGAGCCCTCAAAATAACCTTATTTCGTTGAAATCTATCAATTTTTGGTATTTAAAGTGAATCCCTGTATATTTTTGAATTCGTTAGCACCTAAAAGTTTGATTATAAAATTTTCGTAGATAACAATACATAATAACCAGAGTTCGGGAGGTAACGATAAATTACGTCAGTTCCAGGGTTAACGCTAGGTGATATGTCACCGCGTAAATATGTTCATGCATATATAATGAAATATCTTACCTTGTGGTTATTTTAACAAGTTCGATAACATCCAGTTAATACAAAGAGGGCTGAAAATATTGGTGAATGTAACACTAACACCCACATGTACATATTTTTAACTAGCGATCACAAACAAAGTAAAAGTATATTATTAATATTAATGCACCCACTAAAACATTTGCCACCCTCCAGCTACAAGCATTGGTGGTTTTTTTATCCACACTAATCCAGACATATTTATCCGCTCACACACTTTTTATGACTGTCTGAGGAAATCTTCCTTTAATGTTACTTTGACGTTGCAGCTTATGTAATATAATTCTGTGCCGTTAAATTTCAACTCCGGGAAATCACTAATCCACAAGTTCACTTTATCCTCTGAAGGAATTAAACAAGACATTTTAATTGTCTTTAATTTTGCACTGAATGAATCTACGTGTTATTCACATAGACGTTTTATAAATATTACGTATTTAGTGTGTATTCAACATGGGGCAGTGGACGTAACCGTGATAGCAGCCAAGGCGAATCCGTCTATATCTATCTATACATTCGCATTGCTATTGGACACTTGACAAAAATGAGCATCCCCGTCAAGATGTCGATTAGTAGGTATTTGTTTTTTATAGTTGCAGGCCGTCCAATTACTTGACAATAACCCTTAATTTTTTGTTCTCTTTTTTATAAAGAAAACAGATTTATTGTATAGTACATAAGAATATTTTATCATTTCATGTTATTTGGGAATGTTTCATTAGGTGTTTACAATGTAATACTATATCTATGTAATTCGTCTCTGGAATTTTTCGTTACCTCCCGATCTCGATTGATAATACAAAATTGATGAAATTATCAAATGATCCTTTTTTGGTCAGTATTAAAAACATGTATGAGTATAAGAAAAAGAAAACAATCGGAGGCATACTCATTTGGCTAAATCAAGAAAAAAAGTAGTAGTAGTAGTAGTAGTAGTAATAATAATAATAATAATAAATAAAATGCAGTAAACAATTTCTGTAAAAACTGCCAAATATTTATTTTAGATTATCTTGTATTAAAAATTACCACAATAATTACAATGCAATAGTTCCAGAGGCAAAATATCGTTTCCATATCCAAATGTAGAATTGACACAGGTCAAAAATTGTTTTTGTTTGATAAATGAGTAAAATAAAGAATTTTGCCTGACTAATTTGGAGAATATTCTGGGAAAATATCTCATTCTTTAAATTTGAAACAATTTTTCTGTAATTAGTATTAAAAAAATCTGATTGTAAATGCAAACTTTTAATAGCGCTAATGAACACTATAAACACCACAGAAATTAGACAACCCCCGAATCCAAAGCCGAAGCTGCACGGGCGAGGGTTACACATAAGAAACGCACCCACAGCCATTCCCACCGACATTGCCAGTGCCGGTGAGGGGATTCGAACCCGTAGGATGATGGAGAGATTATCTAGTCATACTTTATCTAAATCAAAATTCAAAAGTCTTTATTATACACCTAATCCAAAACTTGTAGCACTCTTTTTGGTTTTTTAGTTCCACAGTTGCAGCATAAAATAAAAAATTTTCTTTATCTTTGAAATGTTGTAACTCCGTTAATATGATGTAATTAAAGAGGTTTTGTTTTGAGCCCCTCTACTTAGTCTGAGTAGTTGACTGCGTAATTCAGAAACATCCTGTAAATTATGCTTTTCACACTAGGTCCCTCCGATGCCCAGAGAAAAGGTTACTGTAGCTGGTGACAATCATTTCATTAAACCCCAGAACCCTAGAACTAGTGGCTTGCCTAGACCCACAGGTATTCCTAGACCTGCTTCAAGAATACCCGGACCCCGTACTAATATAAGGTAATTGTTTTAAGTATCTGGTAAACTCAGATTTGACAAAAGAATTACAATCATTATTTCACAATCAACTTTATTTTTATTTTTAATATTTAATTTGATATAAAATTGTGTAAAAAAATACATATGAAACTCATCGCTACATATTTGTTATCTTTTTTGTATATTTCTTAAAAAAAAAATGGTTGGAAGCATATTGGGGACTAAATTAATTTTGAATAATCCTTTTCACACAATAGAAATACCAAAGTAAAATATGGAGAAGTAATCGTAGTCAAAAGTCGAATCGAGTATAATTATATCCAGAAAAATAACTATAGGCGCAAAAAAAATTGTGAAATTTTTTGTTAGACAGCCTAAATTTAATATTTAAAAAATTGCCTGTTATGTAATCAGTTTCTTGTAATAATACAAGTTTTGTTATGGCACCATATATTGGATATTTCTCACAATTTGCTTAT
Organism: Rhamnusium bicolor; assembly: GCA_029963845.1. Taxonomy (NCBI): domain Eukaryota; kingdom Metazoa; phylum Arthropoda; class Insecta; order Coleoptera; family Cerambycidae; genus Rhamnusium; species Rhamnusium bicolor. The sequence goes on from JANEYF010001881.1 coordinate 194,170, forward strand.
GCAATAGTATTTGAAAATCTAAGCTTTCTAATTTTTTTTCGAGCTCCATAAAAGGATAAAAAAATTAATAAAGTTTTGACCAAACACGAAGAACGGTACTGTCATGTTACCAGTTTTACTTATTAGTTATTAGTAGGGTTGGCAAAAATGCGCCGCAGGACATAAGCATATGTATCATAATACGTGTAATAAAAGAAATGAACTAGTAATAAAAGCAATAAACTATTACAATTTATAACAATGTATGCACAACTTACCCTTTTAACTAGCTTGGTTATCACAAACTGGAAAAGATGTATAAAAACTTTGCAGCATCATGTACGTTTCTATAGTTGTCTCCGAGAGTAATGTATGACAGGCTTATTTTTGCGTCACCTATAGAGTGTAGCAGTCTATTCACTATTTGCAGTGACTCCGCTAATAACAATGCACTGCTTTGTAAGTTTTGTATGGCATCATGTACAATGAACTTTATAGTTCTTGTGAATAGTTTTTAAAGCTGTTTCAACAGAAACATCTTCGAATTTTGTCTGGCTTTCTGTAATAGCTGCAGCCTCGTATGGATTGAATTGTAGTATCACAACTTTTATTTGTTGTAAATATTCAGCATAATAAAAAGCTGCCTACAGCCATGTTACCCAACGTGTAAGAATCGGCTGTGGTGGTTCGGGAATACCGGGGCACTTGCTATGAAATGCGCGAAGATGTTTAGATGATTTAAGAAACACTTTTTTGTACTTGTTATTAATGCATCTACCTCTGGAAAACCTTGTCGGATAGTTTCTGACACAAGGTGTAAAGCATGTCCTTTACACGTAACATGTACCAACCTACAACCATGTTCTTGAAGAGAATGGCCTACCAAACGCATTGTCGAGGTAGTATCGGTCACAAACATCAACACTTGACTTTTTGACAGGTCAAATTTTTCTAATGCCTCTAGCACCACCTGCGTAATTGTTTGGCCAGTACACTCAATTAATCTTTTGCTAGCTAGTAACAGTGAAAATGTCGGTTTAAGAGGGTCCAGTACACGTACTATAACATTTAAAATAGAATTTTCTTTACAATCTGTCATCTCGTCAACACAAAGCCACAGCCGCGAGTCGTGCATTGTTTTGTACACATTTGATCTATTTACAATGTCTTCGCTTACAGTTGGTACATAGTTACGCAACGTTGTGCGACTTGGTAACGTCACCTTGGGATTGTATTTATTCCAGAATTCCTGAAATGGTTGTTTATCGAGTATGTGCAGCGGAACATCACAAGCAATCAGCATTAAGAGTAAATCGAACATAAACTAGGTTGTCGAAGGCACGCCATTTTTTGTTAGTTTTATGTTGCACATAAATTACGTGAAGTTTATAATCACGTTTGTCTCAGCATATCAGGTATGTCCCGTACACCTTACAAATTATTATAGCACCATTGTAGAATAAATCTGGGAATTCACTGATAAATTTATTCACTTTGTCAGCGTATGACCGTTTTTTTATCCTTGGGTAGGTCTGACATACTTTATTATTAAGTTAATATCAAGAATAAAATACAACAAATAAAATTATCAACAATACAATGGAGAGGAATAAATTACATTGTACACACCACAATAGACTAAAATCAAATGTTAGTCTTCGCTAAAATAGTAAACAAGTCTTGCTTACGTATTTGGGTGTTTCTCTACCTGGCACTGCCCGTGACTTGCGGGCCGGTTTGCCAACCCTAGTTATTAGTGTGTCCCTAGTTACAGCATATTTATTTCATTGACAAACTAATGTTTTGTATTAAAAAAACATGAGGCTTTTTTTGAATTACAACTATCATAAACCAATGATATGTCATTTTGGAAATTTCCGAAGTTTCGATAACAATTTTTATCAACTTCATGGCCACAATCAAGAACCTTGCTTAAGAACAATCAAGTAAATGGAAATATTCTTAGGTTACCAACCAAAATCTGATATTTCATTTGAATATTATTATTTTTGTGAATTACAAGTTGCAATGCATGCTTTTGAAACATACCTTTCTATAAGGTACCATTCCATTAATAGGTATTTTATAAATTCAGAATTGTTTATCTGATACTTACAATTAGCTAAGTAAAAATGGTGGCACAAACCGACTACAGTATCTACCAAAAACTCTCTTACCTCACAAACTTTCTAATATACTGTTTAAATTTTGAATTTTGATTGGCTATAAAATTTGAAACAACTTTTTTTATTTCATATTTTGTTTCAAAATTAAAGATAAGGCAATTTACTCTTAAGTGAATTTCAAATTTTTTTAATTTTTGACTACCCTGTATAAGAAACATAAGGTTTCTCAACATGAATGGTATTTTTTGGGAAAGCAAAAACTTTTATGTAGAAACACTTTTTCTTGAAAAGTGAATATTTTTGCAATTTCACTTGTAAATCCCCAACCTGTGGAATACTGTATATATAAAACATTTCTACACAAATTTTTTACACAGCAAAAAAAATGTAATGTTCAACAACTGACTGTCCAGTCACTTTTGAATATGACCAGTAACTTTTAGTCATATTGGTCACATTTGGTTAACACTATTTTTGTGAAATTATGTGAATATCGAGAGTAACTACTCCTAAATGTTTAATAAAACGTGTGGAACTAATAATTATTGCAGTACAATACAGTATGTAAATATGTGTATATGCGTGTCTGGAAATTTTTCTCCCATAACCAAAAATACAGATGAAAATATATTTCGACGTGATATAAAAATTTTTTGTAATGTTTGTAAAATTAACAGATATATTGAATAATATTTATAGTTATGTATTGAAGATTACCTATTTTATCTAATCATTGGTTTTATTTTTTAAATATACTTGTAAGACCTATTGCCCTATCATGTACACATAATTTTAAACTAATGTAAAAGGTCCTCTTCAAGGTTATCTAATCAGCCTCATTCATTGATAACCTGCTTGGTGAGTATGATTCATAAAGGTAGATTAGATAAATATAACGCTTCTTCAAATTATAAGTATGCATTGCGTTTATACTGGATTTAGTAAAGATATTTTTATTACTCCATATTTTGCTGCCCCAATTATTAGTTTTTAACACAGCAAGGTAATAATCCCAATGAAAATTAATGTATTTTTTTTTTATTGTGCCGAAACAGCATTTAATGCACTGACCCTCGATTATTATCAACATTAAAAGGGGACTTTTAACTTAAAGGAAGTTTTAGTGGCAAGAATTACCAGTAATTCCAGCAAAACTTAAATCGAGATATAAACCATATTTATATCTCGCCAAATAAACCTCATTTTTATTTAAACCATATGATTGCTATCTGATATATATATTTTATATTTTGTTTGTAATACATTTTCTTTCAATGCATAGTTAGCGAAATTATCCGTCGGTTAGTGTGAAATGGGTGAATTCTATTAGCCAAGAAACTAACTTGACGGATAATTTAACTACCCAAGCATTGATAAAGCGACCCTAAGTTAAAGATCTCTTTAAAATGTTGATAATACCGGGGGTGAATGTATTTATATATTTTATTACTATAATATAACACGGCAAGAAATACACAATACACACTGGTTTAATAAATTAAATTAGTGGATTATGTAAAAACTGAAATCCTGATGATAGTTGGAGGAATCTCTGATAAGACCTCAGAACATAGAGGTAGTTCTACAAACATCAAAATAATTGCAAGTATACTTGACACAAGTTTCACTAACCACGCTAAATTAATTATCCCCAGATAATGCCAACTTGATAGACAAAACGTGTTCGAATGCAGTATGTAATGTTTGTAGAAACTACTTTAGGGTTAGTAACCGCAGTAATTAAATCTATAGTTTATTTGACTTAATAATATATGTATTTTTTTGTCATTTCCACTATGTTTACACATTTAAAACACCAGAGCGAGATTCTTATCTTGGCTCTGATTCTAGGCCTGTTTCGTCCAGATCCACAAACATTAGGCGTCAAACAAAAGATGACTATCAGTGACACAGAAATAAATGTCATTTTGTGTGCCTTATCTTCACATCTCGTAGCTTTCTATTGTAACAAACTATTGGATATATGTAACATATCTCTTATTAAATTGTTTTTCCCTAATTTGTTATTTATATGATATATTTATTGTAACATAATAATATTTAATTTTAATATATTTATATATATTGTGATTTTGTGTCTGTTTAAAATTTGTTCATATAGGTATTTGGAATATTGAACAGCTCTTGATATTGTATTTAAAATGATGTATATAAATTGTAAAATATCGGCTATAAAATAATTATATACATATGTAAAATTGATTTGTGTAGTAGATTGTATTAGTGACGACTGATTTAATAGGGCACAATGTACAGATTTCTTAAAACTAAGAAATGTTTGTGCATGTGACTGATGCTCCGCTCATTCGTATCGTAGATTTTTATAAAATTTTGTAAACGCGATTATAATATAAATGAATTATTTTAAGTGCCTTCTTAGTTAATGTTAAGAGTTTGTTTATTATTTTGTTTTAATAATATCTCAAACCAACATTTTTTTAAAAATTTCCTCCAAGGTATAATGTTAAATTATATTTCTGTGGTGGAACTTGTTTTGCCAACATTTTTTTTTTTTTACTTATGTTTTACGTTATTATTTACTAACGCAATAAAAGAGTATTAACAACAATTGTCTTTTATTTTGTTTTTAGGTCATGTATAAAACCTTAAAAAATATAACTGCAGATATAGTTTCATTGCAGGCATGCATCTTACATCTTTATCAACTTTTTTAACCTGCTAAACGGTTTTGCAGGATTAAACTCCTTATTGTAGGAAGGCTAGGGAGCACATAAAATAATAATCACTGGTATTGAAAACACAACAACTTTAATAAAACTCGCTAAAAACAGTATTCTCTTTTCCACCATTACAATTCATAATTATAATAAAGACATAATCCTATTCCTTCTCTCTCTCTCTCTCAAGTTAGCTGGCTTTAGGGTTATTTGTTCTACCAACTGCCGATTTGGCGGGACATTTAAATTTAAAAAAATATTTCCCCTATAGCTCGGCCAACCTGAATTAGATCGTCCTCGATCTCATAAAACGTACATTAATCTTAAACATAAGTTCATAAGTTATTCTAAGCATAAAAACATAAGATAAAGACATAACAATAGGATACTTTAATCACATTATAACATAACGGCATAATTAAGGATTCCTACACACATAAGTTGAAACATAAGAAATACATAACAGTTTCATAAAATACATAATTCTAAAAAAAATGGTTATATTCACGTAAGTATAAGTAGACAAATAAATCCAAATTAAGTGTAAAAGTCAAAATAGGTAAGTATACATAACAATTTACTTTATATTAAATTGACACTATAAGGTTTTAATCTCGAAGCGTCAATTACACCATCGTAAGGTATCTGGGTGTTCTGAAAACCAATTATATCTGTTACTGCGTATCTGTCATTAGGAAGAACAGACTTAATGACATAAGGTCCTCTATATTTAGGTAGTAGCTTCTTGTTAACTCCGGGGGTTGTGTCAACATTAGCTATCATAACATAATCTCCCAAGTTGTAAGAGTGCGCTTCTTTATGTTTTTTGTCATAATATTGTTTATTTTCGTTTTGAACCCTTTCAATATTTTCAGCAGCTCTAAACCTTAAAGTTTCTAAACTTTCAATTTCTTTTTCACTCATTTCTTCTAATATTAAACGTAAGTTATCTTTAATTTTCCCTACTTGATTTCTTCCGAACAGTAATTTTGAAGGAGTTTCCTTAGTTGAACGATTTACTGTATTGTTAATGCAAAATTCAATATCATTTAAAACTTTATCCCATAAAACTTGTTTTTCGTCAGTAATTTTACCTAATAAAGGAGTCAATAATCTGTTCATTCTTTCAATTTGTCCATTAGCTCTTGGAGCACCAGTAGCTATTAAAATGTGATGAATGTCATTTTCAGTCATAAATTCTTTAAATAAGTGGGAAGTAAAACAACTGCCTCGATCCGATATTATTGTTTTTGGTTTACTATAAGCACGAAAATAAGATTCTAGATATGTAATGACTTCTTGCACGTTAGTTGTTTTACAAGCATAAAACTTAATGAATTTTGAAAACCCATCTACTATTTCAAAAATGAATTTATTTCTATGACTTGTTTTACTCAAAGGCCCATAGTGATCAATATGAATACATTCGAAGGGTAACTTCCCCTTTGGAATATTATGTAAAAATCCCTCAACCCTTCCAGATTTGGGATTGAACTCTATACATTTTAGGCAATTATCTATGTGATTTTTTAATTTTCTTTCTCATTTCGGGAAACCAATAAGTACGAGAAATCAACTCTAATGTTTTTTCTACGCCGACATGACCCATGTCGTTATGGTAAGTATATAATATATTGTATTCCATTTCTTTGGGTACATAAAACAAGATATCGTTCTTAGTTTTACGATAAACCAGACCATTACGTAATTCAAATAAAGGATGCTCAGATTTTTCTAATATAGTTTTAATTTTAAGTATCTGTTCGTCAGTAGTCTGTTTTATAGCTAACGTCTGCTCAAAAGTATTACCTTCAAGTATCAAAATGTTATGGACTCTACTTAGTGCGTCCACATGTTTCATGCGCAAATTTGATCGGTGTTCAATTGTGTATTCATAATTCTGTAGTAAAAGACACCACCTCATAATTCTAGGAATAATTTCTCGTTTAGCTAGGGTTAATCGAAAGCTATCACAATCTGTGACAATTTTAAAAGGTATCCCCTGTAAATAAATATGGAATCTCTTTAAAGCATATACCGCCGCGAGAGTCTCGAGTTCATAACTGTGGTATTTGGATTCACATTCCGTGGTCCTTTTACTAAAGTAAAATACAGGATGGAATTTCCCATCTGTCTGTTTCTGTAATAAAATTGCCCCAAAACCTAAGGCACTAGCATCGCAATGTAACTCAGTTTCATTACAGGGAGAATAAATTGATAGGATCGGTTGTGAAATTAGTTTACTTCTTAAAGTTTCAAAAGCCTCTACCTGTTCAGTACCAAATATAAATTTTGCATTCTTTTTAAGTAGATCATAAAGTGGCTTGGCTGTAAGTGAAAAATTTTGAACAAACCTTCTAAAATAACTCGTCAGTCCTAAAAATCTATGTACTTGTTTAATATCAGTCGGTACTGGATAATTTTTTTATGGATTCAATGTTTTCACAATTTGGACTTATCCCATTTTCATCAATGCAATACCCTAAAAAGTCAATCTTTTGCATTAAAAATGAACATTTGTCAAGACGTAACTCCAACAAGTTCTTAGTTAACCGATGAAACACTACTTTTAATATTTCCAAATTTTCTTCAATACTAGCGGTAGCAATTAATATATCATCTAAATAAATTAATACCTTCTGGTCCCTAATAAGATCTTTAAAAATTTCATTTATGAACCTACTAAATGTAGATGGACTCGAGCTTAAGCCAAAAGGCATTTTACAAAATTCAAATTGTCCGGATGGAGTAATAAATGACGTGTACTTTATAGAATCTTCATCTAAGGAAACATGGTAAAATGCATTTCTTAAATCTAATTTTGTAAAAATAATTTTTATTTTTTAGGTTATCTAAATGGTCGTCAATTAATGGCATGGGAAACTGATCACGTATCAAATATTTATTTAATGTACGGTAGTCAACACACATTCGATAATCACCAGTCTTTTTCTTTGTTAGTACAACTGCAGAACAGTACGGTGACTTACTTTCACGGATAATATTTTTTTGCATCAAATCATTTAATATGTCATCTAATATTTTTTTCTCAACAAAAGATAAACGTCTCGGTCGCGTATAAAATGGTTCATGATTCTTTAAAGTTAACTGCATTTTAAAGTCTGTTTGTGGTTTTTCAGGTCGAGAAGAATTTATATAATGATTAGTAAATAATTTTTTAATTTCAGATTTCACTGGTGTAGCTAAAGATGGATTTATATTAAGGACAGGATCAGATGAATTGAAAATATTCTCAACCAAAAGGACCTCATTTGTTACAAAATCAGAGTGACTATTCTTACATATAATCTGTACTTCCTTGTTGTCAAAAACTACTTTTTGAATACTAGAATGAGTTATGAAATCTCTACCTAAAAGGCAATTATCAGACATCGTACCTTTTTCTACTACGTGAAATTTTATTTCATATACATTGTTATATATCTGAATTTGTGTATAAAAAAAACCTTTGACATTCAATTTAGAATTATTTATCCCCTTTAAAATATTACCAGAACTATTACATAAAGTTACAAAATTTTTAGGCACTAAGGATTCGATTATCATAGATATAGGACTACCTGTATCCAAAATAGCATTACATTCTAAATTAAGACATGGAAAAGTTACCAAAACCCTGTAAGCGTCTTGTAGAGGTTGACTTTCTTCTAATAACATTGTCATCACATTAGATGTAGTTGCAGGTTTTCCTCTAGGACAGTTTCTCCGTTGGTGTTCTGTAGATCCACACAAATAACAAGAACCTTTCGCTCGTACAGGTTTAGGACAATTAGGTTTAATATGACCAACCTCATCACAGTTGAAACATTTTAATACAGGTGCAGGTCGCTGACCTCCTTGTTGATAATCAGTCACAGGATGCACTCGCTGAGTTTCCTGTCTCTCATTTCTCCCATAAACTTTTACTTTGTTTGTAACCACATTCTTGTCTTTCCCTTTTCTTGCGTTGTGGACTCGTTCATAGTTCACTATGTCTCTAAACAGATGGTCTTCATCACTATGATCTTTTGTTAAAATGAAATCGGAAAGTTTATCAGACATCAAACCAATAGAGATTTGTTCTTTTTATTTCTAAAAAAGGTAGGTTGCAGGCTTTACATAGAGCTAGCTTTTCATGGAAATAAACACTTATATTTTCGTTTTGACGTTGGGTGCGTTTCTGCATACGTGTCCACGAATCATTTTTACTCTCTTCAAAGATAAAAGTTTTTCTAAAAGCCGCCTCAAACTCGCTCCAATTACTGATCTCAGAACTTCGACCGTTTAACCAATACTTTGCTGCTCCTACTAAATGACATTGAGCCGTTTGTAATGTAAAGGCATCAGGCCAACTATGTAGATTTGCCGTGTTTTTTAATTGTCTTAACCAGGCAACTGCAAAATGCGGGTCTCCTTCACCATTGAAGTTATCAATTGACTTTGATAAATCGGGCATAACGTTATAATTTTTGACATCACTACTCGTATCCGTACGAGCACTATCTGGACTGGAATTTATTTGTAACAATTTTAGCATTTGCGAATTCTGCTGAAGTAACGCTGTTATGGTATCCATAAATTGTGCACTATTAACAGAACTTTCTTGCTCAACAGTCTTTCGAGATTTATCTTCACTACCACTCATTTCCATAGCCGGTGAGATTTGATTTCCAATAACAACGCTGTCTCCGTTCCCGCTTAAAGATGGCGAAGGCCTCATCTGCCGTTCCATAAATTCGTCAAATTCAGTTTCGGAGAAAAACATTGTCTAATTTCAAAATACTTGTACCTGCCTGTACCCCACACCTGAACTGTAGGAAGGCTAGGGAGCACATAAAATAATAATCACTGGTATTGAAAACACAACAACTTTAATAAAACTCGCTAAAAACAGTATTCTCTTTTCCACCATTACAATTCATAATTATAATAAAGACATAATCCTATTCCTTCTCTCTCTCTCTCTCAAGTTAGCTGGCTTTAGGGTTATTTGTTCTACCAACTGCCGATTTGGCGGGACATTTAAATTTAAAAAAATATTTCCCCTATATTATATAGTTTACTTTTCTAAATTTTCTAATGGGAAGCAAGTAAAGTTGAATTACCACAGCACATTTTTTTTTAAGTTTACGAATGTTTTTGGGCCATTGACCAGATATTTTGTAATAGTGGCAGGATTAGCAGGATATTGAGATTAAGTGAATTTAGTATTGGCACTCAATTTGTGCAGGACCGAATAAAAAAATCAGTATTAGAAGTAAAAATCAATAATATCCATTATGAATATTAAAGTAATTACATCATCTAAAGGTTAATTACTATAAAAAAATCATTACTTAGAACACTTAGTCTGTGATAAAATATATCACTTAAAATTTTTGGTCCCCACTTTTCTTGGCCACCACCTGTCTAATGGTCATCACCAGGGACCGGAAATATATGTCATTTTTATTAAAATTGGTAGTTATAAAGAGCCTTAATCTAATTTAATTAATTGATATCTATGCGTTTATTTATATACATGTAATATATGCACCAGCTCGGCAACCAGTATTGTGGCAGGAAAAGCTGGGATAGATGTATGTAATATTATATGTAACTGGCATTTGTTATGGTCATCACTCATCAGATATTTTGATGACACTGGTATATTAGGTTGGTAGAATCACTTAATTTCATTTTCAGTATTATATCTGAATTTTTTTATTTATTTCAATTTTTTCTTCCAATTAAATGTTTTTAACCCATAACCATGCTCTGTTGAGAAATGTTTTCTTTGTATATTTCTATTAAATACATATTTTCAGCTCCTGCGGAAAAGAATATTAGTACAAAAATTATAATTGTTCATTTTATATCTGGTAATCAAGATCTTATTTATTTTTTTGGAGTTAGCTCTTGATGAGAGGCAACTTTTGATGTCAGTGCCTTTCGAAAAGTAGCCAGTCACCTTATTGCAAGAAATGGTGTCCTTGACCATTAAGTGGACTGAGTACAGACATTTACTTTAAAAGTAATAGCTATTTAGATGAGTAACTCTATTTTTGGTGATAAAAAATCCTAACCAGGAAATAGAAAAATAATTTGTGGTTTGGAATACTTCTTCCACATATATGAATATCAGTATACAGTGGCGTGCTAAGCGGGAGGCGCCATATGATAGTGCATCCAAATGAAAAATGATTTTAAATTGGTTATTTTTTAATATTGAGGTGAGCAAAACATAAAACTGCTGTGAACTCTTGCAATACAGAAATATACCAAGCATAACACAAATACAAACAAGAAAATAATGAATACAACCGAGTATAAAATAGAAGCCCATCAAAACTTTTGGCAGAATCATAGCAACATTCTTTTTGATTTCAGGCTTTTGAATTCATCCGAAACTACGTCGTACGTCTATATTTTTGACATATGACTGATGGTTGATGTTATAATGGTGGAATTTAAATGATTTTTTGTGTATAGTTTGATAGTGAAAATATTGTTCTAAAATATTAATAAATATTTTCACTCAAAAGTATTAATTACATTTAACATGCCAATAGTTTCAGCCAAAGGTTTTACCAGCACATTTGGCCCATCCTCGACTATTTGTGTATATAATGGTTTAAGGATACACGGTAAATTTCGTGTGTACAGTTGAAAAGTTAATGACCATTTAATGTGTTTTACATTGTATTTATTTCAACCTATCGTATATCAGTTTTTGTTTGTTATTTAATACTGATTATGAACAAGAAAAACTGAATTTAATTAGCCCTGAGGATGTTAATAAATATAGCAAAACTTTGAATCAAATTAAAAAAAATGTTTTTCTGTTTTATTTGACCTATTCCCACTAAAGTTGTAATATTAATATACATACAGCAGAAGGTCACTAAACGTTCAAAAAACAATTTATTTTTTACAACCATCGAATGTTCACGAAGTGTCCTGCTTAGGGCACGCCACTGTGCATGGTCCATTCACCAAATCTTAATATTGGCAAAAATCAAATAATGTATATATATTTAATCTTTGATATTGGCATGTGGTCAGTTTACTCATAGTTCTTGTGATTTAGTCTGGTGGTTATTCGACGAGTTACCTGTTTCAAATAGGGTTCATTGCAGATATAAGAAATATATAAAAAAAGCCATAAAAATCAGACAGATGTCGCCCGGTGGCATCTTTGTCGGTGATTTTATATTCCTTATTCGAAATAAATAAAAAAAAAAAAATTAGAATCTGTGTGGGGGGTATATAAACAGTTTTCTCATATGGTAACTTTCAGACAAGACAGTACCCGGTTAACAAGTTACTTCTATAAGTATTGTTAAAAGAACTTTTTTTGAGTTACAACTTTTTATGTGACAATTATTAACTTCCGTTAGATTTATGAATGTCAGCCACAAAATAACCGTTGATTGAAATCGTAATAACTTAGATATGACCTCCAGAAATAACTGTTCATTTATAAAATAATAATGTTATATCACTACACTTAAACACTTTTTAAAAAGCTAAATATTACCTCATAGACTTCACAATGCATATTGTCTTTATACATTATTTATAGTGGTGTACAATAGGCCTATGTGATTCGGGAAATACTAAATCGATTTTTTAATCGCAAAAATATTGAATCGAATCGATTAATCGAACCGTTTATCATAACTAGAATCGAATTGCGAATTGATCACAAATCAAATTGATTTGCATGGAACCGAATCGATTCAAAGGGACAATTTGAATCATAATTTAAATAGATAGTTTAGGTATTTATACTGATAATTTTTGATTCACATTCATCGCTGTGAAAAGAATGGGGTAATGGAGTTGAAACACAGTCCACTTTCACTTTGATGCTTCGTTCAGTTGTTATTTACACAGCCATATAAATAGTGAGCCATAAATATAAAAATAACAAATCATGCCGGGTAAGTGTTTCATCATAATTATAACTTATCATAGTTGCTTATTTACTTCCATGTAAACTGTTACTTTACTGAATATATAAATAGTGACAATGCCCCCTATATTTCGACTCGGTATCACCATCAATGTTACCACACAGTAATTTGCGACAGTGGCATACAACGCCTATGATTTCGAACGAGAATGCCTGCCCTACTCATTACCTACTTAATAGAATGGTAAGAATTGTTAGTAATTTGACACAGTATTTTTCGTAACAACCAAGGTAAACAAATACCATGTTCCATTAGTGCTACTGATATTTAAAATGAACAAGAAATAATACGCAGGAATTACACATCTTCATGAAGCGATTTTAAAAATATCTCCCTATGTAAGGGAAGGGAAGGGATGCATTGATGAAGTTTTACTACACTAATTATTTAGATTCGACGTATCGATTTGATTCGACAGGTTGAATTGATTCTATATGTCGATTCAAATTGATAGACTGAAGAATCGCTTCCATATTATAATTTCATTAGATATTCTTTCAATATTTTTTTTGAATCGGTGAATTGATTAAAAAAAATCGATTTGATTCGATATATTGATTTTTTGCCCAGGCCTGGTGCATACTATATGCAATATGTATTTTGGACAAGGCCGTGCGGTAGATTTTTTCAGTATGCGTCTTCGAAATTCCGCCCCGTGAAAATTTAAAAAAAAGAATTGTAATTTAAAAAACTACATTACAAAAATGTTCAACTAGTTTTATTTTCAAAAATAATATTTTAAAAATTTTCTAACATTTTGTCTTTGCAACTTCATGCCGTCTCTTCGCATCGTAGCACGGCACGGCCCTGTTTCTTGATAATCTGTTGTAGGCCATATATTATCGTGCCTGAAGCTGCTGATGGCATGGTTTTTAATTCTTATGCACATTACAAGATATAATATTTATACAAGTAGAGGTCAGGCTTTCACGCTTTACTTTTAATATTGTGATATTTCAATAGAACTTAAGAGCATTGTGGTACCAAAAAAGTTGTCAATGTAGGCCGAAATAACAAGCGCACACCAAAAAATGAGGTTTTTTTCTTGGATACACAAGTTTGAGTGATTTAACCTATCAACACGTGTTACTTTATTAGTGGTTTTAAATTTAAAGTAGCATAATTATAGATTGAACAAAATCTCTTAAATTCACATTTTTATTTACTTTATTTTTGTCAGCGTCACAATGGCGGCGACAGCAAGTACGTTCGTCTTTGAGTTGATCTTAAATAAATGGCAGAGTTGTGTAAAACAACTAAAATAGATAGGCTAAGAACTATTTATGTACACATATATAAATTCTCAAGACGTTATTTTCCGATGTCAGATGGCCAAAAAAGAGACTAAAGATATAGTTTGCAAAGGACGTTACGTACAAATTTCCCATTCACGCTCCATTCCCAACAATTTAGAAAGAATGAACATTGTCCTGTAATAATCATTTCGTAACAAAACAAAATAAAAAAATAAAACGTTAAGAAATATTCATTTATTCTGTTACATCAGTTACAAAACAAATTTGGAAACATTACAGAGTGAAAGCTTGTTACTCATAAATGCTTAGTTTAACTTTATCATAAATTATATGTCGTAATCGCAACAATTTTCACAGTACGCTTACCAAATTTAACAATTTTTGTAAAAAACTGGTATAATTTAAACATAACCAAATAAATAGACAAAAATAACAAAAGCTACGAAAGTACAAAAGAGGGAAGAGTTTAACCAGTAAACACTTCTAAAAATAGTTACTTAAAGCACAGAAATTACAAACATATAATCTCATTATTGTTGCTTACAATTCTGATCCTTATTAATTTTTGTGCTCTCTTTGCAATCAGAATCTGCTTCCTCATCATCATCATCTTCCTCCTCCTCTTCTTCTTCAAAGTCATCTTCATCCTCACATCCTTCACCAGTGAAGAAAAGAACCGCATGAGGAATAATACGTTCTCTAATATAATGACCAATTTCAAAATCAGTTGTAAGTAGATTACGAAGATCTTCATCAACATCTTCTTCTTTAGTGTCTTCGGGAATAGTTGGTGGGGTGAAGAAATTGAAGAATGAGTCATTTTGGACTGTCTTCGTAACAGTACGGACAACACCACGACTCTTATGTTTCTGCTTCTTCTTCACAGTCTTGAGGGTGACATTCTTACCCTTGTTCCAGTTGATAGTACAACCAGAACATTTATAAATCTCTGGCCCCTCAAAACTGAAGGGATCATCTACTTCAGGGGTGCATTTCATCTCGTATTCTTTCGTTAGGACTGCATTGCTGAAGAATTCATTTGGTGAGAAGTGGAATTCAAGAGTGAAAGTCTGAAAATAAACAATTTTTTTTATAAACAATATTTTTGAAAATATACCTCTACAGGGTATATTCAGATTTTAAGTTTGTCCAGATAATCCTGACAAACCCTGTAAGTATCCTACGACACACTTGCAATTTTATCAAATAATAATAATAAACACCACAGAATTAGACAAACACCAAATCCAAAGCCGAAGATGCACGGGCGAGAGTTATATGCGAACACACAACCATTTCCACCGACAATGCCAGTGGTGGGACTCGAATCCACAGGATGATGCAGAGATTATCTAGGCACACTTGCTATCAAGTGCTCTAATCAACTACTCCACCAACTAAATTAATAATACCATTAAATAGAAAGTAAAAAAATTAGGGTTATTCTGATTGGTTATTTCAATCAAACCGTTCCAATTAAAACCCTTATTTTGTTACTTTAAATTAATGTTCGTATTAATTTGGTCTGCATGAATCAAGCTACAAATACAGAAAGTGAATTTTACCTATTTCAGAAGAATAATTTTCAGAACCTCAGAACCTGTCTACTTTTAATTGCAGGATATATTTTTTCTCAAAGTCGATCAAGGCAGAACTTTATCATAAATCATAAAAAAAATGTGGTTGGGTCAGTTGTGAACAATAAATCAACATTAAAACTATTTTGAGATGGGAATATTTCCAAACATACACCGTGTCCATGGGTTGTTGTCGGAATAAGTATAACTAAACAAATATTTTTAAGATGGATGTTAATATTCTGGAAACTATCCTTGATTGGTCTCAAACTGAAATTGTGACCAGATTAATGAAATTGTTCATATACAGGGTGATTTAGGAGTAAATATCAAAAAATTGACAACAGAAAACTACTCTTATTTTCAAAGATACATTAATTAAATCAATCATTTTGATTGGACACTTACAGTAACCTTTTCTTTCTGAGCTGAAACTTTTTCTTCAGATATTTTTATGTATCTTTGAAGTTTGCTTTTGTCAATTTTTTTAAATTTACCCCCAATCACTTTGTATATGACCAATTTCACTAATTTTGTTACAATCTTAGTTAGTTCCCAGAATATAAATATCCAACTCAAAAATATTTGTTCATCTACACCTATGCCGACAAGAATCCATGTAGTGTATAAAATTCCTAAAGTAAATCTATCACTTAAAAAAATGTGCCTTCGTTATTTTATTATCTGTTGGTGTAATCTGTTTTCGTTGTTAGAATTCTTAACGAAAAATATCTGTCCAGAAGTTGAAATATTTCCCCTTTACAAACTTGGAACATACTACAGCATTTGAGAGCACACCATGTTATTTAGACATTTTGACATTTTTAGGGACAGTTATGCAAATATGAATATGATCTAAAAAATGGAACAATCAATGATTAGTAAATGTTGAGAACTGCTAAAATGACACATTTGTAATCATTTCATCATTTATATTGTCAAAATTAACTTTTGGAACTAAAATGTTTAGAAAACAGATCAATAATGAAATAACAACAAATCTGTTTAAATGACCCACGATTTAATAGGTTTGCTCGAACAATAATAAAAACTATCACAAATTGTACTGGTTATATCTAATACATTGAAAAGGCGTTATTAAACGAAACTGCACACATGCCGCTAAGTTCTAAACCATTTGACTGTTGTATGAATAAACTTACTTTAGTTATTCAAAAGAAAATTACCATTACACAAAAAACTATATGACAACTGGATCACTTTTGTTTTTTTTTTCTAACTATGAACAAGGTCACTTCAGACTGAATCGAATTGTTTTTATAAAAAATGCATTGTTATGCATCATGACTTGACACAAATTTTCCAAATTAACAAGAAATCAAATGAAATATTTTTGGGCATTTGATGAATGTTAGAAGGAAAAATTGAAAGGAGGGCAAGACTTTTATACAACACACCTGGGTTTCTAAAACAAGCTTTACTCTGGACATTATTTATACAATAAACTTACCATAGGATCCTCTTTGCAGATGATTTTAATGTCGGTTAAATGTTTAAGGATTGGTACATCATGTGTTTGCACCATTTCAGCCAATAAGCCAACATTTCTGAATATAGTTAACCAAAAATCAGGAACCCCTTTTTCATCTTTTGGATCTTTCCTTTCTCTTTCCTCTTCCAACTTAATTTTCTCTTTTAAAGCGGCAGGCAATTCCTCTTCATCATCAGATGGCCATTGAGATTCCTCATCAGTTGGTTCATATTGGCCATTAACAATTGTACTTCTTTTTTCATACAATGGTACATACAATTTGTGATATTTACATTCTAATTCATGGACTTCTTTATAAAATTTAGCCTCAATATGCGTTGCTTCGAGCTGGATTTTCTTTAAAGCTTTGATTCTTCGTTTGACAGTCGCAGGAAGAAGGGCCAGCATCTCAGCATTTCGTTGGCTTTGAATAGCAGCAAGGACATTAGGAAATTCCAAGATTCTATTTGCAATTTCTTGTCCGGTTTCCTCTTCCTCGACAGATTCTAAATCGTCAGGGCAATCTCCAGATTGATCATGTTCAGTTGCCATTTTGCTACAACAAAGAATCAAAATAGTTTGAAATTTCCGACAGTTCTATTGCACGCAGCAACAAAATTAATCTGAATTTATTAGAGTAACACTGTAAAAAGATGTATAAAAAGAAATTACTGAATTACGTTATACACGTGCACAATAAAATGGAAATAAAATGTCAAAATTACTATCAATTTGCGACTTAAAATTTAAAAGCAAATTAGCATCGGTACATGCTTCAAAGCCAACTAAACAAATGAAATAAATTTAAACGCAAGATATTCTAAA
Organism: Rhamnusium bicolor; assembly: GCA_029963845.1. Lineage (NCBI taxonomy): Eukaryota > Metazoa > Arthropoda > Insecta > Coleoptera > Cerambycidae > Rhamnusium > Rhamnusium bicolor. The sequence continues at coordinate 212,082 of JANEYF010001881.1, forward strand.
AAATCTTATAGATTCTAAAAACATAAAATTGTTTTACCTTTTTTTGCCGGGAAATAAAATGGTTGCTACTATAACCCCTGCTGTACCAACGGCGGCAACTGCGAGAAAGACAGAAAATTGCGATGTAACCCCCCACTTAACATCCTGGACCTTGAACTGTCGAAAAATTTTACCAAAATCCTGGTACGCCTGCGTAATAAATTTAAAATCATTCCTGAGTAGAAACTTTACAAAAAATGATATTAAATGAATAAGTTATGTTTTAAGATGCATTTTAATCCTACATATATCGGAAAAGGCGGAACTTAAAGTACTGTCCATATTTATCATTATATTCATTAAAAAAACAGTTCGTTTTTAAATTTAAATCAGTAGTAGTTCTAAAGTACCAACCAATTCGATGCAACTGTCTGACTGGATGATTCATTCATTGGTCATTTGCTCATGTTCATAAAAACATGTGCGGTGTTTCGTTTGTTGAACTTTGATGAACTTTCAAGTCCATTCTAATTTAAAAGATATTATTTGTAGATAAAAATGTAGTCTGGAATTTTGATTAAAATTGTTATATAATAAAGAAATGTTAGGTTACGTATGCGATTTGAAATTAAAAATGTTGTTATACTTTATTATAGCAATCTTTATTTTTTGTTGCTCTATTGTCCAGGTGAAAAACCTAAAAATGTATAATTTAAGTTTTTACCATAATGCACTTATTTTAGGTAGTTCGTTTCATTGCTGTAAGTGATGAAAGTTCTATACCGATAGTAGTTTGGTGGACACCTTTTATGCCAGGCGATGATAGAATAATAAGCTGCTCTAATGAAGCTTATAAATGTTTAATAACTAACCGTACTTATGAATATAATGCAAATTTAGGTGTAAGTTCAAATTCATAAATCATACCTGTTTATGAGGTGATATTTTAGTTGCATAACATTTTACTTCATGTAATCTAGAAAAATTAGTCAAATATTAAACTGTAAATATAAAGTAGAAGTCTACAATAATAATAATGTTGTTATTGGACCAATGGTATTAATAGTTTATATTATCTGTTCTTTTTCAATTACGTTTACCCCTTTCAAGAATTTTTTTCACAATTTAACTATGCCTGATGTCTTTACATGTCGAATTCTACACCAGTATTTCACATCTTGCCTATAATCTATGTGACTACATTTGAAGGGATAATATTGACTATATACATGGTGGAACAAATTTAATAGGATTTGGAGTTTTCTGGTATAAGAAGTGATCCTACACAAAACCATTAGCACATCAATTGTTTTACTTTTTTGTGTCGTATATGCAGTTTTTCACTAAACTTTCGATGGTCCTATTTAAAAAATTTTACCTCCCTTATACCGAAAACCCTAAGTCCCATCAAATTTGGTTCACCCCGTACAGGATCATCACATAACACCCCTCGTGTTATTTTTAGTCATGCACAAAAAAAATTAATAAATTTGCATGCAGGATTTTTTATCATCAGAATTTAACAAGGCTGTATTTTTTAATATTGTTACATATCACAATAGTATGTTTTAAGTGTTTTTCAAACCTACCATATGCCTATCTATTCCTAATAGTTCCTGAGATATTGTTGCTGATATTGGAGAAAAACACGATATATTGTATTTTTAAAGCTACTTGGTTAGATTTCATTTGTCATAATCATTTGCGAGTGAATATTAATAGTAATAATTTTATTGGAAACTTAAGAATTGGTAATTCTATAAATTTGAATATCATTTTATTAAATTCTAATTACATATCCATAAAGCTCATGAGGTTATGAAAATTACTTTTTTTTTGCTTTTTGTGTATGATTAAAAATAATAACATTAGGAGCGGTGTTACTTTATACATGATCACTAGAGACCGCATCTCAGATAGTCATTTGGCCCGATTGGCCCTTCACAAGAACGTAATATATTATATTCCTATATATTCGCGAAATGACTATCTGAGATGCGGCGTCTAGCGATTACACTGTACAGTTAGCTGAAATAAAAAAAATTACAACTACAAAATTAAACTAAATTATTAGGTACCATGGCATGGTGTATAAAAAATTATAAATAAATATGTAAAGCTGCGTACCCACTGCATCGACATTTGCCAATCGTTGACAATCGGCAAGGCCGAAGAGTTTAGTCGATCAGCGTTGCCATTATTTGTGACACATCTACATTGTGGGACAAAATGTTTGGTAAAACAGACACTAAATAAAAGCTGACTATGATTGCCAATCACGCACGTCTCCACTGCAATTCGGTTCGGCGCGGCTTCCGACATCAGTCGGTAACTCGATTGGCATGCCGCGCGGCACAAACCGACGGACACGCGTGCACACTTATCTAGCCATGCCGAACGGCTTTGCCGATTGATACGTGAGGACGCAGTGAGGACGCAGCTTAATATATTGTTACGTGTTTGCTATCCACACAAACACCTATCCTCGTAGATTCGTTGATTGAAAGTCCAGGTAACACTTATTCACTACTTTATTTACTAATTAACAATTAATAACAATAGATTAATTAATGTCTTAACTATAATCACAACTGAACACTTATAAGTCTCTTTCTTATTTCTCCTTTACTCGTTCGCGTTTCACTTAAGACTAAATCTCGGCCCACCGTGCGTCTTATTTATACATCCATTCTCCCGGTCTAGAGCACTCCAGAATATTCCCGGCCGTTCGTGTACAATTCCAGCCTAATCTAACCAGTCTGCACAGTCCAGTGGCGTAACACTGCCCCCTCCTTAAGCCTGAACGTCCCGATCAGGCAATTCATTGTTCCCTGCATACTTGGCTAGTCTCTCAATATGCACCACCTTCATCTTGGATTTTGGACTTTGCTGAATTCTATATACAACGTCGTTTAATCTGGTGACAACAGTATAAGGACCTTCCCAGGGCGGGTGAAGCTTCGGGGACCTGCCTTTCTTTCGTTGTGGGTTATATAGCCAAACCAAATCTCCAGCCTGGAACCCTCCTGAATTTGCCTTAAGATCATAACGAGCCTTCATGCGATCACTTGCTATGGCAATTCGGTCTCGTACCAGCTCATGGATATTCCTTAGCCGTTCACCTACTTCATCGGCGTAGTCATTTATGGAAAGTCGCTCCTCATCTGGTGTGCCAAACACCAAGTCACATGGAAGTCTAATCTCACGTCCAAACATCACGCGAGCCGGCGTCTGTTTTGTTGTTTCATGAATGGAGGCCCTGTAGGCCATAAGGAAAAGAGGTAAGTGACGGTCCCAATCTCTCTGATGTTTCTCAACCACTTTGGATAGGTGCTCCTCCATGGTTTTATTATATCTCTCCACCATTCCGTCTGATTGTGGATGTAGGGCTGTTGTTCTTGTCTTATGAATTCCCAGTAAGCGACACATCTTCTGAAATACCCCTGATTCAAAGTTTCTTCCTTGATCCGAATGCAATTCTAGGGGCACGCCAAATCGACATACTAGATTATCTACCAGAGCTTGAGCGACAGTGGCTGCTTCTTGGTTGGGTATGGCATAAGCTTCAGGCCACTTACTGAAATAATCCATGGCAACTAAGATGTATTTGTTCCCATCATCTGTCACGGGGAATGGACCAGCTACATCGATCGCAATTCGCTCAAAAGGAACCCCTACGTTATATTGTTTCATTTGGCCCTTACTTCTTGTCCGTGGCCCCTTACTTGCCGCACAAACTTCACATTTGCGGCACCAAGCTTCCACATCTTGGCGGCTGTTCACCCAGTAGAATCGTTCGCGTACTTTAGTGAGAGTTTTGTTGATGCCAAAATGTCCGCCAGATGTTCCATTATGCACTTCCTGGAGTACTTTTGATATGCGACACCTGGGAATTACCAATCTCAAAGAAATTTTCTTCCCGTCTGGACTTTCCCAAGCTCTTTTCAACAGTCCATCCTCTACTCTAAGGGAATCCCATTGTGCCCACAAAGCCTTCAGTCCCACCGCCTTGTCTGAAATGTCCTTCCAGCCTGGTCGGGCTCCTCTTTCTTTCCATTCCAGAATAGGACCAGTTTCTTGATCTTTTAACTGCTCTTCTCTTAATGTCTCTCTTGTCCAATCGTCAGGAACATCAATTTTAACGGTGTTTACAATTATTATCCCTTGTTGTTTTTCTACCCGGTGGCAGTGCTTGCAGTCTTCCCGACAGGGTCTTCTGGAGAGAGCGTCTGCATTTCTATGGGATTTTCCAGGACGATGTTCGATTTTAAAATCGTATTGCTGCAGTTTTTCTATCCAACGAGCTAGTTGGCCTTCTGGAGTTTTCAATTGTAATAACCACTTTAATGCAGCATGGTCGGTCCTAACTTTAAAATGTTGTCCATATAGGTATTTGTGAAAATGGTCTATGGACTTGACAATGGCCAATAGTTCCTTCCGTGTCACACAATAGTTACGTTCTGGCTTCGACAACGTCTTGCTGAAGTATTCAATTACTTTTTCCTGTCCATTTTGAATTTGGGAAAGAACACATCCAAGTCCAGAATTACTGGCATCTGTGTCTAATACGTAGAGGCCTTTCCGTTCTGGGTATGAAAGTACTGGACTCGAACACAGTGCTGATTTTAGTGTTCTGAATGATGTTTCGCACTCTTGTGTCCATTGGTACTGAACCTTCTCTTCTGTAAGCCGGTGTAGTGGCTTCGCAATATCAGCAAATCGTTCCACAAATCGTCTGTAATAAGTGCATAGACCAAGGAAGCTTCGTACTTCGTGAACATTTGAGGCCTCGGCCAATCTCGTACTGAGGAAATTTTGTCTGGGTCTGTTCTTATCCCCTCCGAAGACACGACATGTCCTAGGAATTTTACCTCTTTCTGGAACATTAGGCACTTTTTGGGATTCAATTTCAGGTGTGCATTTTTAATTCTTCCAAACACTTCTTGAAGGTTCTTCAAATGCTCCTTAAAGTCCCGTCCCATAACCATCACATCATCAAGATAAACTAGACATGTCTTCCAAGTTAGTCCTCGTAGTACTAGTTCCATCAGTCTTTCAAAAGTTGCTGGTGCATTGCACAGGCCGAAAGGCATCACAGTGAATTGATAAAGGCCACTTCCTGTCGAAAAGGCTGTCTTGTCTTTGTCATCTGGATAAAGTCCCACTTGCCAATATCCACTTCGAAGATCTAGAGTGGAAAACCACTGTGAACCTGCCAGCGTACTTAGTGTGTCATCAATTCGGGGTAACGGATAGCTGTCTTTTCTAGTGACGTCATTCAGCTTCCTGTAGTCGACACAGAATCTTAAAGTTCCATCTTTCTTAGCAACCAAAACTACTGGAGACGACCAAGGACTGGTTGATTCCTCAATAACTCCGTCTTTAAGCATCTTCTGTACCATTGCAGAAGCCTCTTCTTGTTTTGCTAATGGGAGCCTCCTAGGTGGTTGACGAATAGGAGCTGATTCACCAGTATTTATCCGATATTGTACTATGTTGGTCTTTGTAAGAGCTTCTGTGTCCTTTGCAAATACTGTACTTTCTTTCTTCAAAAATTTTAAAGCTTCTCTATGTTCATCAGGAGTTAAATGGTCTAACTGGGCATTTAGCATCTTTACAATTTCTTGGTCCATATCTGTAGACGAAGCTCCAATGATTTGTTCTTCACATCTCGCAATCCATGTGACTGGTTCGTAGGTGCCAATTGCTTCGCCTTCCTTGAACGTCACTGAGTGTGAATTTAGGTTAACCATTCTAATCGGTATCTTGTCTGTAGTCTGTGTTAACGTCCTTGCCAGAATTACATTGTCTGTCATTTTATTTGAGTCATCCTTCTCAACGAGGCCAAAGCGGTATCCCACAGAATTTTCCTCCAGGACTGCCTCAATTACCTTCTCTGTTCGTGCAGGAATTTTTACTGTCCTCGAAGTTAGTAGCCTAATATTATGGAAATTTTCATCTGCCGTTGACAAAATAATTTCTTCATTTCCAATCCTGAGAACTCGTTCTCCAACGTCAAGTACAAATCCATATTTTTCCATAACGTCTAATCCTAAAATGAAGTCATCTGTAATGTCAGCTACGATAACTTGGTGTTTAAAACATAAACGGCCAATCTGCAGCTCCATGTCGACTTCCCCATGAACCGCCGCCCTATCTCCCGTAGCTGTCCGGATGACTAATCCATTCTGTCCTTTATTTACTTTGAAACCCGTTATGAATCCTGCCCGTACTATTGATGACGTAGCTCCTGTGTCGATTGTGAACACACAATTCTTCTTATTTACATAACCCTCCAACAACAGACTACTTTGAACTCTCCGAAGTTGGGAAACTTTTATTTCTCGGGGTCACAACATTTCTTGGCCAGCGCAGCCCCCAAATTGCCAGCCATCTTTAGTTTTCCTGTGGCTCCTCAACCACAGCAGCATTTACCCTTTCTGGGCTGCGTTGACGACAGTTCCTCTTGATATGGCCCACTTTGCCACACCTATAACAACGGATGCCTCCATTCTGCCTCCCACTACTTTGTTGTTGGTCTTGTCTCTGCTGGGAGTTCGATTTTGTCAGTAGTTGGGTTATCATCTTGTGTATATCAGATATCAGGTTTGGTGTTGTGCTGTCTGGTTTGTCTTCCTCCACACTCACAGCTCGTACTCTCTGATTTGATTGTGTGGTATCCTTATAGGCAGCTTCAATCTCCAGTGCATGTACTAAAGCCTCACTACTAAGCTTATGCCTGGCCAACTTAAGAATTCGCCTAACTTCCTGGTCCCTTACTCCATCAATAAATGTACCAACTGCTAACTGTTGTTGAAATTCCATTGGTGCATCAGGATAGGCTAGATGGGCTAATCTTTCTACCGCAGCCTCGAATTCCTGGAGGCTTTCTCCACCTCGTTGTCTACGTGATTTGAGCTGAGCCTGATATACTTGGGCTAGATGTTGATCGCCATATCTTAGTTCTAACGCTGCTTCCAGAATGCTAAAGTTTTGTTGCTGTGTGGCAGGAATTGTTTGGAGCAAGTCTAACGCTTGGCCCCTTAGTGCTAATACCAATGCTGTTGCCTTTTCTTCATCAGTCCAGTTATTTGAACGTGCAGCTGCCTCGAACTGTCTCTTATAAGTTGACCATGAACTTTGCCCGTCGAAGGAAGGTGGTTGTAATCTAGTACCAGACGACAATACCAATTGGCCTCCCTTCTCTCTTAATTGTTGTTTCAACCGGGCTATCTCCCCTTCAACTTCACTGACTTTTCCTTTAACTTCAGTTATTTCTCCCTCAAACTTTCCTCTAACTTCACTGACTTCAGCCAGTACATCTTCTTTCAATTGTTCAGTTACCGAGAGCATGACTTGATGCTGTCCCTCCATAATTTGTCTCAATTCTTCCTGGCGTCTTATTTCCAGGCTTTCCATCATTTTTCTTAAGTCATCTTTTTTCTTCCTGACGTTTTCTCTCTTGATCTTCTTTTTCTTGCTGTCGCTTTCTCTCTTGTTCTTCTTTTTCTTCTTGGCGTTCTCTTTTCTGTTCTTCCATTTGTTGCACCAATGCTGCAAGTAAGTCTTGTGTTTGTTTCTCCGCCATGCTTCTTGTTGTTGGCATTAACTCACGGCACGTAAATCAGTTTCAGAGTAAAGTTTACTACACTATAAAATCCGTAAAATGTTGATATCACGTCTATTTTAATAATGGAATGTTCCAGAAAAATCGCGAAACAGCACTAGAAAGTCTTATTTAGAGTCTATACTTCTTTTGTGTTGATAAAATTCACTTATCTCCACTAATTGTCCAATGGAATGTTCGAGAATTTTCACGAAATATCACTAATAAGTCTTGTTTTGAGTCTATAACACGTTCCCGTTAACACAATTCACGTATCTTCTGTAGTTTCCAAATCGAATGTTCTAGAATTGTCACTAAAAGTCACTTATAGTCTCGTTTTTGAGTCTACAACACGTTCCCGTCGACACAATTCACGTATCTCCTGTAGTTTCCAAATAGAATGTTCTGGAATTTTCCCGAAATTGCACTAGTAGCCCTTTTTCTCAGTCTACAACACGTTATTACTAGCGGCACTCGCGTATTTGCAGTTATTTCTAAATCGAATGTTCTAGAAACTTCTCGAAAATCCACTTTAAAGTCACTATTCAGTCTAGAAATAGTCCACAAACACTGTCCAGTAGCTTAATTCTCCGTGTTACCACTAATTTCTGAGAAGAACACTGTAGAACCTTTTCGAATATTCCAGAAATTTCTCTTCCAATCCCACTTCTGACACCAAATTGTTACGTGTTTGCTATCCACACAAACACCTATCCTCGTAGATTCGTTGATTGAAAGTCCAGGTAACACTTATTCACTACTTTATTTACTAATTAACAATTAATAACAATAGATTAATTAATGTCTTAACTATAATCACAACTGAACACTTATAAGTCTCTTTCTTATTTCTCCTTTACTCGTTCGCGTTTCACTTCAGACTAAATCTCGGCCCACCGTGCGTCTTATTTATACATCCATTCTCCCGGTCTAGAGCACTCCAGAATATTCCCGGCCGTTCGTGTACAATTCCAGCCTAATCTAACCAGTCTGCACAGTCCAGTGGCGTAACAATATTTTATACAAACATTGCATTTTACAATTTAAAAAAAAATGTTAATCCAAAAATCAGTACAGTTTACACAGCTCTCCCTCTTACAGAGTTTAATAAGCTACTGTTTTTCTGTGTGGATCTAAATATTGAGCAGATAATCATATACCATCAAAGGTCGTTTTAACAGAAACATGTAAAATTAAATAAAAAATTATGTGAAATCCGAAGTGTAATCAAAATTTGCTTGTTGTTTTTTTTTTGTTTCTAGTTGTTTTTTTTTTCTCCAATATTTGCATAAAGCAGGTTTTGAAAACAGTGCCTGATTTATTTGCCTGATCTTGTATCATTATGCATTCATTGGTTTTTATATGTACTTTTTATTTTATGTAACACATTTTGACTGTCAAAATGATTTAAATATGCTATTAGAACAATTAGAAGAATAAACCAGTATTTGGATGTATTTAATATTTAATCATTACAACTTCATAACAAACATATTAAGTTAGAATAATTTACAATTTATGAGTTCATCGCATTGAATATTAAGTAATATATTTTTATTTGTAGAGGATGCAAGTTATTAAATAATTGTAGTATAAAAACTAATATTTTGTACTTATTAAATATGTTTTGTGCAAATATTATGCATAGTAGTTCATATATGAGGAGCTTATTTTCCGACAAAACGTTTATTAAGATATATAGATAGATGGCATTTAACTTATTTTAATGAACTGTTTTAAAGACCATATATTTATTTTTAGCAACACAGTTGCCGTAATTTAAAATACATGAAAATATAGGGGACATATTTTTTTAGTTATAGAATTATGCGATTGCTTCTAAAAAAGTATTTTGCAGAAATTGAGTGTTGAAAATAAACTCCTCATATATTCATCTTTATTTTTTGTTAATAAATTGCATTTTGTTAATAAATTGCAGTCATTTGAACAGTACCTTTGTACAGTATCTTGTCATAATTTATATGATTTTTTTATTAATGTAGCATTTAGTAATATACAGAGAGAGTTGTTCCAAGTCAAACAGACGTTAAAGGAAATTGATGATGGATGGAAAGAGCATAATCCATGCACATCATTATTTGCTTTCCTTTAACTCTTGTTTGACTTGAAATAACTCTCGTTATATACACATAATAATGCTTTTAATTTAGGTATATTTATTCTATGGCAGTCATATTCAGAATAACGATTTCCCTTTACCCAGGAACAGTAATACCTTATGGGCACTGTTTCATGAAGAATCGCCCAAAAAATTATGCTCCTGTATTATTCAAGGAAACACAAAATTTATTCAATATAACGTCTACATTCAGTCGACATAGTAACTTTCCTCTTACTTTACAGTATTTAACAGATCTAAGTTTAATAAAAGGTAAAAATATGTATTTTAATTTATGTATATAAATATATTAATTAGTTTGATGGTTAGCAGGACGTTTGTAAAGAGTGGTAGAATTGATTACAAACTAAGTGGCAGGTGAATATGTAAGATGAAATGTGGACAGAATATCTCCATCTTAGCAATAATTTTAATTTATTGTTAACATATGCCCTATCATATACAGCGTGCATATTTTTTAATTATCCACTATTGGATTCCCAAAATGCATATATGAGATTTAGAAAAAAGTTGCACAAAATTTGAATAAAACAATTTAAATATATTTTACTATTGCATGTATTTTTTGTTTTTGATATCCTCATTACATTACATAATCAAGATCAATTTCAGGATAATTTAGGCATACATAATAAAGCCATCTAAATAATATAAACAAACTAACAAAAATGAGTAATAGTTACCAATATCCTAAAAATAAATAAGTTGTCCAGTTCACTGTTTACACGTATTTATCAAATTTGAATTTTAATGGGACAATATATTTATAATTATAGATTATTACATGCGAAGCAAATCAGGTTGTAAATTCATTAATATATAAATATAATCATTAATTTTAAGTGATCTCTATGTTTACTTTAACTTTATATCTACTAAGTGCCTTATTAACTCTTAACTTTAGATATTTTATTTTGATGTCATAATATTTATTAGTTTTATAAATAATACAGGATGATGTTCTGCTTTAAGTTTCTCATTTTTATTTATTTATTTTTTTATTCAATGCATATTTTTTATTAACAATTCGGTGTAAACTAATTATGATTATCATGTCTGATATTTAAACTACCTTTTTTATTTCTTTTTTGTTTGTATTTTCAATTTTTGTGCTGTTCGTTATAAACCAAATTAGTTATATTTTGTTCGTTCAAAAATAAATAAACTGGAAATAAAAATATGATTTCGTATTCGATTTTTAAAACATATTTTTTTTATATTTAAATTGTACAATTTTCAGTGTCTACTGTCTCACTGTCTCTGACGAGTCGTCACTGATTGATATTAATTTCTACCATTTTACTTCAAACACATATTTCATATATATTAATTGAAATAGCAAGTATAATTATTTTGTAAGGTTCTTATGGATTCTTATATTTTCTGTTTCAGATACAAAGTATTACATCCCAGTAAATATTAAAAATAAGCATTTAAATGTTATATCACCAGTATTATATATTCAGTCAGACTGTGATACACCCATAAGCAGAGATTATATTGTAAAAGAATTAGGGAAATATGTGAAAATCGATAGTTATGGAAAATGTTTAACAAATAAGACATTTCCTAAAGAGTACGTATGAGTTTACTATCATTATGTATGAGTTAACACAAGTTACATCATCATAAAGGAACGTTTAGATCTTAAGCTGCCTTATCCTCCCTATTTATGATTTATTGGAATTTCATTTACATCAGTTGTATAACAAAAAAAAACCGCTGCCAATTACTTGGTGATCAAAACTTCCTCACCGTAGTAAAACTCGAGGTGTGGTGGAGTTTATAATAAAAGTAATTTTTGAAGTTTCAAAAGGTCACATTTTTTGTAGTTTCAAAAAAGTCACATTTTGACGTTTCAAAAAAGTCACTGACTTTTCAAAAAAGTCACATTTTTTACGTTTCAAAAAGTCACATTTTGACGTTTCAAAAAAGTCGCATTGGTGGAATGTCACTAATATTTTTTTTAGACATTAGGACCAATTTTGCTCATCAACGAACTCAATCTCTTCCTTGAACTCTAGAATGTGTGCACCAAATTTGAGAGCTTTATTTCAAAAACCGTAGCTGCTATCGCGAACCAGACAGACATTATTTTCTGTCTGAAATTTTGTGTATCATCATAATTCGTCGAGATTCGTCCAGAAATACAATAAAAATTTTCAAAATTTTTTTCACGAATACAACTTCCCCACTTTGAGGGGTGAGGAAGTAATATATGTCTTCTTTTGTGTTCTGTAGTTGTTTTTCCAGAGTTCTTCTGGTTTATCCAATATATACCTCGAAGCATATTATACCACATGTAAACTTATAGACTCCACTTTTATCCTTGTTATTTTTAATAAATTTCCCTAGAATAGTTTAATATAGTATTTTTTTTCCTTATTATACATTGGCCATATTTATTTACTTTGTGACAGTAAAGACAATTTTCAAACAGACAAATAAAGAATGACTTTTATTTCTTTGTCCGAAATGTAACTTCACAGCAAAAAGTGAGACAAAACAGTTTAATTTTTTAAATAAATATAATGAGTTAATAAAAATATTAACCTTCTGTTTTGCTTTAAAGGTTATCCAAAATATATTCCTTGGATCTCTACAATGAAGAAATTCTAAAATTTATATCAAAGTACAAATTTATCATAGCTTTTGAAAACTCTGTATGTGATGATTATATAACTGAAAAATTATGGAGACCTCTTATTGTGGGTTCCATTCCTATTTACTTAGGCTCACCAACTATAGAGGTAATTTTAAACATTAATAAATCGTAAAAAATTATTTTCACTAAAAATGTCATTTGGCATGCTGTGATTTGTGGCATAAAAGATGTACTAAAAAGTGCTAACGAAAAACCGTCAAAATTAATATAATTAATAAAATTATTAATGACTATTATTAAGCCAATAGCCTTTGTCAAAATATGAACATTAATGCTTCCGAAATGCTGGTCATCTTCACTTTCTGCAATATTTTTATCCATAAACACGAACTACTCGTAAATTGTGTAAAAAAAGAACACAGTGAAGTATGAAAATTAAAATTACTTGCAGAAAATATTGTCACCAGCATATTTATACTAACCTTGTTATTCTTATTCATATAAGTACAAACATTATCTGTATTTCGTATTTTAAACTTAAGGTAATAAATACTTAATTTTTAGGATTGGCTTCCAAATAAGAAATCAGCCATTTTAGTAAAAAATTATGGAAGTCTAGAAGCTGTAGCCAATTTAATTAACAAAATTAATGAAAATGACACTATGTACGAAAGCTTTTTAGAACACAAAATAAAATCAAAATTATCGAATAACCTATTAAAAGAATATATTCTGGAGGATCATCCGATAACTTCTTTTGAATGTTTTGTTTGTCAAAAGATGCACAAAAATGATTGGTATGGTAAATATTCCGATAGAAGTATATACACTTGTCCAAAGCCAAATGCACCAGATAGAAAAAATACCTGGAATCAACACTGGGAAATTGGCCAATGCCAGTCAAAAGCATTAAAATTACTAATTGATAGAGATAAACCATATTCAATTAAATTATTCGATAAAACTTGGAAAACGTTGTTATATAATCATAATTGTTAAATTATTGTCTATTTAAGAATACCAAAACACGTCCAATAACATATGAACATTTTTGTAATACTGCAATTTACAATATAAAAAATATATATTTAATCTACTTTTATTGCAATTATATGTATATAATAGCTATTGAAAATTTATATGAATATATTATCCTGAGCAACAAACGAAATCCAATAAACTTGTATTTTGCCAATAGTGAAACCTTTGATATGGTTGATTGAAAACTATTAGGAGTATGTGTAACTCATCACATATTTACCTAAATAGCAGAAAGCAAGCTGTAATCATAGATTCACATAAATCAGATTTCCACATTGGGATGTTGAGATAATCAAATCACAACAACAACCAGCGACACACGGACGGCATGCCGATTCGAAAAATTTTCAATTTTTGTTTGGGTCTCGATACATCAATTTTCATCATAATCTGGAACCTGATTTTTTTCATGATACTTTATCTATCGATAGATGAAAAAGTAAAAAAGAAACGTCACATTAAGTAAATAAAATCTTTATTGCTAAATTTAATACAGGTAAGATTGCATATTTTCAAAACATTTTTGTTTGTCTCCCAAAGTTATATGTAATAGTTTTCCAATATAATAAAATTAATTTAATAATAAATAAAATATAACCCCGCAAAACATTAAATCAGATCATATTACCTATTATGCACAAAAAAAATTTAATATTGAGGTGAGAATTAAGAATTACATCCAGTGTTGCTATTATATCATAGGCCGTATATCACAATATATAAATATATACAAATAATTTTAAGGCTAGGCAATTCACAAAACCACATTGATTTTCTCTTATCACATATAATATTATTAAAAATAACAGTAATACATGTGATACTTACATGTCAGTTGCATGAAGCAATGCATTTCATTAGGAGTAGGTTGTTCAACCCTCATGAATTTCACAGTACAATAGAAATACAAATTTTTGTATCTGTATGCACAAACAATATTTAAATATCACGATAAAAAAAATTAATGTCTTCTTATTATACCCATATTATTACAAAATATTTCAATGAATATTTATGTAAAAAAAGTACATTTCCAAATAAATTGTCATAAAATATACATTTAAAATTCTATTTAGGTGTATATTTGATAAAAGCATTCAAAAAATCTAAAAATAAAAAATCTAAGGATGTTTCTAATTAGAAGATCCCTTAGTTTTAACAAAATCTAAATAAAATACATTCATCATTGCATTTTCAATAAAACAAACTGAGTTAACTCTAATAATATAAACTAATAATCAATTTAAGTTGTGGTCACTAAATAATGATATATTACGATTACTTTTCTTGTCCTGATCCTCTCGATTGATCCCAAACTATATTTCAAAAAAGCAGGTTTTGTTTTAAAAACCAGCAAATTTGCATAAATTTAAAAATATCCAGTCACATATGTATTTATAATTGTACAATTTTGCCCGATATTTTAAATTGCCCCACACTATTTTCATTCGATCACTATTTGACTGTTAAGTGTTCCATTTTTTTTGGGTCAATAATATTGCATATTATTATGGTGTAACTGATATTATTTGCGTTATTTTTTAGCCTAGAAAAAAAGGATGTCATAAAATAGAGAATTTAAGAAAAATTTGTTTCAAATGTAAATATAGGAAAGGCACTTCTAGTGATTGGCCTCATTTTCGGACACAATGTAACCACGAAATTATTGAGTTGTTTCTATCTTATGTGAAAAAGAAAATGAAAAAAAAATTGGGTATTTAACATTGTCACAAAAGCTCTGTAATATTTCTTTCAAAATATACGAAAAAAAGATTGGTCTTTTTGTAGCATTTTCAAGCATGATTAAAATGATATAGGTATTAATATTTGCAAAAACAGAGATTTTTTGAAAATATGAAAAATTAAATTTGGACTTTGTCAAAAACAGGAGATAAAATAAAAATTTATCATTTGATTTTTCTTGAATAATTACCTAAAAATTGTGCCAGTGGCGGTTGGTGGATTGAGGTTATACAATATCTCAATACTGAATAATGGAACTCAAGCAATAGTTTAAGGCCCTACTATCAGTACTGATTGAAGAAGTTTTGCAAAAAACAAATTGAAAAAAATTGAGAAAAAAGTTACAGAAATGCGCAGCCTCCCCAGACTCCTTCTAGACCATTAGTAAAATCTCTGCAAACTATTTTTTTTTCATAATCAGAAGGAAAATTTATCACTCCATTTTTTTTGGTTTTCGAAAATTTTGATTTTTTTTGCAAAGTTATGACACTTTGAAATTTAAGTTCTTCATTGTGTAAATTTCAAAATGTCATAACTTTACAAAAAATCAAAATTTTCGAAAAAAAAAAATAGTTTGTAAAGATTTTACTAATGGTCTAGAAGGAATCTGGGGAGGCTGCGCATTTTTGTAACTTTTTTTCTCAAATTTTTTTCAATTTTTTTTTGCAAAACTTGCTCAATCAGTACTGATAGTTGTGCCCTCAAATATTGCTTGAATTTCATGCTCCAAACTGAGATATGGTACAACCTAAATTCACCAGCCGCCACTGGATCATTTGCTTGAAGTTTGGGTCACTGTCCAAATTTTATTAAAATAATAATATACTTCAGTCAATACTGCAATTAAAAATAAGTTGAGCGTACTTTAATGTTTATTTAAAATTCTGTTGCAATATAAACAGGTTTGAAATAAAGAGCGCATAATAATTGTTTTTGATGTCTATCTGCAAATGGTGATGATTTTTCAAAGAAATAAAGTTAGTTTTTACTTCACCCATTAAAAATCTTATATTTCGCACTATTTAATAGCTCAAGTTAGAATTCTTGCCAACAAAAAAGACACAATGGTTTATTTAAAAAAAAATGGGATAGTAGCTCCTCTGTTACTTATTTTTTGCTGATGTGAACAGTGTCTATAAGATGTCTCCTAGCATTCTAATTTCTCCAAGTCACTGTTAGGCGTTTTTGCTGATAATGGCCATTTAGATTTTAGTATATAAAAGAACTTGTTTATTTTATTAAATTAAAAAAACATAGTGATACAAACATTTTCGATAAATGCGTAATGTCTTTTGATATTTTCATTGATACATGTTCACAACCACAATAACTAATATTAAACAGTTAAGAAAAATCGAAGATATTCAGTTTTATTTAAAATCTGTGCCAAATACTTTCGACATAAACATGTCATCTTCAAGGGGCTACTATAAAACAAGTTATGATTTATATATAATTTTTTTTTATATTTTTATGTGAAAAAATTAAAACTTTTATAAACAAATAATTTTGTTAGCAAAATTATTATACAGGTGATTTACTCGTCAACAGTCATACAGTAAAAATCCATCAAAAGGGTTGATTCACAAACATATTTTATAAGTTTAAATTTTTTTACTTATAAAAAAGTAAAAAAAAGTTACATATAGATTATAACTTGTAGAATAGCCTCTTGAAGATGACATGTTTATGTAGAAAGTACTTGGCACAAATTTTAAATAAATGTAACACTGAATACCTTCGACTTTTTTTCACTTTAACTCACTGAGTGTATACAACCTTTTTACATTTAATACTAGACAGTCTTTATAATACCGATTTGTTTGCAAATGTACATTTTCTAGATTTTGTAAACTTCTGGTCTAGAAACAAACTTAACGATTTAAGGCCTTCATTTTTAAGTATACTATTAAGTTGTCAGAAATAATATTAATATTAGGAGAGGATAAAAACACTCCTTTAAAAAACGACTGAAAATACTTACACCCATTTTAAAATCGGAAGACGGTATACATATTGTGCTTTAATCAACTCTCCTTTTTGAGTTACTAATCTATTCTATACCCAAGTAAAACTTAAATATATGTTGCCTCTGCTGGATTTGGAAACTGTGGAAATACATATTTTTCAATATCTTTATTTAACAAAGACCATACATAACTATTTACAGCACTATAATAAAGTGTTCCTACAAAGATATTGAAAAAGAGTATATTTCATAAGGCAGTTCTTTTTGCGAAATAAAAAGGTTTTTAAAGTTTAAGTAACAACCAATAAAATAAATTTCCTAGTTCAGTAGTTAAAAAATCAGTCACCTTTATTTTTACTCTTTTTGCTAAAAGTAAATAATTTCCGTTTTTTCTTCTTTACATCATTTTCATCTAATACAGACGAATCAGTAGAGCAAACATCATCCTCTAATGACACGGACGGTTGCTCTTTAATTGTAATTGGCCTTATAGGAACAGGTTTGACTTTATTTGTATCTAAGCAAGTATCAGATAGGGAACTTTTTGGAGCCATAGTGTCTGCATGAGATGAGTTAATGTCTTGAGAATATGAACGCGTTACTGATGAGGTTTTTGAAGGGGGGATTCACTGCTATATTTGATTGGCTGACACTCTTTGGATGTGAAGAAAGTCTACCCACAATATTTTTAGCATGATTTTGGACCAGACTCTCTTCTGTCCACTGGGAACTAAAAAATAAATAAAAATTATTCACATCTTAGTCAATGTGAATAAATAAATTCATTATCTTTTTTTTTTATATCAAAGGGCGGTTTTCTGTACAGACTGAACAATGCGGGTTCTACTATTAAACAAAGGCTTTTCCAAGAAAGAATTTCAAGTCAATTTTTGAATGATTTAAAAATGTATTTACTCTGATACGTCAATCTACTTCCAGATGATTACGGATTCCATATTTTTCATTTTTCTGACCTTATCTGAGCTAATATCAATTCAAATAATACAATAAGTTCGATTATTGTAAAATTGCCTGCGTTTTATTTTTTGGAAAGTTTCCACGGAAATTAAATTTTATTTCATTTTGAAATGTTAATAGTAATATGTGAATTAGTTTTATCAGAAAATGTGCTATATTAAATAGAAATGTAATAGTTTCTTTTACAATTGCACTAAGTTTTTGTTTTTACTAAATTCTCAAAATTGCCAGTGGGCAATTTTGAGAATTTACGGATACCTGCGCCCTGTGGGTCAACTGAGAATAACGGAAACCACATGCAGTTTGTCAATGTATAATGTTGAGTCGTATGTAATAACAGTGTAAAATTGTATAGAGCCAATTGGTCTTTTTAAAATCTCATTATAAACCCTCACAGGCCATAGTAAATTTGTGTTCGCGATACCTCAGAATTGCAATTTGACGATATACAATTATATTGCAATAGCTGTGACAAACTAGATAATCCACTTTTTAGACAATTTTTGCAAAAGTGTATTAATGGCAAGTATAGCAATGTTCAGATGTCATCGGAGTTGACACTAAGAAAAAAAATATTTATCAGCGGAGTGTGACAATATCAGATAGAAAGTTTCTTCTAAGCGTTTCACAATATAAATGGATTTTCAATGAAAGGTGTCAAAATTTGACTTCAAAACATTTAGAACAAATATTAGTACTACACTTTTATTCTTGTAGGTAACTAGTAGTGAAAATAGTTCCGTGTGTGTATGTGTTATTTTAGCATTACATTCTAGTGAGTGTTTATAATAAATTCACTTTACAACTTTGGATATTACAGAATTTGTTAAAAAAATTACAATTTTTTTTATAAAAATTATATGCTATCAATAAAATCAAACATGAACAATTTTAAATGAATGACAACTTTTTAATAAAGTGTCATCTATAAGCTTTTGCCGTGTACCTTACGTAAGGAAATTACAGGTTTCTACTTACACTTCTCCTCCAACTAAAAATTGTACGTTATTACGAGTAGGCCCCTTTAAATCGGTTGTTCCAGAAGTCACTTCATCATCTTGTTTGCTAGTCTCACTGCTTGAAGAGTCTCCATCTTTCCAAAGTGATAGATGACTTGATTCCATATACCCTGCACATATACAGCGCCATCTTACACCTTGTTAGTAAATTTACATGCAAAATTAACATATTATTAAACCACTTTAAATTTTAATCAACCATTTACTCCTTATAGGAACCATTTAATAGTATTTAATTGATATGTCTGCAAAGCTTCAACCATATAAATTAACCACAGATTGTTTTCATTTAGTAGCTCTTGCAACACAATGATATATTGTTTATTATTTATAATTTAAACATTTAACTTTAGTAAAGCTTAATAATAATAATGTCAATTGCCTAATTTAATTGAGATAAAGAAGTTAAATGCTAGTTGCTTTATTCATAAACAGCAATTAAAAATGATAACGAGATATAATTATTGTGTAGGCAAATAAAGATTTTTTTTATTATCTTTAAAAGAGCAAATAAAACTTGGTTCTTAATGTATTTATTAGTAACATTCCACATCGGGGCCTTCAAGTGCAACTGAATTTAAGTTAAAAAGTAACTTTTTAAACTATTTAGGCAATTCAAAATATGTATTAATTTTTATTACGTTTATTTAGAGTTGGTCACAATATCAAAATAATATATACAGGGCGTATCCGAATTAGACAGAATAATTTGGACAGGAAATTTTGTTCAAAAAGGACTATAAAAAAGGTTCCAATGATTCCAGTTTCGAAAGTAGTCTTAGCCTTCAAAAGTGGTATCCAAAAAAAGGTTCCTTTCAAAAAGAAACTATCATTTGTAAGTTTTCATGGTTTCTTATTTCGACTACTGGTATTGTTACAAGTTATACATTACATGGCAAATAACTGTCGTTATTTAGGAAGCCAAAATTTTTGAAATTTTTCCGAGTTTCAAAACAAAACCTTAAATAATGTTAACAAACACTTTTTTTACCTCTATTATAAGGGAGTGATTTATAACTATCTACTTTAATTACCTTTTTAAAGTGGATATTTCAATGCTTTTAAAGAAACACAGGTTTTTGTTTTTACTAAATTCCTTGAAATAAAATATTTAAATCTGAATTAAAGTTTTGGTTGGAATAAAAATTGGAATGTAATTTTTTTCTCACAGATATTGTAGATTTGGTGACACATTGTTTACAATTTACAAGTTTCTTTGTGATATTTTGTTATATACTTAACTTGACTCTTTTGTCAGGTTTATGTGTCCATCTGTCAGTTTATTTTTCCATTATTACTCAAAAAGTACTGATGGGAAAATAATCAAATTTTATATTTAGTCTTTCAGATATTTTCAGTTTTTAGAACTTTGAAAGTGATAAATTGTTTTCTAATATTAAAACTGATTTTGAGGCTACTGTAATTCTGAACATCTAGAGTATTTTTATAGATAAATTTAAATATATTTTTTTTTCTTTCACGAGAATATTATATAGTGGACTAATGATGTTTTCCTTGTATTCAAGGATGTTACCCTGATTGCTTGACTAATGTTTTATCTTATAATATGTAATTGGTTCATATTTTTACATGGACTGTAATAAGAGGTACTAACGCAATCTAGTGAGAAAAATAGCTATTCAGAAATACTGATAGAGGATTTTAAAAATGTAAAAAACTAAATTTAACTTTACACATTTTCAAAAAAAGCACGGTATTTGTTTCCAAATGTTGGCTTTTCTCAAAAGCAGTTACTTATTATTAGTTGCAGCTGAGTTAGTAATCTATGTTATCTGTTTATATGTCCACCACTCTCCTGAACTATGACATACATCAGACCATGTTTGAGAAATCCCCATAAGAGCCATTGGAGTACAAATCCCTTAGATTTATTCATCTGCAGATAGATATATTTGACAAAATAAAAGCTTTAAATTTTTATAATAGAGAAATGTATCTACAGCTAACACCACAAAAGGGTAAACACACCCATTAGTATGCACAATTTATGTTTGACCGTTGACAAAAATTTCAATACCAGTGAACGATGAAATCATTATTCACTGAGCAAATAATGGATAGCATTATCATTGAAGAAACATACAAAATGGATACATTAATTAATAGTCGTGGATAAAGAACTTGTTCATTCAGTTTTATCTATACACATTGTATCAGCTACTTTTGAATATGCAGTAATAGACTCATAATACGTGCGCTTTGACTCTCTCACTTTACGCCTTTCAGAATGGCTAGGTCGGGATGCCAGGGTCGGCTATATATAGAGTTGAGGATCTTCAGACAAGTGACTAAGGTGAACTGAGTCCCTCCACTGATTCACTGGCACACAAAAAAAAAAAAAGTTGTTTGTACATTTGATGCCACCTACCTCCCGACATGTATTTCAACCCGCTGAATCCGAATTTGAAGTCAGTTTGGACCGTACACCCTCAAATATCGAGTAAATTGAAAAACCGTAAAAAATAGCGAAAATTGGGTGTTTCGGTAATAAAAACAATTTTGTGGATCTAAACCAAGCCTAATTTTTATGTATTTCGATCCGCTGAATACGAATCTAAAGTATATTTAGACCATAAGCTGTTTTAAATCTAAGTAAATTGTAAAAAACCCTCGAAAATTGCTAAAAATGGCAAAAATTTGTGATTATGTTAATGAAAAAAATTTTGTAGATCCGGATCGAAGAGGATTTTTATGTAATTTGATCTGCTGAATCCGAATCTGAAATATATTTGGCCCATTAATCCCTCAAAATCTTAAAAAATCGCAAATAACCGATAAAAGAGCAAAAATTGCAGTTGAAAAAATTTAAAAAGATCTATGAAACACGATTAAATACGTTTCTTGTATTTTTTTTATGCATAAAATACAAGTTTAGAATCTGAAAATGTGAAAAATTGTAAAATCTATAAAAAATGACGTATAAACAGAATGAAAATTATTTTCATCAACATAATCACAATTTTTTGCCATTTTTAGCAATTTTCGAGGGTTTTTACAATTTACTTAGATTTAAAACGGCTTATGGTATAAATATACTTTAGATTCATATTCAGCGGATCGAAATACATAAAAATTAGGCTTGGTTTAGAGCCACAAATTTTTTTTATTACCGAAACACCCATTTTCCCTATTTTTTACGGTTTTTCAATTTACTCAATATTTGAGGGTGTACGGTCAAAACTGACTTCAAATTCGGATTCAGCGGGTCGAAATACATGTCGGGAGGTAGGTGGCGTCAAATGTACACTTTTTTTTTTTGTGTGTCGTTGTCGTCGATGCTGTATATGCTAACAAGACTATGCATGCACTATCTGTGTCACTTCTTAGGTCATATTCAAAAGTAGCTAATACGTGTATGTGGACATACCATAGGAATTAATCATTTTACTTATTTCAAATTTTAAAATTTTCTGGAATTACCACGTTTGGAACCGCCTTATCTTCAATTTTTTTTCTAACAGCTGTCATCAAAATATAAATTTTGAGATCAATTAGACTTACATTTGTGGATCTGCTGCTTTTCTCATTAAAGTTGAAATAAATAGAATGGCAAATAGAGAAAACAAAAATAAACCTACAGCATGCAAAGCAATGTGAGGTCTACGAGTTCAATCAGGGCATACAGCAACCTGTGTATTTATCTAAAATTATTCTTTTATGAATTCTTATCATTTAAGATTTGTGTATTAGTGGATTTTACTTTTAAATGGGCATGCTTTGATAGTTGACAGCAAATTCAACATAACGTTAAATTGCATTGCCAAGTTTGTTTTTCTGTATTTTTTTAATTAAAATATGAAAAAATTGCCTGTTATTTGAACTAAAAGAGCAAACATGTATTGCTCTCATATTGCATTCTTATTTATTATTTTTTAAATATAATTTCAACATTGTGTCAGCAATGAAAAGAAAAACATTTTTACCAGTTTTTTGAAAAGTAGGTAATAACAATAAAGGTTTTAACAAACCACTTGTCCAATGGCGAAAAATGATCCCCATTTAAATTCAATGTTTCTATGTTATGTGAACTTTGTTTGGTAGGCTTTAATATGGACATATGAATCCACTTGGAAGTTATGACCAGAACACAAACATTTTTTACTTTTATTTTTTTTAAAGGAAATTTTCTTCTGGGAATGCCTTAATCCCGACTGACAATACAGGCAACCATTAAATTATATGGATCAAATATTACACCCCTAAAAAATACTACAAAAGCTCATAAATAAATATAAAAACATAGATAGAAATAGAAAAACATAAATAGAAATGGAAAAACAACACATTTTAGTTTCTTGGGTTAACGTAATTCGGCAATAGTGTCAGTGTACGCTACCTTCTCTTTTAAAAATAAAAACTAGGAATGTGTAATTCTTTATATGAAAAACGGAGAAGTCAAAACTGTTAATCAGTAGTTCACGCTGATTTAACTCTAGACCTCACTATTTACAATATTGCTGACAATGAGATTATCCTCCACAACCACGTTTTCTTAGTGTGCAAGGTGCAATACTTTTCCATCTTACCTGTGCATTTAGGATAACAGAAAATGATTAAGGAAAGTAGGTGTAAAAATGAATGACAATTTAAAATATACCTATATATTTGAAATCACATAAAACTACATAAATATAAGCTAAATGCCCCAAGCTTTTTCAGTACTAACATACTATATACTATTCGCAAAAATAAAATATATTAGCGAAAATGACTATACATTAAACTAAACTACATTTAAATAAGAGCTTAAGTACTTTTAAATGAAGTACTGTAGAAAATCTTGTTTTAACAGGATGATGAGTATAATAAATATGTTAAATGAAATATAAAAAAATAATAATAAAAAAAGATCAAAAATATTTCATTTAGTTTAGGTTCAAGAATAAAACATTTATAAGAAATTTTCAACCCCTTCATATAAAAATAGAGAGAAAATACAGGTACATAGTAAGATTAGTAATCCAACAGAGAAAAAAGCTCAGAAGGAAGCTAGGATATCGAGTGCCAATAGTATCTGTATAATGGATTTAATTTTATTTTATTCAAGACAATATAGATACTGTTTATATTTCGAAATTAAACACATATTCCAACAAACATGAAATAACTGCAGCATTGACTATCTCTAGGTAACGCAGAGTTAATTTAGCTAGGAAACCAATTTTTGGTAACACCAGACATATATTTTTTGTTAGTATTCCGACATAGAGAATGGGATTAATATAATCCATACAAAATATTTCTGGGTCAGAAATGATAATAATATATATTTTTGTGTATAAAAGTAAAAATTTATTGGTAGATTTGCAAATTCCAAAAATAAAATACATATTTAGTATGAACCTCAAAGATAAAAAACTATATTAAAGAATCAAAATAAATGAAAAATAATAATTTAACGTAACCCTTATATGCGCTTTGTGATGAAAACCCTTTTTGTCACTTCTCGTGATTGAAATCCGTCTTAAGGTGGTATTGGCGCACTCCCTCGTCGCCAGTATTGCCAGCATAAAACATTAAATCACTGCTAATATTTGTCTATTGATGAGAACGAAAAATGAAAACAAATGATTCATCTCAAATACCATATTTTGAATTTAATATATAAAATTACAGTCAATTACTAATGTGTATTTTTTTTTATTAATAAGACCTATAAATCTTTTACTTGGCGTCATTTTATAAAACAAAATACTCATATTTCCTATTAAAAAAATGCATAACGGTATTGCCTGTAATTTAATATATTAAATCTATATGGTATTTAGGATGACTCATATATTTTCATTTTCCGATAAATCTATATGGTATTTAGGATGACTCATATATTTTCATTTTCCGATACTATTAACAGGAAAATTTTAACAGCAATTTATAGACTTAAGTTGCATATCTGGTGAAAACACAGCTTTAACTACTTGTGAGACAGTGTCTACAAATTTCAAAATTTGTAAGCAAACTTACTCAGTAACAGAGAAAACTTGAAATTTTGTTTTAACCTCATTGGATAGTTTTAACATTTTGCAATATGTTTATATGAAGTAACCCCCAACCTCCATCTTTCATATTTTTTGGATATTTTGCATTTCTCTCATAAATACTACATATCTCTTTATTTGAATCGCTTATAACAAATTTAAATTAGCACATTGGCACTATTAAAAGTAACCGAAATGGAAACAGACATCTTGGCAATTCCAAACAAATAAAGCTATTAATAGAAGTTAAAAAGTACTATTGGAAATTTGTTTTAAGGCTGGTGACAATTAGTAACAATATTTTTATTTCATTTTTGTTTGCTACATAAATAAAACATAAGGAACCATAAAAAAATTAATATAATAAATAAATGCAAGCAATTCAAAGACAAACATAACTGTTAACACACAGCAAAAAGATTATGGAACACACGCTAATGCGCGCGCACACACACACACACGTGCGCGCGCTCACACACACGCACACGCACGCACGCAAGTCAGGAAAGTTGCAAATTGAAAGGGTTGATTTTATAACTAACCTAAACTAACACTCTCAAAATTATTTACTACCATAATCGTTAAAGGATAAACATTCCTATGTAGCACCAATATGATTGTAATAAAATATAGGTCTTAATCTGAGTTCTCATGGGAATCATCATCAAACGAAATTGTCTTACCTGGGTAATTACCATAAACAGACCCAGTCTCATCATCCAAGTCATCAGTGCTGCTCATGCGACCTTCAAAAAAAAAAGAAAGAAATATTGTTTAAATATTTAGATATCATGAAACATAACGGTCAACATGCAATTGCGAAAATTATCACATATAAAACGGTCCAGAACTGGTCTCTATCAATTGAACATTTTTTTGCTCTAAATGTGCCAAAGAAAACAGATTTGATTATACAAAAAACTCATTAGTTATCTAAGATGTAAAACAATTTTTAAAACGCCTCAAGATCTTATTAAAAATGTTGTTACTAACTGCATATAACCAAAATTTTCTAAAGATGCTTTTAACATATAATAAAAAATTTAATAACTACCTCTTAATCCAATACCACGTCCATTACCATTGCGATATAATGCATTTTCTAAGAAGACATAGCCATTGTTGTTGATGATGTTGAACCCACAAAGCAATTCGATTTGTTTCCACCTATGTGCTCGCTCTTGTAATTCTTGTGTTACTTCTGTTAAAGATGTGCGTGCCTCAACAATGCTTCTATCAACTTCATCTATTGATTTACCATGTGTTGACACAAAAGCACCCACAAGGCTGGATCTTTTCTTTCTCAATTTTTCACACTAAAAATATAAATTTACAATTTATTTGTTAGAAAATGGTTTGCCACAAAGTTGACAAGAACCTAAAAAAAATTCTTTTTTAATATTATTAGTGATACAAATTTTAAAGTTTCAATTTCAAATTAAAATTTATGTATTTTCAAATCGTCAAATATTTCTGAATTTTAGTAAATTTTCAGATAAAAATTAAAAATTTCTTAAATTTTTGACACTAAAGCCGGTTTCAGAGAATTAAAATGTGTCGCGGCGACACTTCCCCTCCAACTGTCCCTTTACTTTGTTTTTGAAGTTGAAGATTAGTTTAAAGCTGGCTTCAGAGAGCAACAACTGTCACTACTACACTTCCGCTTCTACCTATTATTTAAAAGATGTTGTGTAGGTTGTCTCTGGTACTGGTTTGTTGAAACTTGAAACATACCATAACGAAAACCTTTCTTATTTCGGCGACACTTCAATTTGTAGTATGTAGTTGACTAATTCTAACTTCAACGTGATAAGTTTCCTGTCATGGCCAAAATAATGGGAATACATACATGTGACAATGTGACTAAATACTGTTGCTTTAAATTACTGTCACCAGTGACAGTTGTAGCTCTTTCCGTCGACGTGATTTTTTATGTATTCTTGTTTATTTCAAGCATTTCTTAGAGTACAAGCATATGGTCCTATCCAAGACCAAGATGGCCCCTATGGTACAAGCAAAGCTTTCTTTACATGTTATTGTGTATGTTAATTTGGAAAAGTGTTTATATGATTTATAAAATTTAATCCTAAATTATAATATTTGGAACACAAATATTTTCAAATTACATAGGATGACAAATTTTTCTGAAATGGTTACGTAACATCATACAAAATATGAGCAATTATGAGAACTGCAGGGTCTGCAGTGTCATTTTCTTCAGTTCGTCAGGAATTATGTGTAATTATGTGTAAATAAAAAAAAAATTGAATATTCTATGATACTGTGCAATTATATGCAATTAGTAAAAAAATTTTCAATCTTTTAAAAAGAAATTGCAAAAAAAAATGCAAGTTTTGTTAAAAAAAAATATATATATTTGTCAACAGAAAACATTTGTATTTTTCTGACAATAAAGCATTTTTGATTGATTGATTGATTGATATTCACGTTTTTAGTCCACATTTTAATACACCGTTAAAAAATAATTAACTTACAGCCTCCCTAGCCTGCTGCAACTGCTTCTCAGCAGATATTTTCTTTTTTGAGGTACGCTTTATTCTCAATTTCATAAGTTAACTGCAACCACTGTTGCAAACCAAGAGGTGGAGCCCAGCATCTGTCTTTCAATTCACCCTCAGCCAGTTGCAATTCTGTTCTCAGCATCTGTAATGTCATAAAATGACGAATTTGTATCGTTTACATGTAGTTTCTTCAGAACGTTTTAAATAGTTGAATAAAAAAAGTGTAATTGTTTTAGTTTTTTTTCCCCAAAATTAATACCAACCATTTACAGAATCTAAGAAAATTAAATTTTCGCAGGGTTGAATGTAAGTGCTGGTGTAACTAAATCATATTTCTGACTGAACATAACGGAGGAATTTGGCATTTGTGGGAAAACTTTTTTATTTTAACATTTATTTATGAAAATGATTATCTATTGGTCTGTGAATAAAAAGTAACAATCTGGTAATTCCCAAATATAGATAAATAGACAAGTCCTATTATTGGCTGTCTAATTTTGAAGACCACTTGATGTGGTCTCTTTTTGACCTCATTATTTTTATTACACTGCAGGTGTGTTTATCTCCAGAGCAGCCATATTTATTACAGTACATGAAATTTGTATATAAATCATTAGGTACTACAAGTTGTACTGTATTAAACGAAGAGACTCACCTCAATTTCGGCTTTAAGCTGAGACACTTCCAAATCAGAATAAGAACTTGGGAGTGAACTGAAATCGCTTTTGGAATCTTGGAGTTTCTTTTCTAAATTTTGTTTTTCAGTTATCACAGATTCTTGAGCTTGCTTTGCTTGTTCTAATTCCTTTTGCAAATTTTCTAGTGCTTTTTCTGCATTTTGAAGACTGTCCATATCTTTATTCATACGGTTTAGGTGGCTTTTAAATTTCTTATTTTGCTGAAAAGCATACCAGACGCCAAGGCCACCAACAATTGTCAAAAATATTAGTGTTAAATCTTTCCAGTGAGGCACATCTGTCAAACATGAAATTAGTTTGAATATACTTCTTAATCAAGGCTAAATAAAAAGGTTTTTTTAATAAATTCTTGAAAAATAAACCGGGAATAGCAAATTGCACAGTTAATTTATGCTTGTGTTTGTTCCCAATTTTAAACATACTAATTTTTAGTAGTTAAGACCTCCAAAAATTGTAAAGTAACATAATTGACTGTTTTAACCCAAGATCCATTAACTTTTAATTACCATATTAAACATCAATATTATCATTGTGTTCGATTCATTTAAAAATGTATATTTAATACTTATTATCGGACAATTAGCACATAAATCAAAATTAACTGTGTGCCAATCACCACCATATTTAATGACATAATATTAGAATGCCTATTTGGTTTATTACATAACCTACAAAAAAATAATTAAAAAATATAATTTCAAGGCACCAAATTTAAATTTCATTCTTGACCAAAATTTTATAACAGATAGTGGTGGTTAATGATGCAGCCAATTGACCACCGCTCATCATTAATTTTAGCTAGCATAAAGGCCTAAGTGCCCAAAAAGCCAATGAGGCTCTTGAAGCCAACAGTCTGTAAATAAATGGTGAAGGTACAGCTTTGCTTTATATATTCTTTAAAATCTCTCGTTTCTTCTCGCCCACTAATTGAGCAAAACCAGTTCATGCAGTGAACTCACCCGTTGTTGGACTTTTCCCTATGAAGAGCAAGGGGAGCAAAAATGCACAAAAACATGGTTTAGAGCATGTTATAATTATATTTATTGTTTTAATGCACTTTTAATTGTGTTAATTCGAATTCTCATAATTTTTTAGGACTCCAAATTTTAAAAGTTAACTATGGTACCACAGCAAATGCTTTCTTTGCATTCCTTTCGTGTGTCAACAACGGATGGGCGTACTGTATGTTGATAGTGAAGGGTAGATAGAAATTTTCACCAGTGCAATTTCCTGGGGAATGGGAAATTTTCCGGGAAAAACTGTTAATCTGGCAATAATAAGTGACTGATACTCTTTTTGCACTTCAAACACATGCAATGAACAAGTTGAGACTTCATTTTTGTTTTTGCTGTGGATGGCTAGTTTTGCCCTCAGTCTCACCCGATTCACTGAAGTTATTGGGTGCTCACTGCTGCTTTATTATTTCGTGCCTTACTTAAGGAAATTATTTTTGTCTCATCTAAATTTAAAAAAAAAAATCTTATTTCAAGTCATTGGGAATTTTTTGAAAATATTCCCGGGAATTTCCTCAATGCTTCATTCCCAGAAATTTATTGATCGCTGTATATTGACCAATCACAATATTAATAATTATCTATTTGCAAAAACGGTTCACTTAAAGCCAGTTTCACATAAGAATAGTATAACCTAAACATACCTTTCTACATTTTTAAAAACGTTAATAGTTTCAATATATTCGCAATTAAATATGCGAATAAAAGCATTCTTTCGTTAATAAAACATAATTTTGAAATGACAATTTTACAAATCATAAAAATACATTTATTATATGCAACATGTATAAATAGGTTTATTTACCAAGGAGAACTGAAACATTATAATTTGTCATTTGTAAAAAAATATTAAATGCAAAACTAACCTAATTTACAGAAAATTATATAATATTGTTGTAGTGGTTATTGAAGCGTTTGTGTTAATATTAATAATACAAAATTCTGATTATTATATAATTACATGTTATGGATAATAAACACATAAATGACAAAGCAAAATGTGATTAATGGCTATCTATTTACCTTTAGGTGGTCCAAAAAGAACTACATCCATTGCCTTCAAGGCAATTTTTTGTTTGTGTATTGGATCTTTGATCCCAAGGACAGCTAAATAGTTTGCATTATTTACAGCTAATCTGTTAAATACAAAAGAAACAAATTATTATGAAAATGAAGGAAACATTAAAAATGGATGCGGTCATTTGTACAATAAAATTATTGGCCATACTAATAATTTTGCCAATTATTATTATTATCTCTATATAAGTTTATTTGTTTAACTACAACAGATCAGTTTTAATAAATGAAAATACATTTTTAACAATTCAATCACTAGTGAAATTGTTCATTCATTCCATTGGTTAACATTTTTAACTTACACCAACCATATGATAGATAGTTTTATTGCAACAATTAAAATATCTGATGTAGCCAGCACATAACTTTCTTATACCAGTATATATTATTCTGATCTAAAAAAAATCATTCTATTTAATTCTTCACTTACCTCAAATTTTAATAGCGTACCTTGAAATATTTCATTAAAATTTTTAAATAATTATCAGTGTCATTCGATACTATCAATAATTCATGTCATATATTTTAATATTTTTTTGTTATTGACATTGATATTTTTGTAACTAAATCAGACCTTTCAAAGTTAAACTGTTAAATTTATCCTAACCCCATTTTATGAGGCCAAATGTGTAAAATATTTCAGTTTACATCAGCTTTATTTAAGTACTTGGAAAATATATTTTACTCGCTTGATATAGTAGTCAAATACAAAAAAGTTTGGGTCCCATGGACCCCCTTTCAGAAGGCCAATTTTGCTCATCACTGAATTTTTCATTGTCTTTGGCCTTTAGAACAAGTGTACCAAATTTGAAAGCTTTATCTGAAAAACTGGCTGCTATCGCGATATTACAGACATGCGGACAGATTTTTTTTTCATAAAGTTATGTTTTTCCATTATAATTCGTCCAGAAATGCAATAAAAATTTTTAATTTTTTTTCCCGAAATTGTACCTTTTTTCTTCTTTCGTTCATTATGTCTCTTCTGGTGGTAGCACATTCACCAAATTTAATGTGTCACCTAAAATGTTTTCACGATCTTAACTACCAAATGTGGGGAGTCTCCCATTAGTATTTTTTGAGTTATCATGGATACACACATACACATACACACACACACACACACACATCCACACACACGCGCGCCGACAGAAATCGTTCGGAAAATAGTCAGAATGGATTCAGGAGGGTTCAAAACGTATAAATCAATCAAAATCTCGAGGTCAAAAAAAAATCACAATTACTATACTTATATTAGGTATAAGAAAGTAAAAATCATTTAATTTTATCTATGCTAGAAATAATAAATAATACTGAAATATTTAAAACTTTATAACTTTAGTCGTGGCTGAATGGACCCAGATTCCGAAGCCAAAAAAAAAAAAAAATATTTAAAATATTCAATTGCATATTATCTATATAGGGTGCATTTAGCTACAAAAGTCATTACTTTGGAGATACAATGGAAAAATACAGGGTGTGTCACCACGACCTTAAACTATCTTTATTTCCAAAACTACTAAGAGCACAGCTATGATTTTACCTTTGTATAGGTTTTCAATGGTGTTCTTTCTAACTAAAATATTTATATTTTCCTGCCACTTCCGGTTATACCGGAAATGACATGTAACCTCGTTATTTTAAATGGAACACCCTGTATATTTTTGCTTTTTCAAATTCTACGGTAAATTCTAATATTATTTTATATAACATACTTTTGGGAGATGGTAGAGATTAAAGTGAATATGAACTGGAACAAAAATAATCATACGGGGTGATCAAAAAAATATTACTTAACTTATGTTTCAATAATATGTCAAAAATCATTTTTTTTTTTTTAAATGGCAACCTCCAATTTTTATTTCCATTTATGATTCTCCATTAAAAAATAATGCGAGACTATGTTAGCTTTCATATATCAAGTGTACAATTTTCGAAATATTTACTGTTATAAAAAAAGTTACATGTGAAACTTTTCAAAAATGTATTTTCTAATAATATTTTGTCAACAATTTTCAAATTAAAGAACAGGTTCAAAACAGTTGCCATTCACTTCTAAAAATTTAAGAACTCATTTGTTTACTTCACGCTTTGTAGCAGCGCTAATTTGCTGGGGAGTGAGTGATTCGAACACATTTCGAACTTTTTTCTTAGCATAAACAATATTTTTTATATGACCTCATACAAAAAAAGCCCCGGAGAACGTGCGGCCACAATTGTGGACTCCTATTTGCAAATTACTCATCACCAAAATTATTGGTTAAAAAAGTGTCAATAATCCTTCTACTGTGTGGAGGAGCACCATCGTGTTGATACCATATTTTCTGATGTTCTGCTAGAGGCAGATGAGGCATGTATGGAGCAATCATATTTTCTAAAATTTCAAGATATTTCCCTCCTAAAATCAACCAATTCTTAATTTATTCATAGAATTTTCTAGATGTCACTTAACATTTAAGTTTTCATCGTAGAAATGAACGGTTACCATTGCATCATTCTTGAGAGAGAGCACAGTAAACATTAAATTACCACGAATCTTGAATATTTCTCACACGAACAACGTGTGGATTATGAACATCTCAATAATGGGAATTATGGCGATTGAAGAGATTTCACATGTAATAAAAGCTTACAGTTTTGCATTATTTTTAATGAAGAATCATGAACTAAAATAAAATTTGGGGGTTGCCATTTAAAAAAAAAATGAGTTTTGACATATTGTTGAAGGTAGGTAAGTTGTGACATTTTTTTGATCACCCCATATGATTGTTTTTGTTTCAGTTCATATTCACTTTAATCTCTACCATCTCTCCCAAAAAGGTATCTCTTTACAATTTGACTTAACTGACATCTGTCTAATATTTGTTATCTGTTTTTGAAAGGTCTGCATCTGTCAAAAAAAACTGACGATTTATGACTTTAAACTTACTATATAGTACATAATTCCAAATTTTATTCTAATAGTTTAAACATTTATTTCACTTAAAATTAACATTGATATATTTTTTTTCTTCCTTACCTTGGCAAATTGGCACCAGTAACTTTATACTGCATGAAATTAGAAACATACTGGGGTAAATCTACATAAGTTGTTAACCAATCTGTTGTTTGCTCTACTGTCCAATTATGAACCTCGGATCTTAACCAGGCTTCCCATAACTCTTTAACTGAAATATGCATATCGTCGTTACGATGGAAGTTTTTCTGTCTTTTTTTCATACCCAGAATCATACTTTAATTCTTCTTTTAAGAACTACAAATTAAATTAATTATAAAAATACACTGATTATGCAGATACATACAACATATATTCTTAGAATATTTCAATATATTCAATTTTCCTTTCTTTGAATTTTTTTGTATACTTAGGTACTTATTTTTTTTTTTTAACAATTATGCTGTTGAGATACATATATGTATGCGCTGTTGAGATATGTATATGCGAACAGAGATTATAATATATTTTTGCAAGCATATACTAGGTGAAAATGATATTACAGACGTTAAGAGATGACACTGGTGTTCTTGTTCCTGAGAAATTTAAGACGTTTTAGTGTGTTTTTACCAAGTATCCAACTTAAATCTATAAATTGCTGTTTAAATTTTTCTGTTAGTAATATTAAAAACAAATGAATCAATCTAAATACTATATAGATCTAATATGTAAAATTACAGGCAATACTGATGCATTTTTTTTTTATTAATAGGAGTTTTTGTTTCTTGTATTGTAACTGGAGGAAATCATTTCTTGACTAAAAATTTTTCTTTTTTTGTGAATTAATATTTTTCCAATCTCAATTTTTTTTGCTTCTAGTACTAAGAACACTGTTAATTAATTCAATGCAGCTCTTGCTACTAGACTGAGTAGTTGTTTTAATAGTTTCTATGATAAAATGCATTGGAAGTGTTGTTTTTGATTCATTACATGCCTAAAACTTTTATACTAGCACATTCAGATAAGAATGACAGTATAAAATATAAAGATTTATAGGTATTGATTATTATCATGTTAGGTTTGAAAGAGTGCTTTTGTAATATTCAATAATTGTTTTATTACTTTTTTCTAGAAATGCATAAATACGAAGCAATAATATGTCAGATTTTTTGAAATGTATGAATTATTTGTTTTCATTTTTTGTTCTCATCAATAGAAAATTTTTATCAGTGATTTAAAGTTAAGTAAGAATCAGGATATTGACAAAATGCGTAATATTACCAAGTGCCTAAATGATGGATGTGCAAGTGACTTAGAACGATATTATGCTTATGCAAATATGTCTTTGGATGTAGAACATTGATTTTTAAAATATGTCGTATTATTTACATCCCAGCATAGAAGTTTAGCAGATGATACCATAGATGGTTTATTAATGATGAAAGTGTACGCTTACAGCCATAAGCAACTGTTAATTGACATGATATGAGGTAAGTCTGTACGTTACACCATACCCCTTATACTATATCCAAAGTCAGTTGAAATGCTATAAAAACACCGACAAGGGAATTTAAACGTCCGACAAAGGGATTTACTCATTTAATGGATAAAATCCTTTGTCGGCGTTTTTATAGTCTTTCAACTGACTTTGGAAATACTATACTAACGCCAGTCAGTTCCATAAAATGAGCCGTCTTTATTCATGAGATTCAGGTTGACTCAACAGTTGATTTTACATACAATATAACGAAACAATTAAA
Organism: Rhamnusium bicolor; assembly: GCA_029963845.1. Taxonomy (NCBI): domain Eukaryota; kingdom Metazoa; phylum Arthropoda; class Insecta; order Coleoptera; family Cerambycidae; genus Rhamnusium; species Rhamnusium bicolor. The sequence goes on from JANEYF010001881.1 coordinate 247,163, forward strand.
AAGTAAAAAATTTTCCATATTATGCTGAAAATTCCTTTATATTCTCCTTGTTACGTAACTACTGCAGTGGCGTTGGTGTCCCCGCACCAGATGAAAACCTCCAGAGGGCACAAATCAATATATCAAAAATGAAAATTCTTATTTCCCTCCTTAAGTTTAATTGTTTTTTGTGATTTCTAACCTCGAAATTTATTTGTTTCATTATCTGTCAACTTCTGAGTTTTAAAATGAATTTTTAAACTAATACAGTTTTCGATTTATCATATTAGTGCACATTGAACGTATCTCACTCTTTGTTTCTCTCATTTTATTAATACAAAATAGAGACACATTCAATGCAATAAATGTTGCATTAGTGCATTAAATTGAAAATGGCATGTCACAGGAATTGCTGTACCTGCGGATTATAAAATGCAATCACTGTCGTTTGCAGTTTATATTCCGCAGGTAGATAGCGATGTTTTAACTGAAAAGTCAATGGATTCTGTTGTGACATCACATAATTATGCAATCTACATACTAACATACTACCATCATGACACACTGGTTGCCTATAGATCACATTGGAATTTAACCTATAAAGGTGACATTTTTGATGGTTTTACACAGCATGGAATTTTATTTTATTTCTCCCTTGGACGAAATATTTAAGAACTTTCCATAGTTAATTCACACACACCGACATGTTTATGAAAAATAACACACAGAATTGAGCCCTGGAGTACGTATGTTAAAACTGTGATTGATTTTCACCAACTTTTACTATTTGATAACTGTTTTTTAAGTAAGATGCTGCCCAACCGTTAGTGACACCTCCAACCACAATATGATAAAGTTTGTCTAGTAGCAATTCGATGTTTATTGTATCGAATGCTCTAGTAAGATCAAAATATAGAGCAAATTGGATATTCTTTATTATTTAGATATGCATATATATTTTCACACAGTTCTGTAATGGCAGTATCTATTATTGGAGGATATTTCATCTATTTTTAATATCAATTAATTATATTAATAATAAAAATTTCTGCAATAGGTTATAATTTCATATATTATGTTCATATGCTTTGTGCAGGGTAAATGGCGACTGAAAGTTCTTATATATTTCTGACAAGGGAGAAATAAAATAAAATACTATGCTGTGTAAAACTAGTGAAAATGTAATCTTTCTAAACATTTGCATTACAGGTCGTTCCAGTGTGATGTGTTAGCAACCGGTGTCATGACAGTAGTACGTAGGTTGCATAATTATGTTACATCACACTAAAAGAGTTTATTTTAAATGATTGATCAATGGCTAGCTAATGGAGATCCCAGTCATCTTCAATTTTGTTTTAATTATCTTGTAATATTTTTTTAAACTGAATTTTATAAAGGATTCTTTAGACAAGAGCTTTTTGTGTTTCGAGGTCCTATTGGTAATGCAAAATTAAGCATTCAACTTGCCATAAAAGTTTAATTTATACAGTCGTATTGTGGCATTCTGCGGTTTTGCGTTTCATCCATTTATGAATTGCTTTAGATATCAATTTTAAAAACAACAAAACTAACCTCAAAATAAAATGTGTATTGGGACCTATTCATTTACTCACTTCAACATTCCTGATTAGTTTATATCTCCAGCTTTACCCATATATATATGTTGACGGCAATGTGCGAAAAAAATTGAAAATTATTTTTATTTCTATACAATTAAAATATTGTGAAATTTAGGATTTATTTTACATATAATTTGGTATCAAAATTACCATACAAATTTGGTGGAATTCAAAAAACTATTTTTGATTTAGTTTAAAATAGTGATTATTTGTCCAAAACATTTTGATCATTTAAATTTACAACACTAATTTAAACTCTCATTTTTTTATAAATTGTCCCTCTGTCTCCGGATTTCCTTTTCTTATGTGCACAAAATTCTCCAGTGGTTTATCCCTCAGTTTCTTCCTCGGATATATTCCAAAAAAATTTATCAGGTCAAAAAATGTTTGGCATTATCCTATCTACCAAAAAGCAGTTGGCTACAAATTTACTGGTGTTTTCCAAAACTCCTCAGATGACAACATTTACTTAAAATGCCTCATTCATAATCGCAGCCAGTTTTTTTTGTACCATGATTCACTAACCTTATCAAAACTTTAATAAATATAATAACAAGGATATACGTACATCATCTGATTCAGACAAATCTATGTTACCATCTTGATCATCATCCAACTGCTTATGCAATGATTTAATAGCTTCCAGTCCTAATCTATCACTTTGAGCCATCGCTAAACATGTAAAATCATCAATACTGCATGTATCGTAAGCACCTGAAAATATTACTTTTTTATACAACTTATACAATAAATAAAACGAATGTCTTACCATCAGTAGTAGCGGCTACATCACTGGGAAAAGGAGTAGTTTTCGGGCTTTCGTTGCTGGTCTTATAATACCCGTCCGCATGTTCAGTATTTCTATATTCGCTTGACGATGCATCACCCCAGTAAACATTAAAAACTAACCAAAAAACTAGACCTCTAATATGCATTTCAAAAAATTATCGTTGCACAAAATTTTTAACAAAATATATAAAAATGTTTGAGCCAAAATTTATTATCATAATAGTTCCGTTATTTTCTAGTTTGACATTTCGCAGTAGCAAAATTTTCAAGGTCGCCAAAGTTTCATAAAACTGTCACAAATTACTGCTGCTTAATAGCAACTTTATGTAATTTTCTGTGGTGTAAACTCAACTTACCACATGTTTTTGGGCGGATCTATCTACCCGCGGTTTTTAAATTATAACTCTTTAATTAGCTGACCTTAGCACAATTATTTATTAATGTGAGCTGATCTCAATATGTCTTACATATATTGCCTAAATTTTAAATTCATATTAATATAAATCGTTTTATTTTATTACGTTGTTTAAAAATAAACAATAAACATGTATAATATATAAATTAATAACAGGTTATATTATTATTTGTACATCACAGATGGTTTAACAGACTGTATTTTTTTAAGTAAAATCTGGTTTTCATGAGCAATCTTTTCCTGATTTTTTTTCTATTTATAGCTGCACTCGAAATGTTTTTCATATTTGGTTTTGGAGCAATCTTGTATTGGTTAACTCTCTTGGTATTACATAAAATTTTGTTCATTAAAATTCCATTTGTACGTTCAATATCTCGTAATTTATCGGAAGAGAAAGTTTTGTTTCTTTGAGATTGTCTTTGACTTCCTACGTTGTTTTGCAAACTATCCAAAACAAGATCCAAACTTAAGTCGCTCACGTCCTCCTCATCTTCTTCAAAAGATTCACTGTCATACTTCTCTTCTACAGACGTATTATCAGTTTCAGTATAATTTGCTTGCTTGTCCGATAATTCAGATTCGCTGTCACTTGAAAGAGAATGGAAATTTCCCGGCATGCTGCATCCTTTTTTTATGCCATCGCAAATATCGCAGTCATTACATTTTGCCGGTGTCCCTGTTTTCTCCATTAGATGAATTTATATATTGCATAAAACAAATTTTAAACGCTTTTTAGTAATTGCCTCTTCTTCCTGACAAATTATTTTCATAATGTAGAGTTTCTATAGTAACTAATAAATAAACTAAGTACAAATAAGCGAACTTTAATAGAGACCTAAATAAAATAATCAATATTACTGGCGCCACTGTTGACAAAAGTTATCTATTTGCTTTTAATTTAGTAAAAATGTACGTTTAAATAAAAACAGGAACTTTCCAGCAGATACGACACAAAAGTGCGTGGTCGAGTTTTTAAATATACAGTGTGGAAGTTAAGTACCTAACGCATAAATTCAGTAATTCCGTTGATATTAATTTTTTGGAAAAAATCTCGAAGGTATAGCGATTTTAACTTCAGCAAATATTTTCAGTCTATTTTCAGTTTCTGCCTAAGTTTGACGGAAAGTTATCGACGGCACATTCGTTTTTATTTTGAAATTATACAAATAGTTGAAAAATCGAACAAATGTACCTACACCGGCAACTAGATAAATTTTCCCAATTTAATGAATTTTTGTTATTTGAACTTTAAGACTGTTTTTCTTGATTTTTTTTCAAATAATAACAGATTGAAAATTTTATACGGTCGGAACCGGAATAAAAACTACTACCAAAATTAATAATAAAAAATATTAGGTTGTCATTTAAAAAAAAAGTCGATGACGTCATAACTTAAAAAATAAATGACAAGAAACTGAAAATAGACTGAAAATATTTGCTGAAGTTAAAATCGCTATACCCCTTCAAGATTTTTTCCAAAAAATTAATATCAACGGAATTACTGAATTTATGCGTTACTTAATTTCCACACTGTATATGTTGAGGTCTGTTTTTTGTATGCACTGCACTAAAAAAAATTATACGTATATTATAAAAGGAAGAAACAATATGTTCTATATTATCGAACATTCCATCGAGAGCACAAACGGGTTTCCAATATGGCGGATTTTTTTTGCAAATTAACTTGAAATGATTGGTCGAAAGAAATTCCCACAAGAATATTTTGTCTCCACCAATCAAAATATTACAAAATGATTTTTCAAGACAGCGATTTTGTTCACACTACAGCCTCTGCTATTTGGATTGAATTAGAGATCTTGTATTTCTGGATTGAATATATCTTTTACCTACATTTACATATTAAATATGTCCACTGGCGTAGGAGATTTATATATTATATTGTATACGGGAGTGCTTGTAATACACTTTAAATATCCGATCTAACGGACTTGAAAAGTGATATCACACATTAAAAAGATTGAATCAAAAATCATACAACTGCATACATTATATTTTAACTATAATTATTTTGTTAAATCGATTTAGAATATTTCTTATTGTAATTACATGCACATCCTAGTCAAGTTTGTTTGGAAACATTTACTGTTACCAATGGTGTATTAACTGTCAATGGGATCTCATAAATGTTATGACATTCCCCAATGTTTTCACTCTTCAATTTAATTCTAATCCAAAGTATAAGTTGTGGTTACGGTTACAGTTCAATGTAGGTATAACTGAATAGCTAAACTCAACACTCTTAAACTTACCTGTTTAAATTATTACCACTGGTCCCACACTACAAGTAACCATTAATATGACCCATTTATTGTAGACCAGTGATCTACAAGGTGGACCAGATTTTAATCGGGAACTTAGAGAATCAATAGAATGAATACACCAAAATAATATGGATTTGTGCAAGTTGCGTACACTTGAACCATAATTTTCATCTCTCCAATCAAAATTATATTAATGGAAAAATGCAAATCCATATAATTTTTTTAAATTATAAATGTCAATTAACAGCTACCTGACAAACAGGAGATGAATAATTTTGAAATAAGTTTAACTCAAAGACATTGCACCTATCAAAAAATTATAAACCTTTTTTGTGCTATAATGATCATAAACGTTGAAAAAGGAGGAAAAAATAATTTAGGTCAGTGAAGTCCCATTTTTTTTGAGAAGAATATCTTCGACACCCCCCCACCGTGACTAGAATGGAGAGATAAAAACTATGGTGAGAAGTGTACTGATGTACGCAACGTTCATCTTCCTAATTTCATAACAATATCTCAATTATTTCCAGAGCAATATAGGAAAAACTGAGGATAATTTAAAACTTCAATGCTCTGTCTCGAAATCTGCGCATTTTTAGCTATAAGTTTATATGACAAATCTAAATTATTTTGGCATGTTGTATCGATTCTATAAGTTTCCGAATTAAAATCTGACCCACCCTGTATATTATGTCACTGTTTGTAGACATTTAATTTAAAGAATACTGTACCAATATACCAAACACACCTATCATCTCTACATGATCCATAGAAATAATATTTAAATTCAATAGTAGTTTTTTATTTGCACTGCAGATCAGGTCATTTATGATCTAGTTTAGTTATTCTCATCTCTGATTGGTTTAGAAAGTTTCTTTTAAAATGCCAAACCAATCAAAAACAAAAATTTACTGAACTGATCTGAAACATAATGTAAATAAAAAACTGCTAATGTGTTCACCAGTGGCAGTGTGTTATATAAAGTTTTATTTTTGTCATATTGCTTTTCGATTGGACCCTTTAGTAAATGAGCAATACGACAAAAGCGTTGAAAGCTGGCACTGTGCTCTATCCAATAATTTTAAAAATTCGTCCTATAAAAATTATAGATAAAACATAAAAGTTGGTAATATATGGATAAAGGATGATAAATTTTCTTAGGTACAGAAGAGTGATGGTTTCGGTAACGATTTATTCCATAGGATAAACAGTGTCTTCTTTTAATTTTTGTAAAATATTCTACAATCTTTATTTTTCCTTATTGGGATTTTCTATAAATTATACAGAGCGTTCCAAAAAACCGTACAATTTATATGGAAGGTAGTAAATAAAAAATAAGCAGTGTTTGCTTAATAAACATATATGTACTAATATAAACACTTTTCGTGTGTAGTGTTGAAATTTAATTTTTTGATATTTTGTCGGAATTGGATAAAAATGTAATAAAACCTCAATTTCTGATTAGGTCGACGTTTTGACAATATTTATTGTCTTCCTCAGGACTACAACAAATAACACACATTTTCTATATAATTTTGGAAATATAGTATATACACACAATTAAAATTTTCCTTAAAAAGATTAAAAATATTAACATTTTGAAAATTTTTTTTAAATTTCATAAATTCATCCAATCGCACTTACATAGGTATATCAATCAAAAAAATAGATAATGGTAAATGTAAAACATTAAACGTGTAATAACTAAAATATTTAAAAGTTTAAAAATTTAAAAAGTTTAAAAATAAATAAATTATCAGTCACTCTTACCTAATTAGGTATTTGGTTTTTTGTCAATACAATCATCATCGTCAAATATTGTAAAAGTAAAATAACGTAACTTTTGTTGGATTTCAGTGCTTATATTTTCGTGTAGTCTGAACAGAAACAAATTTTATATGTATAAAGATTTGAAAAAATGAACAGTAATTTATCAAAAAAAAAAAACTTTGAAAGAAGCAAAATAAAAATACTCTATAAAAACGCTATTTTATTTATTCATATATCGGTTGGCCAAAAACTACGTTTGTAAACTAAAATTTAAAAAAATTTTAAAAACAAAGATTCAGTTTGTTGTTCATTAAATATGTACAAGGGATGGCTATAATTTTATATATTTCTCTATTAGGTTGTTATAAATTCTGCTCAAATTTTCAGTGTCCGTTTTTTTATTGACAGTATTAATGTTTTACATTTACCATTATCTATTTTTTTGATTGATATATGTAAATGCGATTAGGTGAATTTAAGAAATTTAATTTTTCTTTTTTTAAGTGTTAATATTTTTAATCCTTTAAGGAAAATTTTAATTGTGTGTATATATACTATATTTCCAAAATTATATAGAAAATGTGTGTTATGTATTGTAGTCCTGAGGAAGACAATAAATATTCTCGAAACGTCGACTTAATGAGAAATTGAGGTTTTATATATTACATTTTTATCCAATTCCGACAAAATATCAACATACTGAGTAATGGTGGAGACGAAACTCCTATTAAATTTAATTTTTTTTCACACATTTTTTATTACAAAATCAAAACATAAGAGATATTGGATTAAAATTACGTATGGATACGTTTTAGAGGTCGAAAAGTGCATTTAAGACAGTCCTATTGGGTAACCCATTTACACAATAGTCATTGAAAAGTTTGCTCATAATTTTTGTGAGGTTAGGTTTTTTAGCGATGCACTTGAAAAATATGGAGTATCCTTCAATTTTATATACAAACATTGTTTAAAATCGCCTAACTACACAATTTTCAAGTTATTCAAGATTAAAAATGGCAAGTCATACTCAATGAGCAACAACCCAAGCAGCACCAAAGTGACTGGAACTGGCATCGGAACTTTAATATAGTAGGCATTACATACCTTACTGTCACTAAATTTGCGATTTTAGTGTAAAATTCACCTTGTAGTATGCCTGTGTTATAACAATTACGTAGATTCTACTGAATTCAGGTACTGTATAGTGATTACGCTTTCAAGTAACTGCTGCAGTATGTGCAACGTTGCGAATACTACTCTGTGTTACTTGAAAGCATTCTCAACTTTGAAGTGAAAATTGGTAGTAATGCCGACTGCTGCTGACTTGTGTTACCAAAGAATCACTTCAAAGTAATGACGACTAAAGTGTTCCATTTAACGTTCCTGTGACGTTGTCGGCAAATTTTATGGAACTTTAAAGTTGTGTAACTCATTAGTGAAATCTTGAGTAAAAATAACGTTACTTCTACGAACAAAGAGACTTTAAAGTAATTTTTACTACTCCCCACTAGTTCAAAATGACTACAAAGTTACGTATACCTTGAAAACCTACTATAAAGTGATATAAACTTTAAAGACATTTATGTAAACAGTTTCTTGTTTCCAACCATCGAACATGGCGTCGAAGAGCGGTAAAATAACAAAAAAAATTGCGGCATTCATTGACCTTTTATAGAAATGAAGTTACAGTTTTTAATGTAAATAGTCTACCACCATTTCGCAACTCACCACTTGAATTATGGCTAATTTTATTTAAAATTGAGAACATGACCAAGTAAAATGACTACAAAGTTACGTATACCTTGAAAACCTACTATAAAGTGATATAAACTTTAAAGACATTTATGTAAACAGTTTCTTGTTTCCAACCATCGAACATGGCGTCGAAGAGCGGTAAAATAACAAAAAAAATTGCGGCATTCATTGACCTTTTATAGAAATGAAGTTACAGGTTTTAATGTAAATAGTCTACCACCATTTCGCAACTCACCACTTGAATTATGGCTAATTTTATTTAAAATTGAGAACATGACCAAGTAAAACCAATAGCTGCCGCTATTCTTTGTGGTGAAATTTATGAAATTATTGGTGCAGACGATATAAGTAAAAAAAATCTTGGAAACCACTAATAAATATAATAATTAACGGGGTCGAAGGGTAAAGATATTATTAGCAAATTGCTAATACATCAGAGAAAAATATTTTTACCAAACTTTATTCACCACACACGTAGTTATGTTGTTTCTTAACTCCTTTATCCATTCGAAATTATAACGTATCTCAATAGGATACTCCAATGTTTGAGGCAATGTCAGTTAACATCTTTATCCATCCACCCTTTAAATTGTGTCATGCTATATGTGGTTGAATTAAAAGCTTGTACAAATATGTTAAAATGAACTAGGTACCATCAATAATAAAAAAAATTCATGTCACTTTCTAAACTAAACAAGAAATTAGATTAAAATTTTTATTTATATTTAAAAATTTACATTACATTTGAAAATGTAAAAAAATAATAAATAATATTTGTACAAAAATTGTACTTTTTTTAATCTGTCACTAAGAAAAAACTTTCATTTCTGACACACCTGCACCTGGGGATCATCAAATATTTCTGTTAGTTATTCTTCATGTTGTCTTGTGGATCTGTAGCAAATGCATCTATAATTATCATGCACAGTTATCATGTTAATTTTTAATAATAATAAGCTTAATAAGATATATACCGTCTCTCATCAAAATTAGCAAACAAAAACGAAAAACGAACATATCACTTTAAAAATATAGTCCTGCAAATGCAACATTTTTTAAAAAACAAACTAAAACATATTTCAAAAACTAAGGACAATAAACCCACATAGGACATGATGGTTATTTAATGTAGACCTCAAATACGTAAAAATATACATATAAAATTATGAAAGCCCAGGCCACTCAAATGTGGCACACACAGTGTGTCCCGACAAACTGTATACAAATATATTTGAAAATTGAGAAAGTCTAAATGACCCTGACAAAATGAACAGTTTTTCTGCTTGGTTGTAAGGCTCTCCTCCTTCACCACAAAATCCTATACAGCATTTTGATTGTAGCACATAGATATTTTTCTTTGTTGTAGCACACAAACTACATAAATTATGCCATTTAATTTATATTATAGTTTCTTTTAAAACAAACTTAACCTTATAAGAAACCAACGGTGAACATATAAAAGCTTTTCACTATTCACTAATACCACCATAACAATTAAACACACACACATTTATCTATGCACACAAATAAGTAAAATGCAATTATTAAAATTGCGCGGAGCCCACAGACATAGGATATAAGTTTGAGGTCTGTGGCGGACCCGCGGATTCAATAGCTGATGGTTGACGTTTAGTACATGCGTGTTGCAATACCAAACGATAAAATTATCCTTACCAACTTAAGTTAGGGTTGTAAGGTCCATGAACCATGAAGGTCATGTTTATAATACTAAAAATGAATGTCGTACACAGTTTTATAAAAAACAACACAATATATGAAAATGGCTGCAATAAGAGAAAACTTTGCAGTAACCTTTCCATAGCAGGATAGTAGATGCCAGTTTAAAGCTACCGAGATAATGACGTGTTTGGTCGCACTTGCTACTTCTTGGTAAACAGAACTACACAGTGAAATTGTTATAGTTCCCATCACCACTTTTAAGTAATTACAACTATTACGTTAGTCGTATCTGCTACTTTATGGTAAATACAACTTTGAACGGAAATAATTTTGATTTTGTCACCTCTATTAAGTGAAAATTACTTTGGTTGACATATATGTCACTATATAGCGACTCAAATTAAATTCGCCATTACTCTGTTATTGAGTGATGACGTCATCTTGACGGACAAAAATATAATTCAGAATTTTTTTTTATTATTAATTGCGGTCATTTGTAAACATGTTTTATGAATAGAGTATTATTACTTTATAATACATATAATAAAAAACTGTTTTCCATAAAAAATGTTGCAGTTTAAATTGTACACATAATTTTTGAAAAAAATATTTTTACATGAAAAAAAAATTTTTTACAGGGTACGTCTTTTTTATCGAAGTACCATAATAACATTTTACAGAAAACAAGTATCCTATTTAATTTCCACACTCAGGAGTGACTGCAAAACATTATTGTTTATTATCTGTATTTGATTCAATCATTTTAGCTTGGACATATTGACTTCAACTCAACTCGATAAGTCCGATTACAATACATTATACTTTGTTATTTGAACGAGAGAGAAAGCAAAACATAGTTTGCTCTCATACCACTGACAGAGCTGTTACAAAAATAGTCATTACTACTACTTGGTTACGTTCCGTTTATGTAACAACCTAGTCTTCAACACATAACAGGGATAGTTCCGGAATAGTAATTGCTATGTAATAACTATTCCCCATTTTGGTAGAAGGATCGTTCCCATTATGTAACAGTCGTTAGTTGCGAAAACCTTTAAAGTTCCACTGATGGTAACTACTACAAAAAGACTACCAAATGTGCTGCTTGACAAGCGATGACTTAATTTTTTGGTTTTCCATTCATTTGGCTCTACAAACATTAATAATAAACATGTAATCCTAAAGCTACTAACTACCTGATTAACTACATTAGATGTTCAAAATGTCTAATTTTACGAATGCACAACTGCAATAAATTTTAACACTCGGTATCTTGAAAACTGTTCATATTAGGACACAAATTTGTTAAGCAAATTACACTTATTTCTTAGTTTTTGATATACTACCTGCCCTAGAAATTGTGGTACTTAGAAACACCCAAAAAGGATAAAAAAAATTGGATGATCAGTAGACATCATTGAAAGGGCTAGACTTTAAATTTTTTTTTTTAGCTGTAGACAATATTCCTTTTTATTATATGTTAACAATGCGAAAAGTTTTGATTAATTCATGATTTAGTTTTTGATCCACGATACGATTAAATATAACATGACATTTGCAGGGATTAGGAACAAGGTGCCACTTATATAATTAAGTGTATGGCAATTAGTATTAATAAAAATAATGTTGTACTTTGCTCATTGTAACATTTATTGAGGGACATTTTCGACAGATAGAGAACTGCTGGCACAGTTTTCGTCAGAGAAGGGTTGGTTGTAACATTCACATTCATTGAAAGTTTGCTAAGTAAAATAAAAGATTGGTAGATCCAGGGTTCCTACATAACAAATGAGTATTTTAATAAATTACATGCAGTCTTACAAAAAAAAAAAAACAATTGAAATCCACTCAGTGGAATAAGTGCAAAAGGCCCAAGAAAAATTATGAACCCTAATTGAAACTTATTTACTGTCCTTGAGAGTAGTTCCATGGGTTGGATTGTTGCTGGGTCCATATATTAGATGTATTGAAAGGGCTGTAACTTTCTCTTGATGGCTGGGGTTGCTGGAAAACATACATAATAAATTATTGCATTTTACTAATATACAGAGAATTGCATGACGTAACGGGCAAACTCAAGGAGCATATTCTTGAATCTATTTTAAGTAGAAAACGACCTAAATCATGGATTCCACAATGGCTTAGTTTTCGATATATAGGGTGTGTAGTGTTGAGGATAGTAAAAAGGTAAATTTTTTCTTAAAATGTCCAGAAACCCGTATAGATAGATATCTGAAATGTTAAAAGATGTATCTAAGACCAGAAATTGCTACACGTTAAGCAGAGCTTAATACTAAAAAGCACTGGCGTAGTATTGGGGGTAAAATTTAAAAAAATAGTTGTTATTTTCCTATTTCTCACTACTACATGAAAACATGTTAAAAGAAGCAAAAAAGATACATGATTTAGTACATCCACTTAAAATAGCCTCAGGAATATGCTCTTTAAGTTTGCCTGTTACATAATGCAACACCCTGTATATATAGATTGTTTCTACATAAATTTTTCAAAAAGGGGTACAATTTTCCAAGCATTTTCCTTTAAAGAAAAACATAACCAAATTTGCTAATGGTATTGTAACTACCTATTTAGTCCTATAACTGTTGAGGAAAATTTAACTTTTTGAAACCGGTAAAACAAAAGACAACATCTATTTACCTCATCACGCTTTCTTTGGAGAAACTCGTCAAAACCAGGTGGAGTCCTTGTAGGAGTTCTTGGTGTTTCAGGAGCCCATGGCTGCCACACCGAAGATGACCCCCAAAGGTAACCTGCAGATTGTGAAGAAGAGGTTGTTGGCTGTGCTAGTGAAGTTTCATTATGCAACGGGGTATTATTGACCAGTGGAGTTTCACTGAGTAAGGGATTGTAGCTACTCCAGTATGAGCTTGAATTTAATAGACTTTGATTCCAGGGATCTGTAAATTAAGTATAACTTTTCAATGTTAGAATTACAATATACAGTATGTCTGCGGATGGGGTTTACAAGAGGTGAAATTGCAAAAGTATGCAACTTTTAGAAAAAAAGTTATTCTACATAAAAGATTTTTCTTTCCTAAAAAATATGTAATGGTTTTTTTCCTTCGTGTTTATTTTTTAAATTTCATATTTTTTTAAAAGCATTTATCAACAAAAATTTTAGGTGATTTTTCCAGATTTAAAACGTTTATACATAATTCTTATAATTGTTATGTGGATACAATAAAAATATTTAAGATGGTTGTTTTTTTTTATCATATTATAAGTATGTATAGAAAATTATTGCAAAGAAAATTTTTTTAACGATTGATGCAACTTACCCAAAGCACAATTTATTTCAGATACAATAAGTTAGAAATAATAGTAAATTTAAACATTTTAATGCACTGCAGACAAATATAAACCGTAATGATAAATCCTTCATTGCACTCATTCTAGGTCTATTTCCTTGGTATATTTCTATATAAAACTATAAATAAATTATAAAGTCGAGTTCTCACACATACAATTTGGGACACTTTGTGGTAACACAACAAACAAATCTCACAAAATAGTACATTCGTTGTTGTTAGTACATAATTACTACAGACGTTTTAAGCAACGGATTTAATTCATGAAAATGGAATATGTTAAAACTGACTTTAAGATGACAATTTTAAAAATAAAGAAATCCAAATACAAATTATTAAATAAAAATATATTTACCCATGTCATTGTCGTTATCATCCATGTATTCCTCTTTGAATGTAAAGATTGTAAGAAAATGCAAAATTAGAGCTGTTATTAAATAAATTACTAATTAACAATCGATAATATTTGAAAAATTGAAATTTGAATATATATCTGTATATGCACATGGTGAACCCGCGAGAATTTCCACCCCCTTTTCTCCATTATTTTTGGAGTTAGAAAGAGCGTTCCAAAAAACAAATCGTAGATAATTTTATGAGTTCTCTTGTGATGACCTCTGTGAATATACATGATGTTGCATAAAAGTGTGATCAAACCCACATATTTTTTTTAAACAGAAGACCCTACATATTTTTATTTCTTGAAATCTACATTTTATTACGAATCCAGTAATATATACATGTTATATATTTGCATTACTTGTTTGGAAGATACAGGCTGTTAAAATATGGAATTAAAATGAAGTAGAAACTATAAAATGTCATATTTCTAGAAGCCTATGGAAAAATAAATTAGTGTATAAATTAAATATCTCTCAGTTCCTTAACTTGTCACTTTCTGTTGTCATAACTTGTGTGTGAAATATTTCTATTAAATAAAATAATGTATTATTCTGAAAATGAACATAGGAATATATTTGAAGCATATTTTAATAGCTTGTATCTTCCAAACGAATAATGCAAACATATAACATGTATATATCACTGGAATCCTAATAAACCAAAAAACTAAAAATATATAGGGTGTTCTATTTAAAAAAATATGTTGGGTTGGTCACACTTTTATGAAACACCATGTATATCCATTGAGGTCATCGTAAAAATATTCATAAAATTCCCTACAATCCGTTTCTTGAAACTTCAAAAAGAACGGAGAAAAAAGGGGTGGGAATTCTCGCGGGTTCACCCTATACATAATATGTACCTACGTAAATTTTTATTTACTGACTAAAATTATTGTTGCGATGCCATATAAATGAAAAAAAAATCAAACACAGTCCAAATTTACTAAAGAGGAAAAAATGATTAAAGTATAGTGTCATGATTTAAATAAAAAAGTAATAAAGAGTTCAGTTTCACCAGGATGATTCCTGGTGAAAATATGGTCCCTTGAGTAAATAGTACATGTCGTGAAAACCAGGGGCTGACTCAGGACACCGTGCTGAAATAGTTTTTAGATTAATAGACTTGAAATCTTGGATAAAATTTTGTAAAACATTTGCACATGCGTAATTTATTATTGTTAGTTTTTAGAGTTTCCCATTGGGCATCACATAAAACCTTCCGTCATGTTGTAAAATACAGTAGCTCAAAATACCAAAAATTTCACATACGACCTTATGTTATTATGGTAGCGATATATTACCTTTTATTTGGTGATTTTGTAATATCCAAAATAGCAGGAGAAATAAATATTTCACTGAACACACAACACTGCACACTTTCTTGAATTCCAATAAATTTGTTCTACATATTCAGGAGTTAACATTTGAAGCCTGTTGCTCAAAATACATATACAAAAACATGAAATTCTTTAAAAGATCGAATAGATGTTAATATGTGAAGTACAAACTGTCCTTATAACTCGTGAAGGGATTTAGGTATCGAAAAAATAAATGAAAAAACACTCCCACATACCCCCTGTCGACTTTGGCAGCCTACTATCCTGTGCAAGTCTCATTCCCTTTAGACGAGAAACTGTTAAAAAAAATTTTGCTAGTTATGCCTCTGCTGAAAAGACATTTGATTTTTTAAGGGCTACTCAGCGGTATGTGTTTTTTAAACCCACCGCAGATGCATTAATATAAGAAGCTGCATCAATTACATACAGTAGCACACGTCCTTTATTGTTCTCCAAGTCGGCATTCCATATTTTCTTAGAACAAAAAGTAACAAGCACCATTTTGGGGGTTAACTGCGGGAAGCAGTTACCGCAGCCGTTCTGACAACCAGCATAGCGAAACCGAACGCCGTAGTGAAAGGGTTAAAATTGTGCTTCTGCAAAAACATCTACTTTTCACCATATTGTATACCTATATACGAAACTCTATGTACATAAACATAAACACCAGAGAAATTAGACAATCCCTGAATCCAAAGCTGAAGCTTCACGGCCTGCACTTCTAAAAAAACGCGCACACACAACCATTTCCACTGACATTGTCAGTGGCGGTGGCGAAATTCGAACCCGCAGGACGATGGAGAGATTATCTAATCACACTTGCCATCGCGAGCTCTAGCCAACTACTCCATCAAGCCGGTGGAGACCTGGAATGTACTATTTACTCGTGTACTTTAGTAACAAATATGAAATAAGCATTAACATTAACAAATTTATTTAAATAAAAATTGATATTTGTATATTGCCTAAATTATTTATTTATGACATTTTATGTTTCCTCGCACCTGCTTTAGGTATTAAGCCACTGTCCTATAAGTTATTAAAAAATTTGTGTCAAAAGCATTAGTCAGGTTGGCTTTGTGAAAAAATGTTTTTGCCTATCCAAAAAATGTCTTACGCTTAAAATATTAACCTAAAAATGAAACCTAAATGTCAAATATTTTATATGATCAAAAGTTGACGTTTCGGAATACTCTGATTTCATTCTCAAAACTAAAAAACAGATTAAATATACATAGAAGTTCCATCCCATGTTGAAAATTTATTGCTCTAAAATGTGCTCCAAAATTTTTATATCGTTATGAGCAGGGCCTTAGGATTTCGTTAGTTTTGAAGCTGTAAATATGTTATAATAGACCATTTGTATGCATTTGCTGTCAGGGCTCAGACTTTATGTAGCTGAAAAAATTTCCTGAATTTTCCAGGTTTTCCATAACAAACATTTTATTTTCCCATGATTTTTAATATAAATTAGGAAAATATATGTAAAATATAGTAACAAAATCTGCGATTATCACTGCACATAGAGATGAGATTGCTTTTATTATACGAACACACAGTTCAGAAGAACAAAAAACTTAAAATTAAATCTCTTCCCATAAATATTTAAATATATAACAAAATAGTTGAGATGATGGAATAATATAAGGCACATTAAAACTGATTGGTAAAAATTTAGGAAACATACATTTTCTCAATTTAGGGATGTGCGAAAGCGATACGATAATTTCGGGACCGGTACTTTTCTTTCAGATCCTCGATATATTGCACAGATTTTACAGTTTAGAGTACGGTACGATACGGTACATTTTTGGCCAGTACCTACCGCATCACATATCGACTGGTATTACCTAAAATAGAAGTAGTGTTTTATGTATGTAATAATATGTAATTTACGTTTATTTTTGTTAAAAGTTTAGGGTGTTATCTTTTATTTTATTTTTACATTTTTGTTTGTATTTATTAAAATTTTCATGTTGTCGGCAAATTTCATATTTTATAATAATAATAATAATAATAATACTAATAATAATAACAGCGCCAGCGCGACTCCCCCTTACATTTAATTCATTTTCAGGTTAATATTTTTTGTGACATTTTTTTGGATAGGTAATAACATTTTTTCAAAAACCAACCTCGGACTAATCCTTTTAACGCAGAGGTTTATTTAATAATTTTTTTTAATAATTTATAGGCTAAGTGGCTTAATACTAAAGAAGGTGCGAGAAAGAAGAAATATATTTAGCTTTTAATTAATTGTGAAATCCTTCAATCACAGTGATCATTTGTTACATAATTTTTTAATAACTGTTAAAGATATCAATATCAACATTTTCATATTAAAATACTTCTAGTTGAATTTGCAAATTCGATTCTATGTATGTACTTTAATTGAGGTTAGTTTTTATTTATATTTTGGGTACCTATATTACATCTGTATTAAACATTTAAAAAACCTAATCCTTACATTTCTGTACTTACCTTCCATAGAATTATTTGAATTATCTGCAACAATATTCGATTCAATGAGATCAGACAAATTCTGTTGATGATTCCAACCACCAGAAATCGACGCGAATTCTTCCAAGTAACTGCCTTCCCTGCTGCTACTTTCTAAACGAATCTCATCTGAATTGGTAAAGAAACTGTTGTTAGGTTCACGAAGTAAGTTATTCGCGTGCATATAATTACTATCCTCGGGTAAATGACGATTAATATCGTTGAGAGATCTACTATTATTATCACTTAATGAACGGAAGTTTTCATCAAGTAACCTGTGATTATCTTCATTTAGAGATCTACGATTACTATCATTTGAAGATCTACGATCCATTCTCCTAGAACCAATAGGTCCCAATTCGACTGGGGAGGTTTGTTTGTAAGGTTCAACATACATTGTCGGCTTATGACTTGTTTGTTTGCCACTGTGCGTTAGAGGACGATTTGAGTTCGAAGATGTGCCGACTGCATTTTCACTTCTTGCCACAACATCACTGAATTTAGCCCGGCTCTCACCCCAAACAGAAGATGTAGTGGTGGGAGTCGGCAACGGTATAAAAAAACTACTTGGACTTTTTACGTTTTTCTATACTATCACTCTCACTTATTTTAGGCTGCCTTTCTCCATGTTTGTTTTTATCTCCTCCCTTTTTGTGATACATATTTTTGTCTTTACGGTCTTTAGCGGCCTTTTCTCTTTTTTTAATGGCATGTAAGTGAGAGTGATGTTTGCCGTGACTGTGATGATCATTTGTTTTATGGTGACCTTCATAGTCTTTATTTTGCTTCTCATTAGTTTTGGATGTTTTTGGGGCAGATTTTTGGTGTTTAACTTTATTGTGATTATTGTGGGTAAAACTGACATGTTTCACTTCAGTTATATGATTCCTATTTTCTTCAATTGGAGTTTTTGAGATGTCATTTTTACTAACATTGAGCTTTAGTTTTGAGCAAACTTTTGTGTTTCTTTGGTTATTTTCTTTTTCTGGATCTTCATTATTACTACAGCTACTATCAGTTGTAGTAGATGAAGTTTCCTCTTCGTAAGCAGGTACATTAGTATTTTTGGTATGCTTCTTGTTGTGGAAAAGGTTCTTTTTGACTTCCTTTTCTTTTTGTACAATATTTTGTACATGCTTTTTTATCTTTTTCATCATTTTTATTAACCTCTTTATCCTCCCTTTTGTCTCTTTTCTGTTTAATTTCACAAACTTTATCTCGTTTTTTATCAGGCCTTTCATGAACTTGTATATCGTTGCCTTCTGGGCTTGGTTCACTGCTATTTCTCTTTCCAAGTTTTTTCTTAGTCTTACCCGTCGTTGGTACTAAGACTGTATACCTTTCTGTTTCCAATTTGGGCTTTACTTCTTCAATTAAGTCTTTTTGCAAAGCCTTATCCTCCTCACACTTATCTTCTATTTCATCTTTTTCTTCTTCAACAATGACCTCTGCCTTTGTAGATTGAATTTCCTCCCTTGTTTGTTGTCCAACTAGTCTCAAATCCAAAACTGGTTGAACTGAAGGGCTGTTTGGTGAAATAAAGGATCCCATGGCCTGTTTCTTTATTCTTTCAGCATCCATGACAGCAATAAGAACAATAATAATAAAAATCAATAACATAAATGTTATAGTTAAATAGCTAAGATAAATTTCCCATGTAGGCCTCATTATGAGTTCGGCACACAGATTTAAATATGTTGCTGGAATTGTAGTGTACAAAGTATAATTTACTGGAATATTTAAACTGGTGCCTAAAATCAGTGTTCTTGTTATCTTTGTCAATGTTAAATCTGGAGTAAATGCTATGTCAATCTTCCTTGTGCCATTTGGGGGAAGAATAAAAGGTTCACAGTCAATCACTTTGAATCCATATCCCTCACATAAAAAATCGTTTATATGAAAGCTATTAACGTAAACTGTAACATCCCCAATATTTCTAGCAGTAAATGTACGTTTTACTGTTAAATTTGGCTGAGTACTAGAGTACTGCTTTTGCCTTTCACAGTCTCTCAAATGTTTATCGGTCATGTCAAATGATAGAGGCTGTAAAGAACCTGGCTTACGATTGCCAAATTTAAATAATGGGAAGGCCCCTTGTGCCCTTAACCGAACCACTTCCAGTATAGTCAAGTTATTCCTTAAGAACAGAAGAGCAGAATGCATGCTTGGGTCGTAAGTATAAAATCCAACAAGTACCGAATGACTCTGACCAGGACGAAGTAAAATTGGTACAGTATTTCTGCTTACTCTAACGCCTAACATCTCCCAAAAGAAATCTAACTGTTTTTCTCTTGTTTCATTATCGAAAAGAAGCCATGTGCGCCAGTAAAATCTTGCATATTTCTGAACATTAAATTAGTGGGTAATCCATTATATAAAATTTGTACGTTAGGGTAATCCCTATCAAGAACAAGTTGTACAACAATATTATAACTCGCCGGATTTCGAATTGTTATGTTCTGATAGGTAACGTTTCCAACTTGTGCCAATGGAAAAAGGAAAAGAGACCTGTTCTCTAAATTTTGTTCAGCAAGTAAGCTAGGCCAGCTCATTTTTACTCTGGTTTTGAAAATATGACCTCTAACCTCAGATGTGTCAAGGCGAAGTGTGAGGTTTTGCCACTTTCTCATGCCATTTGATGTTAGATTTAAGTATCTGTTGTAAAATATATTAACTAGATGTAAATCGAAATCCGAGACAAACTTGGAGAGTGTAAATGTTTTCAACCATTGCGCTGCAATATTAACACAACTTTATTAGAAAACGTTGGCTTAAATCCTAGAAAAACTCGTTACTGGAATGACAATTTTTAACAAGCTGCCTTGTTCCAGAAACCAGTCAATTAAAACAGTATTTTTAAAAAATGTCATATGCAGATATACTAAAATAGAGTACCTGAAGTATCTGTCTGCAGGCCCGTATAACAGTCCGCTTGGCACTCTAAATCAGGATTTAGGAACAAGTGACCGATGACTTTTGATGTCCTTGCAAGTATATGACCTGTGTGCCTACTAGAAATTCTTTTATCTGGCGGTAAAGTAATAATATCTTCGATAATCATAGGATCGTTATAAGTCGAATGCACGCGTAAAGGGTGCGAACAAATTTTTGCCTAAAAATAAAAATAATTGGTAATTTCCTTACATTTATTACAGTAGTTAACTTTCCAATGTGAAAACTATTTTTTAAATTAGACTGTGATCTAACAATTTTTTTTATTATAACTTTTTTATTTTACTTATAAAATCTAGAAACAAGCTTCAGTGGCAGCTCGTATTTTGAGGTGCATTGTCACAGAAATTTTTAAAATATTCATTTGTTCATAGCATTAATCCAGCGGTGGTCACGTGATTGATAGTCACGGTATGCTAAAAATAAAATTATTGAGGTGTATCATTTTAAAATGTGTACACATCTGCATATGTATGCGGTGAGAAGCCACACAAACGCATGCACATTTAGGTGTGGATGGCGCTTTCGCTACTTTTCACCGCATGCGTAATCATTCACGAAAAGCCTGAAAGCATATGAAGCTAGCCAGAGTAGTATCGGTTTTTGCGTCGTCTTCATAGAAATATGTAAATGCGCTCTCTTAATTTGGATGGGTTTTATTGTTTATGTAGTTGATACTCGCGCACGCAAAAGTATACATTAGTTATTAAAAACAGAATGGCCAATGACCAATGTCTTGCTCTCATTGACTATTATGAGCATTTCTCAATATTGTGGGATTCGAAACATAAGTTTTATTATTCAACCAAAAAAGAGAATGTAGGGGAAAATAAACTTTAATGTTCAAATAAGCTGCACTTGCTACAACCACTTCTTCTGACGTTTTTAAAATTAAAAGGCAACGAATGGAGCACGATGAGTACACACGCATACGTGGCAATAAAATGACAACCTGCATGTACTGATTACGCATGGGTTGAAAGCGCACACATATTTATGTGTAGCTTCTTACCACATGTGCATGCAAATGTATACGCACTTTTAAATGAAACACAATGTATATGAATGATTAGATGACTTTATCATGTAGATGGAGATTTTTCTTGGAAAATGTGCGAGTACTTCAATGACAAGGCTGCGTAACTGCTCTCAACACTAGTGTCTCGACAATTTATGCTGATTTTCACTTAAATTATTGGAAAGACTAGTTACTTTCTAACCCCGCAGTAAAGTAAAATATAGAGTAGACATTACAATCTATTATGAACATTAATCTAAAAATTGATCTTTTGTGTAAAATATTTGAAAAATTATCCATCATTTTTAGCATAAAATGACAGAAACAGTTATTTCTAACCATCCAGTTTGATAGTGGGAAATTACATTTTTATTGTAAACACATATCTTTACTTAGACATCTTACAATATTCTTAATACCTTATTATTAGCAGCTACACAACTGGCCATTTCAATTGCCAATGAGAAATTTTCTGTATGTAATAGCTCTCAGCGTCATCAAGAATTATGTGAAATATTCTGTTTATACATTTATTATTTAAAGCTACATAAAATAATTTATTAAATTTTTATGTGATTATTTTGCTTCACAATCAACCTCGTAAGCCACCACTGGAAGGTTTAGAATGACAATACACAGTTCTTTGTGACACATCTAGTACTTGCAAGTTCAATGGTATGTGGATGAATAGAAAAGAAATATTAAAACAATCAACTCACAGGAAAACACTGATCGAAGACCAATCGATCTGGACCAATTTCTAATTTTCCAGATGCTATTTTGAAGTGAACTGGCAAATTCAAATTTTCAAACTGTGTTTCAATATATATATCGCCCCAAACTTGTCCCTCTACATGTGAAGTGGTCACTACCACTTTCATAATAGCATAATGGTTTGACTTCAGGTTATGCTAAAAAAAACATGTAAATGAACAAAATTTAAAATAGGAACTGAAATAACTGAAGATATCAAAATATTTAAACTTTAAAGGTGTGAAAAATACGTACACACTTTGTAAGGTTTGAAAATGAAACTTGAAACAAAACAAGTCTATAATCTCCTGTACCACAGCCATGTACTTCTACATGAGTCATTGGAATGGATGAATGAATGTTTTTTTAGATATAAAGTAACGGGATTATGGTTTACAATCATGAAATACACTTCTTTTTTCGTATCAAAACTGATTAAACCGATATCCAGGGAATAATCTTTACTTTTAAAGGGCAAATGCTGAAAAAATAACCAAAGTTAAACACAAACTTTTGTGGCTTTAATAAATTGAACTGGTCATTTCAAAAGTAAGATGTAACCATTTTTCTGAAAATAAAACTACATAGGATTTGTAATAACTCAGTGATTTACCTTGGATACCAAAACAATTCATATGTGGCAAAAACCTCGACTGGTCAAAGTTGACACTTTTATCCATATACAGTGTGCGCTGTTTCAAGTCAAACAGGTGTTAAAAGAAAGTAAATAATGACGTGTATGGATTATGTCCTCTTCACCTGTTTTGAGAACCATCATCAATACTCCATATAAGAAATCTACAAGTACATCATTTGCCTTCCTTTAATGCCTGTTCAAATTGAATCAACTCTCGGTGTATTTCCTGTCATCACTTTTACATATTTGTGAATTTTGTAGCTTTAGTTATTCATTTGTTTGATTTTCTCGAATACAGATTTTATTGATTTCTGAGAAATTTTAATTATATGACTTATGTTGTTTCTGAAATGACCGATTCAATTATATTAAGTTCATTAAACTCGCATATTTTCATTATATTTACCACCGGGTAGAAGTATCATAACATCTTTCTTGAAATAGAGAATCCTAATACATAAATTTATTTCATACAAGTACTAATTATACATAAAAATCTACTTAAAGTATTAGACATAGTACATTGAAGGATGACTAAAATTTGGCATCGCGTCGCGCGCAATGTGCATTGTTGACCACACGACAGCTAAATGGAAAATGAATTCTCTGCTGTTAATGCTAACATTAACCAGTAACGGCTTGTCTACCTCTAGTTTACATTGCGACGTTGCCATTTAAGAGAACCATGTCTAATAATTCAATACACATACTGTATAATAGTACTTACAACTTGCAACTTTCCATTGTAACTCAAAAGGGGCACCATAATATCAGATATATTAGTTCTTAAAATTATATGTGAATGCAACTGTAAGTCAGACAATCTGATGTTATTTTTAAGTTTGATATTGAAAATATTAGCCTCCTGCCCAGGTTTCAATACTTTCGGAATAAGTGTTTCAACCTGAAATAATCACACATTTATTGGACTATAAAAAAAAGACAAATAATTGGTTACCTTAAAATACAAATGGGTGTCCTGTGGGAAAGTTATATCGATAATTTTAAGATGATAATCAAAATCATTTTTAACTTTAAAGGCTCTGGCAGATAAATCCACAGCCCTGTCATTTATAAAATAGGTGGTTGTTAGAGGATCATAGCTAATACCACCTTTTAATACAGTTATGTGGTATGGAATTTCAGATCTATTCTTACCATTACGGTACTTTATTATTATCTTTCCTGAATAGTCTTTGGTATCGTAAGCAGTCTTCCCTACAATAATTTAAATCAACATTTTAACTATTTTTTTCATTCCATCATAATGAATTTTAAAGGATAGTAGTCAATGTTTTTTGAATTCAGGATAAGAAGCAACAGTAAAATAAATATCAACGTAATTGTTATTTCAAGAACACTCATTTTGATAGGTATTAAGTTATTTTGCACATAAATATTACATTACAAAATGAATAGTTATTGCATAACTTGTTCATATGGCTTTGGTATCAGGCATTGAATATCATCAATTTTTAGCATAGTAAAAATGTAAACAGCATCATGTCACTAATAACTAATCCTAAAGTTATGAGCCATACCAAGTATAATAATAACTAGAGATTGAGGTAGCAATAAATTCCAGAAAATATTTACGTAGATATATTATATTGTAAACACATAATGAAACTTCTTGATTACTTATTGTCTGAAAGTGAAGAAAACGATGATGAAATGACCTGTTTTTGACTTAAGCTAAAGCTCTAAAAGAAAAAAAGCCGCTCTGCATGGGCCAGGACTGTATGTGAGCTGTGGCTGTCTTAGGTGTACTGTGCGGTGTGGCACTGAATTATATGCAACACAGCTTTTCACATGTATCATTTGTGGATGTCTCTCAAAGTGCACCTGACCTTATTCTTGTAAAAAATATGTACATGTAAGTGTTAGTGTTACATTCACCAATACTTTCAGCTTTCTTCATATTAACTTTGGATGTTACCGAATTCATTAAAATAACCGCAAGGTAAGATATTTTTTCATATATACATATTTATGAGGTGACATCACCTAGCATCCATCCTGGAATAGACATCATTTATCTCTATTTCCTGATTTCTAATCATAAGTATACTTCAGATGTACCATGAAAATGCCACAAAAATAAGAAAGACTTATACCCAGTAGAATTATCTCCAGTTGTGGATGAAATAGTGTGTAACCAAGCTTTTTAACTCTCTTTGAAGTGTTGTAACGGTGAAAAATTAGAGGAGCACTACTATAACTTTCATTATAGCTGATTCTGATGTTCCAAAATTTATTGATGTGAAAAGTTCATTTTCAAATTAATATTGTAATTTTTCACTCCCAAGATACAAAGGCTATGATCTAGTCATATGGTTGACAAGCTAATTTCTTATTCATGAATTCTAAGTATTCTTGTCAGAAATATGAAATAGGTGAAATTGTTTAATGTTGTTTTGACCGACACAGAAAATTTATACATATTATGTGTTCATTAATTAGAAAATTCTAATGCAATTGTAATTAAACATGAAAACAGTTTTTTTATTAACTAACACAGTACTGTGAGTTTTCAAAACACAAATATCTATTAGTATCCATCGTCAAAGCAAAAAATGTTATTTATTATATATCTACCTATTATTCATTTCTACATGTATAGATATATCTACTTATTGGAAATAATTAATAAAAAAAAAACTTACAATCTACCGTTAAACTACCAACTTCATTGCAGTGATTAATTTTATCGTCCACTTCGCTACTTGGCTGTAAGCGGACATTATAATAATGTACTTTGATCGCTTTGGATATGGTAGAAACACTATGTATTCTGACATATTTCTTCAGTGGATTATAAAGACAGAGTTTCACTTCTTTTGGAGCATCCAGACTGCCCCCCATACCAAAATCCACAGAGCCCTGTGGATGAAATATTCCCATAACCGAAGTCACTTCAACTTCTAATGGCACTACCAGAATTTCATCTGGTTTATTTAGTTTTATTCTTGAAAAAAAAAATTGCAAAAATATTATTTACAATTATAAAATTACAGGATACTATATTTATTTATATATTAATTCCCCTTCAATTATTCAGAGAACAGCATTTATATTAAAAACTTCTTATTGCTAAAGCTATAAAATGATATTGTTTAGAATAACGTAACCGAGTAAAAAACAAAATGTATTAACTAAAATATGCACAGCTACACAATAGTATATTTTTGTCATGCTAATTCAAACACTATGAAATAATGGCTCTCAATAATTACAAAATATAAATTGTAGGCATTACTATTACCATTATTCTATTATTTTCAAAAATACGGGACTTAATTGAATCAAAAACACTAAACAAAAATTACCTGACATAGGCAGTATGATTTTGTACTACTTTGGCTTGAAATCGAACCCTGATTATAGCCTTCATATGTTGCGGAGGAATTTCCCACATATCATTGGGACCTTCTTGTTGACCAGTTGGCAATTCCAGGTGAAAATCACCTCCGCTACTATAAATTTCAACTATCTGAAAACGAAGTCAGGATTACACCAATACATAATGGCATTGAAAACCTTTGTCATAATCTGTAGATATTTTTATGGCCTGAAAATTTATTTAAATCCGCATGTTGAGTGTTTGTATGTGATACATATTTTTCGACTATGGTGCTATAGATATCGAAAACATTATATATATCTAAAGAACTTGTGCCATAGAAAGGGCAATTCGATTAGTCAAAAAAATATAGTGCATTAAACCAAGAAAATTCTTCAAATAAAAAATTTTCAGAATGAGAAATTATGTCTCTAGAAAATTGTTTGTCAGATTAAAGGTTAACAAGGAAAATGGTGTTAAAGTTAATTGTGCGCCAATCAAAAGTGTCAATAAATATCATATACAAATTATATTTTTAATGACATTTATTTATTTCCTTCATTTCAAATTAGATTTGATGATAAGAAAGTACTGTCGAGGTGTACCTGGCCGATATATTTTATATACTTATTTCTTGTATTTCAATAAATAACCTACTCAAATCCTCATTAAACCACAATATTTTAACTCTACTTTACTCTCACAACGGACACAAATGCGTCCGAGTCAAATAATTTTTTTCAATTTAAAACGTAAAATTTAAAAAAAATTTTGAAAATATTTATTTTTTTGTTTATCTTTAAAAACAATTTGTTGTATTAATTTTTAACTTCTTTGTCTAAAATTTCCTGCATAATACAATCGATATTTTCATTTAAGAAAAATATGATTGACTGAATTTCCAGAATATTTTTTCAAATAGAACATTATACATGTGTATAGATAGATAGATAGATAAATAACGTTTTATTTCTTCCTTGGTGTAGAACATGTCAGAAATACAACATAAAATTTGTTAAGAGTTAAAAATCGATCATAAAAATATAAATATATTAAAATTTAGAATACAAAACTACAAATACATAGAATATAAAATCTCAAATACATAAATACAAACATATACAAATTAAATATATACATACACATACACACATCAAAAAAAAATTTTCCAGGTTGTAATATGCTTTATCGAGGAGATAGACTTTTAATTTTTTGTTTGAATGGTCTTCTAGGAAGTTGTCTTAAAGTTGAGGGTATTTTATTTCAAATTTCTATTATACTATAATGGACGTTTCTTTGAATGTATGAATATTTTGTTACATTTGTATAAAAATTTTCTGTTTCTGGTATTATAACAGTGATCTAGGTTTCCAAAAAGTGAACTCTTTTCTAGAATATAAACTGCTTCACAGATGTACAAACATATTACAGTGAATATTTTATGTTCGATAAATAAAAGCTGTCTGTTTTCCTAAAATTGAAGATATTTCTAATCATCGTTTTTGTAAAATTAGTATTCATCCTTTATCTACAGTTACCCCAGAAAATTATTCCATAACTAATTATTGACTGAATATATGCATGATAAGCAATTAATGCTGTAATCACACCTATACTGTCAGACAATACCCTTAAAGCATAGCTGTAAGCGGCATGCCTTTGCTGGATTATTCACTTGTTCTTTCCAATCAAGCCACAAGTCTATTTCGATATCTAAGAATGAGACATTTGTAGTTGACATTAGATCTTTGCCATGATATCTGTTTGTTTTTTCTTGTATTGAATAGACGCTGGTAATAGACTAGTAATTGTGGAAACAAATAGCGTGAATAAAAGTGGACTGTATTGAACATGTGCTTTTATTTAAAGCATGTAGACAACTAACTTAACTAACATCACATCACATGTGTAGAAAATGTGCCCTGTTGCCAAGTTTAATAAAGTCAGAAAATATACAGAAAAAGATACTATTCTTAACATAGCCCCACCGTTGAAGGGGAAGCTTCAAATTAACTAATATAGCTTATCTTAATTAACACTGGTCACAACACTAGATCGCACTCGACACTGCGTCCTGCAGTGGCAGAGGATAAAGATGTCTCACTGAACGTTTGACCACTCCGTTGGAGGTTCTGACTTCCGCCACTCTGGATACCTGATCTCTACCAGGAAATAATCCTTGGACTCGTCCCAATAACCACTTATTAGAAGGCTGATTGTCATTTTTTATTAGAACTAACGTTCCGACCTTCAGTTCTGTAGGGGCCTTTGCTTTCCATTTGTAGGACTGATGAAGTTGACTGATATATTCCTTGGAAAATCTTGACCAAAAGTGTTGTTGCAATTGCTGGACATGTTGAAGTCTTGATAATCGATTTTGAGCTAGGTTTTGTAAGTCAGGAGTAGGAAGGGAGGTAATAGGACGACCAATTAGAAAATGAGATGGAGTTATGGGTTCAAGGTCATTGGGGTCATCTGACATAGCAAATAATGGACGAGAATTTAAGATTCCCTCTATATGACATAGTAAAGTGCTAAGTTCTTCGTAGGTAAGAACTGTACCATTCATAACTCTTTTAAGGTGATGCTTCATGCTCTTTACAGCAGCTTCCCATAAACCGCCGAAATTGGGACTATACGGGGGAATAAAATGCCATGAAATATTGTAATTGACAGCATTTTCGTTTATAATGTTTTGATTTTTGTATAAAAATTGTCCAAGTGTTTGCAACTCGTTGTACGCACCTCGAAACGTAGATCCATTATCAGAATAAATATGGGTTGGAACACCCCGTCTTGAAGTAAATCTTTTAAGGCAAGCCAGAAAACACTCGGTTGTCATATCTGTGATTAACTCTAAATGAATTGCTTTTGAAACAAAACATACAAAAACACATAGATAACATTTGGAAATTTTAGAACCCCGTCCTTTTTTATCTTTTAACGAAAGTGGGCCGGCATAGTCGATGCCTACTAGTTGAAATGGCAATGAAGGAGTAACTCGATTATTGGGCATTGGTCCCATTGGAGCAGATGCTGGAATTGGTTTTAGTTTAAAACAGGTCATACAATTTCTCACGATTCGTTTGGCCAAATGCTTTCCGCCGATTGGCCAATAGGTTTGTCGGACAGCTGCCAACAACAATTGAGGACCTGGATGCAAAAGGCATTTATGTTTATAACAAAATATGAGTTTCGTTAAGTCGTGATTAGCAGACAGTAGTATTGGATGTCTAGTATCACCAGGCAAAGATGAATATTTAAGGCGTCCGCCCACTCGTACTATACCGTTATCGTCTAGATATGGTGTTAATGAGGATAGTTTATGTTTAGGAGGTAAATAGTGGTCTTTATTTAATATTGAAATTTCTTCCTTGAATGATTGAAGCTGAGCAATTTTAATTAAGGTTATGTGTGCCGCTTCCATTTCTGATAATGTAAGTGACCCGATTTTCTTATCAAAGGGTTTTGACCTTAAATTATAAATGAAGCGAAGGCAATATGCGATGGTTCGCTGTAATTTAAGAAAGCTGGAAAACTTACTAAATATGTCCCAAGAATTATTTGTCGACGTTGAGAAAATGTTAAGTTTATTCTGTTTTATATCTGGAATATCTTGGTCTTTTAAATTGAATGAATAAGGAGACCATTCATAAGTTGGTGTCCCTAAAAATTCTGGGCCGTACCACCAAAGTGTACATTCTAATAATTTAGATGGAAGAATTCCTCTAGAAGCAATGTCTGCTGGATTTTGCTTGGTATTGATATATTTCCAGTTGTTTATATTGCTCAAGCTTTGGATTTTCGAAACCCTGTTTGCAACAAACACCTCTAATAACTTAGGTTCTGTATTTAGCCAATAGAGCACAACTTGGGAATCGGACCAAAAATAGTATGGAACAGATAAAGATAAAGACTGTTGAACTTGATGACATAATTGAGCTCCTAAAAGTGCGGCACATAACTCTAAACGAGGAATTGATACTGTTTTTAATGGTGCAACTTTTGTTTTGGAACATAATAGGTTAACTTGGATTTTATTATCGAGATCTTGACTTCGTAAATATATACATGCAGTATATGCATCTTGAGACGAATCACAAAAACAGTGTACATCTAATAAATTAAAATCTTGTCCTATTGCATTTCTAGGAATTTCGAGAGAATTTAATAGTGATAACTCGTTTCTAAATTGACACCAGTTGTGATGTAAATCGTTAGGAATAGGTTCGTCCCACGATAATTTCAACGACCATAATTTTTGAATGATGATTTTTGCTATGAGAATACAGGGACTGACTAGACCTAAAGGATCATAGATTTGAGAAATATCAGATAAAAGTTGTCGCTTGGAAATATAATTTGATAAATTGAGATGTAGAATTTTATACTTTAAGGAGTCTGTATGACTAATCCATTGTATACCTAGAGTTTTCGAGGACTCATTTTCGCCTAAGGTTAGGATTCCTAGAGCATCATCATGTATATTGATATTAGCTAGAACCTCTTTATTGTTGGAAATCCATTTCCGAAGGATAAACCCACCTGACTCTAAAATAGATGCAATTTGTGTACAGATAACTGACAGTTCATGGAAGTCATTTGATCCTGTTAAAAGGTCATCCACATAAAAATCGTTGAGTATAACCTTGGAAGCCTGGGGAAATTTATCCTGATTAATTAATGCCAAATTTTTTAAACATTTTATTGCTAAATAGGGTGCTGATGTAGTTCCGTACGTGACTGTATTCAATTGGTATACCGAAAACTCTTTGCTGGGTTCATCTCTCCAAATAATACATTGAAGTGATCTGTGTTCTTGGTTCATAATGACTTGTCTATACATTTTCATAATGTCGGCTGATACGACAAATGCATACGTACGAAAACGCAACAGAATAGATATTAAATCATTTTGTAATTTTGGCCCAACGTATTGTAAGTCATTTAGAGACCAGCCAGTGTCTGAAGGACATGACCCATCAAAAACAACCCTCAGCTTAGTGGTTAAGCTTTCTTTTAAAATACCGTGATGAGGTAAATAGAACTTAATCGAATTGGAATCTTCACTAGAGTTATCTAGTTTACTCATATGACCCGATGTAATGTACTCGTTAATAAAATTTTTATATTCTAACTTAAATTGTTTGTTAATCGAAAATTTACGTTCTAGACTAAAAAATCGTCGAATTGCAATGTCTTGAGAATCACCTAATAGTTCTAATGGAAATTTAAGTGAAAATTTTACTACAAATCTGCCATCTTGTTGTCGAAAAGTATTATGATCAAATTGTTTTTCGCATTCAAGATCATCCTGGGACATAAAAGAATTGGAGGACACTTCCTCAAGTTCCCAGAAACGTTTCAATTGTTCATCTTCAGGGATAACGGTCTTAGCAAAATTGCAAATAGATTTTGAGGAAGAAATAGGTGCTGTACCAGTGACAACCCAACCTAGCTTTGTATTTTGGAGAATTGGTAACCCTTTACCTAGAGTAATTTTACCATCACATATTAGATCCCAAAATAAACTAGCACCAATGAGAACATCAACATCTCCCGGCTCTTGAAATTGTGGGTCTGACAATTGAACATTTTCTGGAATGTTCCAGTTAGAAATAGGCATTCTTTGTGCTGGTATTTCACTAGATATCGTTTTTATAACATAACATGTAATAGAAGTTTTAAAATTATTATATTGTGATAAGATCGTAACATTGCATTTTTTTGTTAAATTTGAGATGACTTGATTTATGCCAACAATAGAAAGTTTAGTAGAATTTAATGGTAAATTGAGTTTTTTGCAAAAGTTTTCTGTAATTAAATTTGACTGTGCGCCACTGTCTAATAAAGCTCGACAGAGATGAATGTTACCGTCGGTATCCTTGACATTGAAACCTACTGTAGATAACAAAACTTGTGTTTTATAAATATTAGGTCTCACCAAGAGATTCGTACTAGTCGTGCTGTCATTACTTGTAACATTGTTAATAAAAATTTCATCTGAATCGTTTTTTACATTTCTTTCTCGGTGAAGTAAAGAGTTATGATGCAATTTGCATTTTTTACATGGTCCTAATTGACAGTTTTCTTTTAGATGGCCTGTTCTGAGGCAATTGTTGCATAGTTTTAAGTTGTTTACCTTTGCTATTCTACTAGAAACATCTAATTTTAAAAACTCTGGACAATTATAAATCAAATGTTGGCCCTTTGCAATAATTACATTTTAAATTGTTAAGTGACAAGTGAAATTGAGAATAATTTTTATTACCTGAATATTTAGATTGTTGACCTTGTGAATTTTTATCATGCAAAACTTCTAATAAGTCGGCTTTATCTTTTAAGAACTCTAGAAACTCGTCGAGTTTAGGAAGATCACCCTCACAATTGAATTCTTTCCAAACTCGGTATGTGGTTTTGTCCAACTTATTAGCAATTATGTATATTATGATTGTATCAAATAATGTCTCTTTGGATAATTTTAATCCATTTAACGCAGAAATATGCTTAGAAATGTTGTCAAGTAACTGTCTGAATTGAACAGCTGACTCCTTTTGCATTTGCTCTAAATTAAAAATTGATTTAATATGGTTATTTATTAATACT
The DNA here is from genome assembly GCA_029963845.1 of Rhamnusium bicolor. Classification (NCBI taxonomy): domain Eukaryota; kingdom Metazoa; phylum Arthropoda; class Insecta; order Coleoptera; family Cerambycidae; genus Rhamnusium; species Rhamnusium bicolor. The sequence goes on from JANEYF010001881.1 coordinate 280,330, forward strand.
CGTTTGTTGTCAAACCGTTTACACAATAAATCCCATGCAGATTCGTAATGATTTTCTGTGAATTCAATGTTATCTATAATTCGTTTTGCATAACCTTCTAGTGAGGCTCGTAAATATTGATATTTTTGAGTATTATTAAGTGCCTTATTTGTCTGAATTAGTGACATAAATGTCGTTTTAAACTCTAACCAATTCTCGTAATCGCCTTTGAATATTGGTAACTTAATTTTTGGTAATAAAACACCCTGTAATGGATCAACCTGAGATACAACGTTAGACGAATTGCTAACAGCAGGGGGACTGATAGTTTCTGAATGATTTATTAAATAATCTTTTAAAAATGCAATCAAACTAGAATACTTCGTTTCAAAATTCTCGCGCTCCTTGTAATTTTCAGCTAACTGAGCTTCTTCGCAATGTATTTCAATTTTTAATTGAATATTATCAAATTCCTTTAAAATAGACTCGTAATTGTTATATTTAAGTTCAATCTCTGACAACGGTGACCTTTTATCAGGTTCAGACGTTTTAATTGTATTGACAAATTTTTCTAACATGGTAAGTTTTTGTTTAACTGATCCACGAATGCGAATAAATTGTTTCATTGTATCTGCATCAGCCATGTTTACAAATGCGTAAGTTTACCTAGAGCAATGAATTATACAGTTCGTAACCACTATTTGGTTGAAAAATAGTTAAATAAATTGAAAATTGCTTAATACTTGAAAACTGAATAATCTAAAATTGCCACATTAATAGTTTTGAATAATCGAAATAGTAAATTGTATGGCTTAAATAATAGATAAATAGTTATGGTATATAAATAGACACCTAAATTGTTTTTATTAACCCTAAAATAGGTACTGAATATTAGCGGATAATAGTGTAGGAAAAAAATGGACAGACTTACAATAGTTGACTTCTGAGCTCTTCACACAAATCTCAATAATAGTACGTGTAATACTTGCATACTTTATATCTTGCTACTTGCAACGGCGAGTAACGGGCGAATTTGTAAAACGTAAACAAAATCTGGATTTATTCGGTTATCCAATCCGCCAGTACGCTCGTCACTATGAACACAACTTGAACTGTTGACCAAAATGTTGTCACTCCGCTGGGCGACTGTAATCGAAGGGTTAACTTCTTGATATTAATCAAACTTGTAGTTGTATCCAGCTCGAACTAACCAAAATATGTTTGTTTTTTCTTGTATTGAATAGACGCTGGTAATAGACTAGTAATTGTGGAAACAAATAGCGTGAATAAAAGTGGACTGTATTGAACATGTGCTTTTATTTAAAGCATGTAGACAACTAACTTAACTAACATCACATCACATGTGTAGAAAATGTGCCCTGTTGCCAAGTTTAATAAAGTCAGAAAATATACAGAAAAAGATACTATTCTTAACAATATCTGAGCTTAAATTCTAAATTTTGATAATAATTGAAACTAATAATTTGAGTTTTCTCTATATTCAGTAGCATGTAATTTGCTGAAAACCAAACATTTAATTTGTCCATTGCTTCCTAAAACTTCAACTTGCAAACCTCAGCACTTTCTTCATTAAAAATTATTGAGGTGTCATCAGCATAATATTTTTTATTATGTTGTGTTTGAATATAGATCGTTTGTATAAAGTATATAGAGTAGCGGACCCAGTATGGTGCCTTGAGGTACGCCTTTTTTCACTTCTTTTATATTTGATTTTATCTTGTCTCCTGATGTATTGTACTTGACTATGCACTGATTTCTTTTTTCTATATATGATTTAATCAAATTTAGCGCAACTCCTTTAAGTCCATATTTCCAGCTTTCTGCACAGAATTACATGGTCCACAATGTCAAATGCGTTAGAAAGGTCTAAACATGTTGCTACCGTTTTTTGTTTGTTATTTATCGAGTCTGTTAATTTTATCATAGCTTGATAAATGAGACTCACTATATTACAAAAATTATTGCCCACAACTTTCATAAAATTACATGCCAAGTGCCTAGTACAAGTGCGCCAGCACTAGGATTGTTTGGATTTCCGAGGCTTAAATATAGAGGTTTCCTAATTCATTCATTTTTTCTTAAATACACCACCTTTTGTATAAATTTTCACCCAACACTTGTATACAGTGGAAATTATATTATGGAATTATTTCCATTTAGGTTTAAGATCACAGAAATCCTGAACATATAATTGAAATGTTTATTACCAATATTTTACCCTGACTGCATTTATTTATTGCCTGTATAGCAAATAAATGTTTTAATTACCCCTAAACAACTCCCTATCTTCTCCAAATATATAGTTTTATGGTTATGAGCTTAGTAAACTGAAAAAGCCCAATAATTTAACTCTTATAATGCTATAAAGATAGGTAACCAAAAATAATGATGTACAAGTCCCACATATTTTTTCTCATAACCAGCATTCAGTACCCATACCTTACAGTTGTTTTCAATATTATACCTTATAATATGGTCCATTTATGAAATATAATTTTAAAATAAAGGATGCTGTTTGTATGTAGTTTTTAAATCCAACTAAAATAAAAAATGTGGTACAACCAAATGATTTGAAACAGTAATCACAAAAAAATATATAGGCATTATGCATGAATTAGGTTTGTTCCAGCAGAAAATCACAGTTTGATGAACTTGTTAATGCGCATGTCTAAAGGTCAACTAGTGGGGAATTAGTTGGCAATTTATACTGCTGAAAATAAGTTTTTGCTTCTCTTCTGCTTTCACACTTTCACAGTTATCCAAATGACATTTGATTGAAATAAATAAATAACATAACGTATAGTCCACGATTATTGTCTGTTGGAACGCCAATTCGGTTTTGTGCATGTCGAGGACAGTTTGAAATGGTTTCTGACTGCTGCTGGAACAAACTTATTAGTAAAAATAAAAAATTGCCGATTATTAGATATACCATACATAATATACAAGATGTTTCAGATTTTAATAACAGGACTTTCGCAGAGTAAAAAACATTTTATGCTGAAAATGTCCTAGAAACCTCTCATGAACCCTCTTATTACTGCCTAATTTAGAACAAAATTGCTCTTTTGTACATGAAATTCATGATCATTAAACTAGAAATTGTGACTGTGGTGATTTTTTTAATATCCATCTGCAGATGGCATTATTTCAACAAAAAAATTCATTACATCAAAGTGGTTGGGAGATAGCCAATAATAATACAGGAATGAATAGAGCCTAGAAAGAGGCTTCAAAAAATGTACTGATATACATAGCATTCCATTTAAAAAAAAGGCACTTGGTCCTGTAATTTCGTCTTGGCTCGCCCTGTATGTTCGAAAATAATTTCCAGTTATAGACTTTTTATCTAGTTTACTTGCAATTTTTTAAAAAATTTCTAGCTATCGTAGAACTCGAGATATCGAGGTCCGACGCACTATTGCCCCACCCTGTATATGTATATATATATATATATATATATATATATATATATATATATATATATATATATATATATATATATATATATATATTCAATAACAAAAATGTGCCTATCTAGTTTTTTGGGTGTTTTTATTAAATATATTATATAAGAAAATGCACTTTGTTTTTTACGTGGTTTACATATTAAGACTAATTTCACTGATAAACACATAAAACCAACATGATAAGTATATAGCATAACAAAAATCTAGCCATAAGTAAATAACTTAAAATTTAATGAACCTAAATATAATCTAAAAAGTTGAAATATAAAAGTTCACATTGTTACCAAAAAATGCATCTATTGGTACATTAAAAACTGTTAATTTGATGCTAATTATTTCTTTTTTAATATATATGGCCCTGAAGATAACAAATAAAAGTAACTTACAATTACGGCTAGTGTCACATTATTATGCTTGCAAAAATATTCCTATTGCTAATACCATGATTCATTTTCAAAAAATAAATCCAATTGATCTTTTATTTATCTTATACTTCTGTTAAACTTAATTCAGTAATTTTAAAAATTCCATATTAAATTTTATCAAAATGCTATAAATATAATCGATTGTACAAGTAGGTACAGTGTGTCCACGTATAGACAGGAGGAAAATCTTGAAACTTTTGATTTTTCATAAATATGTAATTTACAATTATTTATGAAAAAATTTAGCTTATCTTGAAAAGGAAATTTTTCTGACAAGTTTTAAAAAATTTACCAAATGATCAAAAACTTGAAAACTTCAAAGTAAGGTGTATTTATAAAAAATTGTTAGAATAAAATAAGCAAATTACATCTCTTTGAAAGGAAAACTTTGAACAATTACAAGTTTAGCATAGTACAAAAATGTTTCTTATGCCAAATTTAAACAACCACAAATCATATCAATTCTAATTAACTCACCTGTATGGGTTCAGAATGAGGATTATGCATATAAATTAGTGGTGAAAATGAAGAATTCAATGGCAACTTAATCCCTACTAAAGGTCGTAACCTGTAATGGCTAAAAGTACTGGCACCTTTCACCTACAAGAGAAAGCAATGTGTTATAATCTGTTATGTGGTCTGATACAAAAACAACTTACGTTGTACTTTAAGAAACCCTCCGATGTGTGTATGAATAAACTACTTTCAACAAAGCCTTCCTCTCTTCCCAAGAAAACTACATTAAATGAAGTGTTCCCATTGGGAGGTATTCTCTAAAAAATAATAACTACAATAAAAATATATGGCAGAGAGTAAATACAATAAACGTGTCATTAGTAGATAATAATAATAATAAACGTCTTTATTGTTTCTTAGCACATATAATTATTATTATACAATAATTATAACTATAGAATATGTTGGAGTAATGCGGCGAAGTTTAGCCAAAGGCAACTCTTACAGTTAACCACATCTATTATTTAACCTAAATTAACCTAAAACTACCTAAATTATCGACTAAAAGAGTTGCTATACTGTAGGTGAAATAATCAAAGTCGATTTAAAACAAGAAATGAAATCTATTGTACTTATATTTGAAAAAATTTAAAATTTAAAAAAATATACCTATATACGTAAATCATTTGAATTGCACGAAAAATGTTATTTACAACACATCTTTACAGTCAAGGGTGTCCAATTATAAAAACTCTGCAGTAAATAACTCTGTGGCAGACGATTCACATACTGTCATGATAACTGAGCTTGGAAAATTTCAAAAACTAGATCAATCGCAATTTCATCAAGGAATCTATACCCTAAAACAACTGCCACAACTGCCTACTAATATAACAGATATTTAGTTCTCGAAACCGCCTTTATTATCAGACACATTTATAGAAGTTGAATACATAAAATTTCATATCAAGGAATCAAAAAAGTCCTGCGTAATTTCTGACAAAATGTTAAAATATACAGAATAGTGTATCAAGTGCTACAATTATATCCAGTATGAAAGATTTTAAAATGTTTATATTTCCACATTAATTGTTTTATTTAATGTAGCATTTTTTTTATCTTTGGATATGGATTTCTTGGGTTAACATCATCCGGCTAAAAATATAAATAAAATGCAAATGTTGTTGAAAAGATTTCATAATTATGGTTGATTTTTCATAATTATGGTTGATTATTAAGTTCCGCGAGTAAATAGTACATAAAAACCAGATGCTGAGCCAGAACACCGCACTGATATACATATGATATTACACCTTTTAATTTTGTAGTATCCAAAATAATAGGTGCAATAAATATTTCACTGGACACACAACACAACACACTAGCAATTTCAAGAGTTTCAACAAATTAGCAGCATCTGTTCTAGATGTTCAGGAGTTAGCTTTTGATGCCTGTTGCTCAAAATGCATATTCAAATACAATTTTTTTTAAAAGATCGAATAGATATTAAATATGTGAAGTATAAACTGACAAAACCAAAAAAAAAATCCTTATAACTCGTGAAGGAATGTAGATATCGAAAAAATAAATGGAAAACACCTCTTCAACCTCCCACCGACTTTGGCAGCCTGTGCAAAAGTCCCTTTAGATGAAAAACAAAAAAATCTTTAAAAAATTGAATAGAATTAACAGCATTATCTTTTAAATAATTACAATTTGATGAGTACTTGTTTTATTTACTTTTGGATTTGCTACACAGTACATGAGTAAATGAAAATTTTAAAAACAATATTGTGACAGCTGCATGTAACGTACATAGTATTTTTTTTAATAATTCAATATTCATGGCGACCTATAGCTATAAAATAATTATGTCTTCTATTTATCTTTGTCAAGTGTTTTATAAAACTATCTTGCTTTTACTTAATTTTTTCTCTGTTTTATATAGCACTTTTATCTAAGAAAATTATAATTTAAATTATATTATTTATAAGTGTGTTCAGTATAAGTACAAAAACAATATATTTTATTTAATGTACAGCTTTGTTGGCTTTAAATGACCGGTGGGTAATCGTATCCATGAGTTGCTTATGGCTATGGGGGACTAAGCTTATTATTGAAACAGGATAGCTCAATGGTATTAAAATGATATATCACTTAATAATCTCTGACCTAACCTGTATAGTTTACTACTTCACCGATAGCAGACATGGATGTCAACGCGATCATTTGAAGTAGAAAAAGAAGTACATAATTTTGCATTAAAAATACAATCAGCAGGGACCGGAAATATGTCATTTTTCAAAATCGGCATTATAATAAATTTTCGTCCAAATTGCTTATGACTTCTTGGGTCAATGTAAAAACAAAAAAAAAAACCATTTCAGAACAATTTATAATTTAGAGTGGAATGAAAAAAATAATAACGCTAAAAAATTTTTTTTGCTAATTATTATTTACTACTTTTACAAAACTTATCATAGATAAGTACAACATATATCTTTTTAAACAATTATTTTCCCGGCTATTAGCCAAGACGCTGATAGATGAAAATAACATTATTGAGTCAGTCACACAGAACATAATGTGCATATTATCTTTTTTGTAATCCAAGTTTCAGCGTTTTGGCAAATAGCCGGGAAAATAATTGTTTAAAAAGATATATGTTGTGATTATCTATGATGTTTTGTAAAAGTAGTAAATAATAATTAGCAAACAAAATTTTTTTTTCAGCGTTATTATTTTTTCCTTCCACTCTATATTTTAAACTTTTACCAAGAAGAGGAAACCTAATTTATTTTTATTTTTAAATTTATAATTACTGTCAAACAACCAACAAAATAATAGACACTATTTTATGGCCATACCGGTGTAGTCATATTTCCTGTCTTCATGTTACGGTGTTTTGGTGGTTGAAGAAATATTTGCAACCTTGAACCATTTTACAAATTTACCTATACAATAGTTTTTGAGTTGTATCAAACTTTATCAAGACTATATTAATTTGCATAAGGTATAAAATAATGTAAATAAACATATTGGGAACTGATTTAACACTCTTGGGGACAATATTTCTTTGACTTTCAAATACTATCGGATAAGCAACTGAAGAAAATTGTGGGAAAAGCTCATTTATTATGAAATGTGGCATCATGGTATAGTCTGTAAAGTTACTTGCTGAAAATTGTTTGATTCTTTTTAATATTCACTTTTCGTGCAAAGAATATTATTTTTTTGTCATAACCATAGGTTACCTCAGCTATTATACCTCATTTCTGAACTCTAAACCTTTTATAGTATTGTAATTAGATTGAAATGTTACTGAAATAAACATCCTAAACTCATTACCAGCAATATAAAAAATAGATAAGAGACTAAATATGCTTTAATCAAACTGTGATATAGATAAAATATAATAGTTTTATAATCCATCCACTCTGAATTTGCGTTTATTTGGTGATAGTTTAAAAGAAAAAACTTCCTATTACACAATAATATGAAAAATATTTAGTATGGAAAAAATTACTTCCCTTCAGATTTATAAAAATTAATTTTAACAATGAATAAACAGAATAGTTTATTTATTAAAAATTACTGATAAAATAATATTGTATTTTAGAGTGCATTTACACTGAATGATAACAGGAAATTTAACAAAATTTCCAAATGTGATTATTCACAAATATCCAAGCAAATATCTTATACTATTCAACGCTTTCTCGAAAAAAGTTATCGATACCTAATTTTCTTAGATCTGTATAAAGTAATTTTTTTCAGCAACTCTATAAGATTCTTGATTCAAAAAAAATAGTCGACTACAAATCATAATTTCATAAAGCAAAAAAAAAACTTGAAAGAATCACCCTTCTCATTTTTAGTAATTATTTTACATTCAATAATTTCAAGATATGCTTTTCCCTAAAAAAATAAACTTCTTTTACTTGAAATAAACAATACCAGTCACTAATATTAATTTTATCTGATTATCAATGCAAAGGCATAGTTAATAATCTTACGTATTATATTAATGACAAGCCAGTATTGTAAATATTAGTTACATATTTTAAAAGCACTATTTTTAAGTGTTTAATTAGGAAAATTTGAGTATACTATCGATTTTTCTTACCTTATCCTCAAAAAATGAACTGTGAAAATGAACGGTACTCCCTGATATAGATGTCATGTCTATACTTTTGTTTTTATCGATATTAAACAAAGTAACCTTTTCCAAATGGGGAACTCCCAAAGGTCTAAAATAAATACATTAAGAAGAGAACAATATTGGGAACTAACTTTACCTCTGCTTAAAATCAAGAAATGATGGTTCAAATTTTAACTGTAGCTTCGATGAGACATCATTTATGCGGGGGTGTTCGTAATGATGTGATTTCCTAAATATAAATAAAAAAAATTATTTACGATTTTTGAATTTATGCAACTCTGTACCTCATGGATATTTGTGAGATCATCATCGAAATATCTTGGATTCTTGCTGATGAAGCCTGCAAAAAGAAAATATTTTTTTACAATTCATTCTAAATGTCATCTGAGGACATCAAAATAGATTCTAAAAAAATCTTACCATGACTGCTGTCATGTAATGTTAGATGCGTTTTAATTATTAATTCGAATAATGAGAATGTAAAAATATACCACGATAACGAATTCCTAAACATTTTGACATTTGTGATATCGTTTATTTATGTATACCGCGAGTTCGAGTTGAAGATACAATCTTTCACCTGTCATTTGATCGACTTTATGAAAATAACCAAAACATTACCAATATTATAATTTTGCAGCATAGCCAACGTCAAAGAAATAAATAACTGAAATAATATATAAAATCTTTTTCTGTTCTGTGATATAAAACGTATTTACGAATAAATGAAATATGGATGGCGTAAAAAATATGTACTGGATATCAGTAACGTATGTTGTTAGTAATTATGTACATTTTAGGAATTTTAAGTAATTTAGGGATAAAAGCAAGAACTACAAAATGTATGAGTGCAATTAATAGAAAATGTTTATTATAATATAAGTATACAAAAAAATCCATTCGTTCTATTATAAATAAAATCCAGAAGTATTGGAACGAAACATGATCACTTTGTTCACGTTCGATTGCTACGGAAGAAATCATTTTCGATTAATGCATTAATGCAACATTTTTTGCGTTAAATTAATCTATATCTCTTATTAATAAAATGATAGGAATAAGAAGCGAGATACATTCGGTTGTACTAATGTGGTAAATCGAAAACGGTTATAGTATCAGCACAAGAATAAAGTTACTATTCAATTCATGCTATATCAGATCAGATTAGTTCGTTCCCTCAATTAAATACGCCTATTGGATTTCTGATTTTGTAATAAGTAAATGAATACAAATAACAAATAACAATTAATGTAAATTTATTTCTCTTGTATTAATGATGGTATGTTAAAAGTTATTTTCTAAGGTGTTTTTTTTGTTATCTTTAATACTTATTACAGAGTTTATTAAAACAAATATTGAAAATACCAAAGAACTTAACCTCAAATTTCCTGAAACCATACTCGGTTCAAAATTTGGAAAATGTCTCTGAAAGTGATATAGATAAATTATATAAGGTTTTAGAATTAGAGTTAAGAGGAAATGATTCAGCTGTGTTAAGAAGTTTCTCAAAATTTGCTGTAACAACAGGAAATCATTTAAATATTGAATGCAAATCGTAAGTAGCTAATTATTAAGTTAATAAAAAATTGATTGGATTGATATGTTTAGATGGAGTTTGAAGAAACCTATGCATGAGAGATATACTGTATTAAAATCTGTACACGTTCATAAGAAACATAGGGTACAATATGAAATTCGAACATATTTTACATTTGTACAATATAAACATTTAACTGGTTCAACTGTTGATACTTTATTAGAATATATTGAAAGAAATTTACCTGAAGGAGTTTCTCTGAAAGCAACAAAGGTGTGAATAATTTATTATAATATGCCATAAATTTATATTTAAAGATTTAATATGACTTAGAAATAATGTGTATTTTAGGTTGAGTTGCAGAATATACCTGAACATTTGACACCTCCAAAATGATGTTAAAATTCAATAAATAAAGTAGTACAATGTACCATATTCATATTTTTATTTATTATAATAAAATATATGTCGCATAAATAAAGTATCGAGAACTGTATAGAACCCATAAAATAGGACTTATTTGTTCTTGATTTTTATGTAATATTTAAATGTTGTTTTACTTGTTTTTAAATTACACTATATTTGCATTAAAAATTTATATAAGTTGTTCGATAAGTAAAATATAGAGAAAAATACAACCACATATGCCTATGAGCAAAATAAGACAATCGATCCAAGGCATCTTCCAAGAAGTTGCCCTGGAGGTGCTGTGCCGCACTAGAAATAAATAATACACTATGTTAGGCAATAAAATTTAATGAGGCAAAAAGAAAAGTTGAAAATAAGGTTGACTAAAATTTTTTTAAAAGATATTGGGTAAACTGTTAATAAGATTTGGATTTCTTCATTTAACCACTTGTGCAGTACTGACAAGCAAAAAGATTATATCAAAAAATGTCTATAGGTTGTGTGGGTTGACACAGCTTTTGCAACTGAAAAAAAACAAACAAGTGTGATTTGCTAACTGAACGTGTTGTTTTAAGTGTATTTTGCGGTTTTAAAAACCAATATTGGTTATTTAACATCTAAAACAATTTTTGTGTTATTTCTTTATTTTGTGTGCATAAGATAGAGATGAATTTGTATTTATAGAATTGTCTCATGATGTACATATTATAGGTATGTGGAAAAAGTGCCATTGGTTTAGATATTTTTATACTTTAAAAACCCAATAAACATTTCAAATTGTAGTTTAGTCGCGCCAATGTTGTAGAGGATACCACCGTTAGCGTGACCAAATTACAACTCGAAATGTTTATTGGGAAGGAAGATTTCACTACAAGTATTGATGTATTTCCAAATATTGCACATGGGAATATTGTCAATTATTTAGTTTTTGAGAGTAGTGCCTATACAAAGGGCATTTAAAGTCTTAAAATGTACAAACATTTCGTTTGTGGTTGTGTGTGAAGTTCTTTCTAAAGAATCTCCCGCAAAAAAGGCTTGTTGCAAAGGTAATAAGAATAATTTATCAGTACCTATCAGAGATATTTTTTGAGGTTTTCAATTTTGTATAATGTAAGTCCACAAAAACATACATATTAATTATTAAATATAACAAATTTAATGATTCTGTGGAAAAATGTAAATCAATCAGTAGTCACCATAAAGCTGAACAGATCGTTTTGTTTCCTTAAGGTCTAAAAACTTTGTCGTCACTCCATTTATTTCATATCGACAATAAAATAAAAACGTCACACACACGTGACCTATTGCCAAACATCTCGATTGCAACAAGAGCCGAAAGTATTCTTTTATTTAAAAAAACAGACAAATTAAGAATTTTGAACACTTTTGCTTATTGATAAATTGAGTTTAAGGTCTTTATTTTGGTCTCGGGAAAATCTGGTAACTTTTTGTACAGTACTCTCAAACATACCCTGTATAAACAGAGATGTAGTGCACTTTGTAACCGCTAGTTGTTAGTTGTAATGTCTACTGATTTCGCCATCTACTGTCTACTAGTGTAAGTATAGCGGCAAAATAATGTACATGGAATTAATAAATTAATAGAACACTGTAATTATATGACAAAACCTTTTACCCAAGGAATTTCTAACTGCTCTTATTCATCATAGATGTCGAAGGAATTTACAAAATGTAATTAAAAATTGATTAATGAAAACGTCAGCAAATTCACTGACGTAAAAGTTAGAAAATCGATAGTCCGTAGTTGTCTCAGTTGTCTATACGTTGAGACGTAGATGTTTAATTTCACATGGTTTGTCTCAACCTACGCAATACATATATTTGCAGTTAGATAATAAATTAATAAATATAATATCGCACTTAATAATTTCTAATTATTTTGCAAATGAACAACTATTCAATAATGACAGAATATAGGCAGAATTTTATTATTTAACAAACACCGAGTAACATGTAATAATTTGCATAATAAATAAATGATAATATTCATTAATAGTAGGTATGTACCCATTGATGGAAAATTATTAATTTGCATAATGAGAAATTAATTTGAATTAAATTTTCTATTAATGAAATCTAAAATGTGTCGAAATGTTAACTAGGTACAACCTTTTTCGGAAAATTTGGTCATTCAAGTCATTAAAGTCATGTCTTCCAAAATATGATTTGATTTGGTTCCCATGCTTCAACATAGAATAATCAAATTTTACCAGCCGCCGCTAGTTATTAAATCAAGTGGAATAAAAAATATACATTTTTAATCCTTAGAAGAAAAATGGCCAAAAAAAGTACGAAAACCACGTTTTTTTTTCTAAGGAACCAAATTTCGAAAAGAAAGAATTGAACATCAAAAAAACAATTGAAAGTCAAATAAAAAAGTTATGGTCAAAAAACGGAAAAATAGCAATACAACATGTATATTTAGCTCAGTTTAAATAAAATTTCTGTCTGAATTCAGTAATATATAATATATTGTCATTATCTTTCCATAATTTCCAGTTAAACCGGATGTGAAAAATATGCACATACCTACGTACATATTTATTATAATCAGCGGTATGTTACTATACATATAGATATTTCCGCATTAATAGACAAGGTGTCGTTTTTGTATTTTTGAGTTTTTTGACCACAACTTTTTTATTTAACGTTCAATTGTTTTTCTTTTCGAAATCGGATTGTCTAAATAAAGTTGGAATTTTTTCCCTAGGTGAAAAATCAAGCAATGAAATCGATGACGCATTTAAAATGATCATCCTGTACGTTTGTCAATTTTATCAAATTTTTTACATGAAAAGATTATTTTGGCCTTTATTCTATCAAAAATATGTAACTTAGACAAGTCCAGAAGACCAAAGATAACATACGTGTACTTTCGTATATTGGCCCTTTTTTTTTCCAAGGTACAGAATTAGATTCTTATACATAGTGCCTAATTTTTTACATTTTATTTCCTTTATAAATTTATATAAAATGTATTTTAAAAAAAGGAATGACATATTTTTTAACATAGGTCGGATCAACGAATTCTCCAGCTTTTTCTCCTGACAACAATGGTTCTTGTGGTTATATTGAGCTACCCCCGTTAATTTTTGGCACATCAACATCATCAACAAACCAACCAGGGGAAGTTGAGGCATTCTCAAGCATAGCAAAAAAAGGAAAGTTCTTAGAAGTAGCCCTATTTCTATTCCATACCAGTGGGTACCCATGATAGCTTTAACAAAAAAAGCATGGCACTCCATATAAGGTGCATGAAATGGACACTATCGATTTCAATGACTCTAAGGAATTGTCTGAACAGATTGGAAATAATTTCAACCTTAATACAAGGAATGAGAAAGTAATCTGGTCTGATGTTAAACTATTGAATTTTAATAAGAATTCCCCATTTTCAATTTTTTATAAATATAATTTGGATGATATTGGTTACCATGAAATAGACGTAAGAGTAACAGATTGCTACAACCAAAGTTGAAACTGCAAAAGGCCTATAGAAAACCACCAAAAATTTGCAAAAAAGAAAACAGATGGACACGATTTCAACAATACCTACTACCACTATTTCTATGAAAATTTGCCCGCAGTTTAATTTTTGTATTTTTCCATTTTTTGTTGACATTATTAATTTAACTATTGCTTTGTGTTTTTTTTTTGTATTTTGTCATAACATTGATGTTAACTTTTGCTTTGTGTTTTATGTATTTTTTCTTTAAATAATTAGTAAAACCCTTTTTACATCTAAAATAATAATTTTAATATTATCATTAATTATCCCCAAATGTATACCTATATAGTCATGTAGCCAAAAATGTTACGAGAATTATTTATTTCTTATCGTATTTTAATAATTACATTAATGCGATACTAACGCAACTCAAAAAACACCATTTTATTTTTAAATTAAATTAAATATAAATAGAATTTCAAATGTATACAAATTTTTATTTTCCTTATTTAGATGTGTATATATTTGGGAATATATTCGGAATAAGAAACTGAGAAAAATCTTATTAGTTACAAAATTAATGAGTCATATGAACCACAAAATCTTTGAATGCGTTTTTCTTAAATCTACTATTTTTGAATTGAGTTAGTGTTGCATTGGGAGTGCGATATGTATAATGTGCGACAATTAAGAGTATGGATAGGCCCATGTGAATTCCAAAGTAAAGCTAAAAAAAAATAGAATTGGATGGTTTAAATTAGGTACATTTATGCATATTATGACGTCATTTTGAAATTTATATCATGGTTATCTGCAAATGATATGGGGTCAAGGTCGTTATTTTTTAAAGATATTTTCTGAAAGAGATTATTTTTCTGACTACAACAATGTACCATAAATCTGAGGTTGAATGAGAAAAATTTTGAAAAAGTTATGATTGCAAATCTATTTCTTGGGCCCATCCATTTTTTGGGGTCTACAACCTACCCTATACTACACGACCCACTTTAATAAAAAAAATGTACGCAACACTAACTTCTCAAATCTCAGGGGAGAAAGTCAAGATGTTTTGAAAAGAAAAATAATAAATAGTGCGCCGGAATTTTGGTAAATGTTTGCAACAAAACTTATTTCCATATTTAAAGAGTTGATTTTAAGTGCCATAATACCTTATGCATTTTTCACTTGACTTGTGATCTCTTAGGGGTTGCCAGCCACATTTGGTGACTTATTTATGTTTTCAAATGCTTAAACCGATGTTTATTTTAGAAAAGCGACGACGTAAATCCAAGCCCGTCGATTCTGATTTAATTTGATAGATGTAATTACTCTTGTTAAAATTGCTTTATCAAAAAGGATTACCAATTAAATTATTTTTAGTTTTTCATCTTAGATCTAAGATCCAATTCTAAACAGTTATATTAAGTTTATTTTTTTTAATAAATTTACTGACGTACTTTCTTCTGTACTAACTGTATGGTTATTGATTATCATCAAATTGTGGTGGTATATATACAAGATCATTCATTATCATTACGCCGGGGAAAAATTTCATCTGGTAATATTCAGTGAACAAGTTCAGAGAGACGTGTGTATTGATTCCTAGCCCCTTAAAAATATATCTTGAATGATGGTTTTTATTTGTTGAAAAATTCGAGACGTCGCAAGTTACAAATTCAAAATTAAAATAGTTTTGAAAAAGAATTCACATAAAAAATATTTGCTAAAAAATAAATAACGTATATAAATATTTCTTCTAAAATAATAACTAACTATATTAATCTTTGGTGTAAAGTCTAAATATTTTTATAAATCAGTGGTAACCTGCGATTTTCAGAACTAGCAAAATAGTTGATTACTTCTTCATAAAATGAAAAATAAATGATTTTTCTTCAACTCTGACAAAAAACGTTTTTCTATTAAAATAAGCGATATATTTGACAGGCAGTCTTGAGCTGTTGTGTTTCTAGTAAATGTTTTTATGCGTTTGAGTGCTGAAAACGATCGTTCTACAGAAGCTGAGGTTACCGGAATTGTTGACAAGATAAAAGTTTGTACAGTTCGGAGAGACAGCTTTTTAAATTATTATTATATATAAAAGTAAGCCTCCTTGAGGCTATTTTGAATTTGCTAAAAGTTGCTGGTCAGAATACAACACACATAGTTCAGTTCTTAACGAAATACAGTTAAAAAAAGGGATACTGTTCCATTAATTTGTCCATTAGACTGTTAGGAAATGATTTAGAAAACATTATAAAATTATTAGGATTTACTAAATCGAAACATTGCAAAGTATTTAAATCTGAAAATCTAATTACAATTTGAACTATAATGGTGTCCAAAATTTCTACAAAAATTTGTTTGTAATGTATGTCGGTCCTGTCAAAGTTATATGTTGCCTTTCTTTTTTTAAACTGTGGCTCATCATCTAATTCTTCAATATTTTCTAAAAAACCATTATATAAAGTATTGAAATGTGTTTCGTTATTGCGAAATTCTTTTAATTTAGATATAATTGAATTAAGTATTTTTAGAATATGTTATATCAGTTAATTTATTCTGTAAAATTTGGAAAACAACATCAGTTTGCTCAAAAATCATTTTAAAAACCTTTAGAAAAAAATATGAAGTTTTTATCCAACAATAACGATTTTAATCCGTAAGCTGCTCTTAAATTCTGATCCTCATTTAAAAAGTCCTCACTTTCCGAAATAAAATTAAAAAAACGTCAATAAGTTTTTTTCCTGTATGTGTCAACAGTGAAAACAACTCTAGATGAAAAATTCCAACGAGTGGAAGCATTACTCGGAATTCTATGTTTCTATTTAAAATATCAGATCTTTTACTAGATTTTGAAAAAAATGACGAAAAACCAGTAATATTTGAAAAAAATATTCTGACTTCTTTAATTCCGTTACAGGCTTTACTACTCAAAACCAAATTTAATTTGTGTGCTTAACAGTGAGTAAAGTAAGCTTGAGGAGCAATATCTTTTATTTTAGTTTGGAGTCCATTAAGATGTCTTGACATAACCGCAGCGCCGTCATAGGTTTGTGCAACTAATTTATTTTTCAAATCAAATTTACCAAATTCTTCGATTAATAATTTAAATAAACTGTCCGCGTTTCTTCCACTACTCACATCAAAAAAACCAACAAACCTTTCAACAATTTCACCGTGCTGTACATATCTAAAAATTACGGAAAGTTAAGATTTACAAGTAATGTCCGTCGTTTCATCAATTTGCCACGAGAAAAATTCGCAATTATGTAAGTCTTCATAAATTTTGCCTTTAATAATGAAGCTAACACTCTCAGTTAGGTCATTTTGAATTGATTTAGACGTCCCGGAAAAAACAGTGGCGTTATTCAAAAAGTTCTCTAATTTTGGATCAAAAAATCTGTTAGCTCCTTGAAATTTCCTTTATTATACGAATCGCGTTTTTCGTCATGTCCTCGAAAAGAATTTTCTTGAGAAGATAAATATATAACGGCATCAATTAATCTCTTTATGCGCAGAATCCAAGAAATTTACAATATTTTGTTTACCCAACATTTCAAATTTAATGCAAGATGAAATATGCTCCTGAGATTTTTCATGCCTTTCTAAACCTCGTGACAAATTTTGCAAATTATTAAACCCGACCCTGCCCCAAATTGAGGATTGATCATTAGTAAATAACAAACATTTCCAACAATATAATTTGTTTCTAACTGCTGATGCCGTTAACCACTCGATTTTTTGATAATTGCTATTGCTAAACTCTCTGTTTTGTTTACCACTTGTGAAAATTAATGA
The DNA here is from genome assembly GCA_029963845.1 of Rhamnusium bicolor. Classification (NCBI taxonomy): domain Eukaryota; kingdom Metazoa; phylum Arthropoda; class Insecta; order Coleoptera; family Cerambycidae; genus Rhamnusium; species Rhamnusium bicolor. The sequence goes on from JANEYF010001881.1 coordinate 298,055, forward strand.
CGGCATTGACGGTGTAGGTCTGACCATTTTTTTAATTCTTACCTTTTGATCATAACTAAGAGAACTAAATCCATTTAACAACAAATAATCCACCACGTCTGGACAAAACATGTCGTTGGGAATATTTTCACCTAGAGCACTCATTTTTATATATTTTATATATGTTTATGTTGTTCTCCCACGAAACCACAAATTGCCACTGTCCTTGTTCTATAAACTGTTGTGAGAGAGGGAAACAACGCTCAACTGAAGTGTACATGCGCTAGAAAAAGATGGGATGCTAGAGGCTAGCTGCCTTAACTTTACAGATCCAGAATGTTTGCTGATACGTGCCATAATTCAAGGTCACGAACAATGTATTGAAATGAGGTTTGGCTCGCCGCTAGCCTCAGTTCACCCAAGCATACGAGAAAGCGTGATGAGAGACCGGGAAATATGCATACGTGGAGTGGACTATCCGGACTATAATGTTACATGTTTGTGGAAAGGAAATGCATTTTTTTTTTACACTGAAAATTAATTAATGAATTATAAACAACATTAAGGATTGAGATATACCTAAGTAGAAATTTCTACTTGTGAAAAATATTAGTTTGGAGATATTCTGCTTCTCCCAAAATTGTAGAGGAGGCTCAGCCTCCCCTGCCTCCCTGAGCAGCCGCCACTGGTTTTAGCAGTGCATTATAGTGGCCAGCTCATAAACTAGTGATTTATGCCAGATTTGTTATATGCCAAGTGCACTTAAAGATAGTTTTGCCTTAAAGAAAGTTTTAAAAAGTCTTCAAGGAGTTATATCAAAACTAAATTATCTGTTAGTCTTTATTGGCTTATGACTGACTTATCAAGGCATTTGTCAAGCCTTCGATAAAACTTTATAGCTGTTATGTCCAAGTTAGTAGTATTGAGTGTTATAGAGAATTTAGGACGTGTTATGGTTTTAAGATTACCTTATGAAATTATCTTGAGGTAGTTGTTAATGCCCGGTTATAAATCTAAAATGCTTTTAAATCACCTTCAGGTCGAACCATCATAAAGCCAACTACATATTAGAGTTTTAATAAAGCAGACAAAAATCTGTAATAAATGAATCTTAGGTATAAAAGAATTTGTTTCACTTTTTCCAGAATATAATGTTTTAAAATATCACTGTAGTCGGGACGCTGCGCTGTAAGATTGCGTTTTTCATCTCAAAGAGTCAAAGCCGTAAATAATGTTATTCGATTCAATTGTCATCGGTACTCAAACAGTATGATAAAATTTTCGAAATTCCACACAGGTTAGATGTTCGCTGTTGTACAGCTCGAACAGGAAACACGGGTCCACCATTTCCTTTTTTACTGGTGAAATAATTCTCTATCTTTTGTTACCACTTCGGCTACTCTAAGTTACGGAAAACATAAAACGAAAAATTTATTTATGTTTTTCGGCACGAATATATTATTTTCTTAGAACTAGTTAAAAATAGCTAATTTTAATAATGTTACATAGGATTCTAATTTGTAATGTTAATTTTAGGAATAATAGAAAACAGTCATCCATTAAAGTAGTTGTAAAAAGTCACTTATGTGTATACCTATGTACAACTGGTCTGCTGACAATTGAAACGAATAAGATTATTTATGATTTTGACTTTTTGAAGAAAGTTGTAAGCACTGGTAATGGTAATGGTAATGGTGGGGGAGGCTGACGCCTGGCAAGTAGGCCACAGACGGGCCCTTTTTACCAACCCCCAGCTGTCCCCTCAGCCATGTGCTTCTCTTGCTCCCTCATCGAATCTTTCCGACCTTCTGATGAAGGTCAGGATGTCACTCATTGCGAGGGAGCTCATCTCCTCCCTTAGAAGCGCCTCAGAACCGAAGATACTGTGTCTCAGGCGCCCAAACGCTTCACATTGTCCCAGGAAGTGGTAAGATGTCTCTTCATCACTCCTGCATCTTGGACATGTAGGGTCTTCCTCAATACCTATCAATGATAGATGCCTCTTAAGTCTGCAGTGGCCTGTCAGAACACCGATTAAGAGATTCAGAGTCTTACGACTCCGTCCCAGCAACCAGGCCGATCTCGATTTGTTCGGCCCCGTCACAAAATCTCGGGTTTGCCTGCAGGCCCTATTGGTCCTCCAGTGCGTCCTCAGTGTCTCGTGGGCCCACTCATTGAGGGCCGTTGTGACCTGCCTTCTTGAAATACCTAACATAGGCTCAGGCCCGTGACAGGGTTCCTCGGCTCCGAGTCTAGCCAATTCATCGGCCTTCTCGTTGCCTGGAACTCCCATATGTCCCGGGACCCATACCAGTCTCACTTGTTTATGCCTGGCCAGCTCTTCTAGGGCATCCCCACACTCCTGGAAGAGAGCTGATCTCGTCCTGGGGGAGCACACCGCCTTTAGAGCAGCCTGGCTGTCGGAGCAGATGTATATTATCTGTTCCGCCCCATTCCTAACCTCAGCCCTACCTGCCACCGCTAGGATGGCGTAAACCTCTGCCTGGAAGACCGTGGTGTACGAGCCTAGAGCAAAGCTCTCCTGTACTTCTTTGCCTTCCAGATATATTCCCGCCCCGGAAGACGATCTAGTGGCCAGCCGAGATCCGTCTGTATAACACACCAGAGAGTCCGGGCGGAAGTCAATTCTTCCTTCACTCCACTCCTCCCTACTAGGAAGAGTGAGAGTGTAATTCCTTTCCAACCTTAGCTGATCTTTCGCTTCTCTCACCTTCAGGACAGAGAGAGGGATTTCCCTCTCCGTCAGTCCAGCAATTGCTGCGTGACCTTCAGCTCTGCCTGAACACTGCCAGCTCCCAGAATCCCGCATTCTCAGATAGGCCGCCATAGCCTCCCTCTTTATCCACGAGGGAAGCGTTGGCAGGCCTAGCAGAACCTCCAGAGCAGCTGTCGGTGTCGTCCTCATTGCGCCAGTGATCCCTAGGCAGGCTAGGACTTTTGCCAGCTTTCGGGACGTCATCGCTCTGTCCACGCTCGGCCACCAGACCACGGATCCATATTGGAGCCTAGGCCTGATGACCGCCGTGTACAGCCAGTGTAGGATCCGTGGGTTGAGGCCCCAGTTCCTACCTACCGCTCGGCGCAATTGCCAGAAGGTCGCAGTCGACTTTTTGATGACGTTGTCTATATGCGGCCCCCATGACAGTTTGCTATCTAAGGTCACTCCCAGGTACCTAACCTCCTGCACAAGCGCAAGAGGTTTACCGTACATGGTTGGTGCCCTAAAATCCTCTATTTTTCTTCTCTTGGTGAATAGGATCATCTCAGTCTTAGATGGATTGACTGAGAGACCTGTTTCGCCGCACCATCTTTCTATTATTCTGCAACAGAATGCAGGTAGTTCTGTTTCAGACGCATTTAAGAAGCGGCCGGTCACTAGGACCAGCCCGTCGTCCGCATATGCCTGCGCATAAAATCCTTCCGAAGTTAGGCGATCCAAGAGTCCATCCATTATTAGACACCATAGATGGGGTGATAGGCAGCTGTCTTGTGGACAGCCGCCCCTCACCCCGACGTCCAATTGGCAGTCTCCTAAAGCAGCACTAACTCGTCTCTCTTCCAGCGCAGATTTCACCCATCTGACCAGTACTGGAGCAGTACCTCTAGTCCGAAGGGCATCGCAGATAGTAGTAGTCCTTGCTTTATCAAAGGCACCCTCTATATCAAAAAATATTACTAGGGTGACCTCCTTATGCAGGAGGGCCCTTTCTACCTTATGCACGACGGCGTGAAGGGCGGTCTCCGTGGACCTCCCTCGCCTATATGCGTGCTGATTCTTGTCCCCTTCCAACAGATATCTGTCCACTATCCTTTCCAGTGCTTTTAGCAGGAAGGACGTGAGACTGATCGCCCTAAACGATTTGGCAGCTGTGTAGTTCTTTTTTCCCACTTTGGGGATGAAGACCACTTTAGCTGACCTCCAGGTCAGGGGAACGTATCCCAGTGCCAGACTGGCCACAAATATTCCTCTTAAATGCGGTAGAAGAATATCCAGGCCCTTCTGAAGCAGAGCTGGGAAGATCCCGTCTGGCCCCGCTGCTTTAAAGGGCTCGAACTCATTCACTGCCCAGACTACAGCTCCGTCCTTTACAATCTCCTCGGCAAGCCGCCAGTCAACTGGTGGCATCGGCCACTACGAGGGTACTGCAACGACAGGGCGTTCGCCCGGGAAGTGAACCTCTAAGAGGTGTCTTAATGACTCCTCCCTAGAAGTAGTCCAAGTCCCATCTTGCCTTCGTAGTGATCCTATTGTCTCCCTTGTCTCGCAGCTGAGTATTTTCATCAGTCTGGCTGTTTCCGGTAGGGAGTTCATTTCCCCACAATACTGCCGCCAGCTTTCTCTCTTGCTATGCCTTAGTTCCTTTTTAAAATTTCTCCTAGCCTCCTTGAAGTCGTCCCATGAGGAATCCGTCCCTCTCTTGACGGCTCGATTGTTAGCACGTCTGGCCGTCCGGTGCAGGTCATCAAGCGACCTACTCCACCATCGGGCCCTGCGTACTCCCACCGCCTTGAGTAGGCAGGCTTCCTCATATGCTGAGACTATATGACTTTCTAGGCTAGCTACCTTTATGTCCAATTCCTCAGGGGAGATAATCCTCCCCCCCGGTTCGTCTTGAAGACTTGCCAGAGTAAGGAGATACCTCTCCCAGTCAGTTTTCCTTGGATTTCTTCGGAGGGTGTCCTCTGTCCTATCGGACCCAATCTCGAATCTAATCATCCTGTGATCAGACATCGAGATATCCTGAGTTACCCTCCAGTCAGAAATTTTTTCCATCAAACTTTGAGAGACCAACGTAATATCTATCACCTCCTGGCGGATACGGTTGATAAACGTTGGCTCTTTTCCTCTGTTCATAACCTGTAGGTTCGTCGACGCCAGGTACTCTAGTAGAGCCTCGCCCCGGGTGTTGACATCGGAGCTGCCCCACACTATATGATGAGCATTGGCGTCGCATCCAATTATTAATGGAAGACCTTCATTCCTTGCAAATGTGACTATATTTTCTAATTCCTGAGTAGGCGGTAGTCGCGCGTTATCATATGGGAGATAAATACTGCTAACTACTACCTTATATTTAATATCCCTTACCTTATATTCTAGGACGACTGTTGTAGCATCCTTGGTTCCAAGTTGGGGCAGTGGCAGCAACTGCAGATCCTTGGAGGCTACTATACAAGTTCTTGGTCGGTCGTCCTCTCCTTCCTTTCCGACTATCACCTGGTAGCCGGACATTCCTAATCCCCTTACTCGATTCCTAAAAACGTAGAGTTCCTGAATTAGTACAATTTCTCCAGTTTTACCTGTCAAGATGTTCACCAGTTCCCCAGTGGCATCCTGACTGTGCTGGAGATTTATTTGTTGTGGTCCGGCCCCCGAAGCCCGCAGGTTTGCAGCCCCTGTGCTTCCCCTAAGTAAGGGAGACACATGGACTGCATCACCTGCTGGCCTCAAGGGTGTCCGGACCGCCCTGGCCCGCTTGTTCCGCCGCTCTGGAGGGGGTGGTCTTCTCCGCGACCCTCTGCCGCTTGGAGCCCTTAGTCGGAGGCTGAGTAGTTGGAAGTCTTTGCTGACTCCCAGGTTCCTCTGCCCCCCCTCACCGAAGCTGGAGCAGAAGGGAGTGAGATGGGTTGCCTTTTGGCTTCCCTTCTTTCCTCCCTTCTTGCCCACCTTGCCTTAGGGCCCCTCGTGTTAGAGGGTCGGTCTCTATACGCCTGCCTACCAGTCCGGTGCTCCTGGCTTTCATTGACGGTAAGCCTAGAACTCGGGGCCGGTTGGTTGGCGCTCGCCGAAGCAGAAGAGGCTAGAACAGAGCCCTCCAGCTCTACCGGTCGAAGTGAATCGCCAGGCACTGAACTTTTGGCCTTCTGCTCCTTCCTCCTGCTTCTGACTTTCTTCTTGTAAGCCTTTCTCTTTTCCCTCTTTTTTCTGAGGGCATCCTCGGTGACTTCGTCCGTGGTAGAACCTTTCGGTCCCTCCTCAGACTCGTCACTAGGAGACCTCAGAAGATCTTCCTCCTGGTGAGGTAGCGGCTCGGTGGCCACCACTTCCACTTCTGAGCTAGGGAGCTCTGATTCAACGGGTACGTTGACTTTTTCTTCTTTTTCTGTACTTTCCATGGGTTTTGGGAGGGGGGTCTAGATGTTTCTGTGTAAGTGTAGGTGTGTGTGTGTGTATAGTGTTGATGTATGTGTATGCTTAGGCTGTCTGACTCCTCGGATTCTCCCTCCTCCCGGTGAAGCACAAGGCTAGGCTTTATCCCGGCGAGAAAGGTTGGCAGCCACTAGTGGAGCCCCCCGAAGAAAGCAGCAGGGCCCTATTCCAGGCGCCACCTGGCACTACTACAAACTCCGAGATTATACACCGGGTGAAAGGGCAGCCCCCCTACGCTGGCTATGCAAGGGTGGGCCCCTATACTGTCCGGCGGTACTGGGTGTACCATCCCCAGCTTCTTTCACTGCTACCTCTCCAACACGATCCCAATCCAGGAGCCCCGCCTCGAATCTCCCCCTGGAAGAGGGCGAACCCCGGAGTCTTTCTGACCAAGCATTTGTGTGTAGGTGTAAGATGTATATGTGTGTGTGAGTGGATCTCTCTTAGTCTGGCTCCTCCTCTCGGCCTGTCCGGCATGGGAGTCCCTGCCGGTAGCTAAGCTACCGCCGGCATAGCCCTCAGTTCATTAGAGCACGCAAGCCCCCTCACCGCGAGCAAGGTGAAGATCCTTCGAGGGAGAGCACTGGTAAAAAATGAGGGAGGTGTGCAGAGCACACATGTGGGGTGTCGCGAAAAACTGAATTTTTAGATTCTGTTATCGAGGCATCATAAATCCAATAGATTTTAAAGCAGTTGTGTTATGTGCTCAAAGGGTTTAAAATGGATTTCAAAAATAAGCCTATAAGTTTTAAGCAATATGGTAAGGCAAGTGAGGCTTAAAATATACTTCTACAAAAACAAATCGACATACTTAAGGAGCAATTGGTAATTTAATAGGCATTTTTTAAGACAAAACATGTTTGAAGAAGAATTATTCAAAACTAATGGCGTTTATACTGCCGCCATTATTTTTAGCGGCAAGAGATGTATAACTGTCAGCCATATTGGAAATGTTCCGGATTGAATAAAAAAATGTAATTTGTATCTAATAGAAATGTTTTCTATAAACATCGGCTAACACTGAACCATATTACTGGTGGATGCTACCGATTTATTTACTTTTAAGTCACCGAGAAAAAAAAATGAGCCATATATTTTTAAAATTTGTGTTTTTAGGGGGCGCACGAATTTTTAAGAACAATCTAACCCATGTTTTACAGTAAATATAGTGTAGTTGAAAATTTTAGCCCACTATAAGGAGTCCCCATATGTACTTCATTCTAAGGCCCATATACAATATCGTGCGTGGATCAAGTGAGCGTAGCCCTACATTTATTTGCATTTATGTTTACTTCATTAAATACAAAACGTCCGCTCAAAGCACTTGTGTGTGCCTTTTAAGTTTTAATATAGCATTTATCCTAATCAAGTATGGTTTTATAATAGTCTTCAGATACTCTACGAGTAATGATTTGGACAATTCAATTTTTTAATAGTAGTTTTAAAAAAATATATGTAGGCCCTTCTCTAGGTGGACCCCTGTGCTTTTATAACTTATAAGTTATAAGGGTTTTAAATCATTTTTATGGAGTTCTTTCGGACTATTGACGTTTATAAGTAGTTTTAGAAATAAACTTATAATAGAACATTTTAAAACTAACATTGTTACATGGGCTCAGCGGCGGCCGGTGAAATTTATGGTATGCCCTATCTCAGTGTTGGAATATGTAAAATTTATTGTTCTCTAGTACACGCCATTGCTCAAAAGTAAAGTTGACCTTCAATTTATTTACTTTATACAGCTTCTAATTGGGACGTATGCGCAAAGATCCAAACAACAAAGTATAGTATAAGTGTGAAAGTGGACAAAAATCAGTGTTATTAAACATGCTTTACATATTTTACGTTTTTCTAATTTGTTATTCTCTATTATTGTAAAATGAATGCTAGAAGATACCTCAACTTCAACGATATGACATGAGCAGTTACGCTTTGCAGCAAGGACACTCTCAGCGATATGTAAGCCAAGCGCTGAATGTGTGTCAGTGTGTGGTCTCTAGATTCTGGAGACGGCGTCAAGAGACAGGACTCAGGCTCGCGCCGTACATAAGGGCAAAGTTGTGCGGTGCACGAGGGCGCCGAGGCGTTGGGGGGCCAAAAGGCCTCAAAAATAAAAAAAATAATATAGCTAGCAAATAAAATGTATAATGATAGAGAAAAAAACAAAAAAGGAAATGCAATCTATTATATGTATTGCATTCAGTTACTTATTTTTTACCTGGACCTTTACCCTTGTATCAGCATTATGAAAATTGGGGGCGAAATATATTAAATTGCACAAGGGCGCCAAAAGAGGTCTAGATGCACAAGGGAGCAAAAAGAACTAAGCGCTGGCCTGACAGGACTTATCAAAATAAGACCTCGGCAAAGCATCCACAGGGCCACAACCACTACCGATGATAGATTTCTTAGATTGCAAGCCCTTTTAAGCCGTTTTTAAACTGCACCCGCTCTAAAAAATGACCTCCAGAGTTACAGGAGTTCCGGTTTCGGCTCAAATAGTGCATAATTGAGAAGTCAATTTGCAGTTTAGCTGATAATTTAGAATACTAAGTTTGACTAGACACCATAAGTAGGAGAAATTATCGTTTGTTCGAAAACATCAACTTTGGCATTTGAACGTTGAATTGAAGACAAGTTATGTTTTCAGATGAGTGGCGATTTAAATTATGGGATAATGATGGATGAGCTCAAGTTCTGAGGAAGCCCAATGCATACCGATTTTGACCAAAATACCATAATTTTAAAAAACCTATTAACGTTTTAACTTATGGTCCTTTGATTGTTTTGAGTAGTGTATATTATTTTTATTATTTGGTAAATTCAGCCATCCTGTCAACACCTCGCCTCGAGGCTCTCGTCACTGTCAGAACCATTCAGAATTGTACTGCCTCCCTATTTTCTGGAATACGTTGTAGCGCTGATGCTACTAAATAAAACCTAAATTCAGAGGAGGTTTTTTTATTAATGAAAACAGAACAAGTATGAAAATTACAGTTGCGTGAAGATACATAATGTGTATCTTTCGAGAGGTGTAATAAGACTATTCCTATGTGTTAGTCAGGTAAGGATATTTATGTAAAAGTGTTGGAAGCGATGAAAGGAAATTCCTTACTTTACTGCGGTTATTGATACCTTATTAAATTGCGGGTTATTCTAAGTTGAATTAAATGTGTCACTATTAGAGAACCACGATTGTAAACTTAAATAATTATTTATTATTTTGTTTCCAAGAAAGTATGTTAGTGAGATTGTGGTTTCTATAAGTAGAATTGAAAGTGTGAAATATTGGGAAACATCGACGTGGACTTAAATAAGTGTGTATTGTCGTGTTTCAAGAAGGTTCTTTTGTTGTGAAATTTAGATACAAAAATAAGTAATATTATTATCGCCTTTCAGGAACGTCCGCTACATACGTCAATCCTGGTAAACAGTTTTAGCGGCCATAAATCCTGTATATGAATATTTTCTTGTGTAGTGCTGTACCTAAGCGTATTGTTTTCCGAGTGAATAGAAAAATCTCTGTTTTACTTCCGTTGTCATACATCCTTATTCGATATTCACGTTATCTTGTGCTGTATGCCGTTGTTTGTATTAGGAAAATTGTTTCCATTGTATTTTGCGGTGAACGTTTTTCAAATCATGACCATACTATTGACACGGAAAAGGTTTGTACTTCCATTATTATCCGCCCAGAGAAAGATTGGTCAGCAAAAGAATGCTAAAAGATTGAGATACTTATATGTTGCTTATGTATTGAACCGTACAGGCGATGCTTCCTCTCCCTTTCGTCGCGTACGGTTTCTACCTGGGAGAACAGTACAAACTATAAAATCTCCCATATCCTCTGTAGGGGACTTAATTTGTTATTTCTACAATCCTTTATTTTCGTATCACTTAATTTCCACAAAATAATTTACTACATAGTCAAAATAATTAACCACCACTTCTTTAGGTTGTATTATGCACTTTTAACAGATTAGTGATGGCTATTTGAATTTTTTCCCGCCCCATTCCCGATAATGGATTTCAGCATGATCGCCCGTTTTCAGGATGTTTTACAACTAGGATTTTATTTAAACTCTCACCACGAGAATGGCACTAATATCTTTAATACTACCATCAGTCGTAATTATGCATCGGATGATTTGGTATTCCCTATGAAAAGACAGGTCAGGATTTGGCATTCTTGATGAAAAAACATCGGTTTAGGGATTTATATTTTGTTAAGTGTGAGTATCGACATATATACTTCTAATATATCTCATTTTAGTGTTTCGTTGGTTCATTCTTGTATCATTCACAATTTATCCGATTTGTTTCTGTAATATACAAATGGGTTGGCGCTATTGTACAAATCGGTAGTAAATAAAAGTAATGCGTCCTACATGTGCCACTAATTTTAAATAAAAAACTGTACAAATCGTCACTACCGAGAATGCGTCCTTTATATGCTATTAGTTGAGAATTAAAAGTTTAAATACACACAAAAATTACTGCTTCAATGTTAACACGCACCGCGCATCTTAAATTAGAACTAAATATATCACGATTTCGCAATAGCATTACACATAAGAGGTATCTGAAGTTGGGTCTCCGCACGAAAGTAACCTTCCGCATAAAAGGGTGGACACGTGTCGCGCAGGTAACAACGAAATCAAATGTTTATATTATATTTATATTGTAATTAAAACATCATTTTTTACTTAGTTTCAATGGAAAAATGATGTTAATATAAAAGCTGTCTCTGGGAGACATTTAGTCCGATGTTTAGTCAAAATACAGTACGTATGAAGTATAATCAAATCGCAGCACTTCAGGTCACTAAAGAATATCATTTTTTAAATAGGTACTTAATAATAAAAAATATTAACATACACCAAAAAATACAATTTGTTTAACTTATTAATAAACTTAAATACACTGAGAATAATGTACTTACTTAATAGGCAACGGTATAAGCTAAATCGCAGCATTTCACTTCACTAAAGAACACCATTTTTATGTGTAAGGAACTGCTAATAAATATTCGAAGGAAATCACATATCATTTACAGCATTATGTGGTTATTCACTATTAACTACCACCCATCTATCACTGTCGGTTCAGAACAACGATCCATGTCGTACTTGCTGCCGTCTCAGACTCTCAGTCAAACTCTCAATCGTTACACGAGTCCCCCACTAGTCATCCGATAGTTACGACATAGGCTTATCATAGCGGCAATGGATACCTTCTTAAAGATCTTATTTCCGTAAATAACTATAATGATACATTGTGTATTTAGTAATAAAAGCAATACATTCCCGGACGACAATGTAAATTGAAAGTCCAGGAATGTGCTTTTACGAGGAGGTCCACATACTACTTTTTTCTGAAATCGCAATCAATATTATTATAAATTAAGGAATTTTTATTAATGCATAACATTTTTTTCATTATAATCTAATTGCTTATGAAATCGTTTCCTTGACAATCACTGGTTATTTATTGTTGTGATAAAAGTCTGATTCGGTGCTTAAATAAGCACCGAATCAGACTTAAAGCGAAATCGCTTTAATACTAGTGATAAAAGAATATTAAAAAATATTTAAAATCCACAGTGATGATGATGTCCAGGTGTTTGGGACACCACCAGAGTTAGTAACAACTCCAAAAAATGTGATTTTAAATTTAATGTATTTTTTACTGAAAAATGCATTTTTAGGGCCGGTCTTTTCACCTCTGGGTAAGTTACTTTTAACTAACTAGAAGATTAGAATTAGCTTTACTTCAATATTTTATTTATCTACATTCACATTCTAATCATCTAGTTAGTTAACAGTAGCTTACCTAGAGGTGTACTGGCCGTTAATGTAAGTTGATTTGTCTGCGTCTAAAATATATATACAGTATGGGGACCGTAAGCAAGGTAAATGGGAAAAAACCAAATGTGTAGAACAAGGACAGATTGCTCTCATATCATACGTATGTTAGAAAAGGCAACACTGTAAGTGTACATCATTTTTATCTTTATCTTTGGCGGCTGGTCGCTGGCCGGTCTCCCCACTTCACACAATACGCGCATGAACAAACAAACAAACGGTGGGTATGAACATCGCCAGCTTCTGATTATGGATTCCTGTTACCACTAATTCAAATTTCGTTATTTACTATCAGTTTCTCTGTCCTTTTCTAACATACGTATGGTTTTTTCCCATTTACCTTGCTTACGGTCCCCAAACTGTATATAAACCTGTACGCGAGTTACTTTCCAGGCAAATGTTTAAACACATAATACATTGAAATAAGAAATAACACGTACTTTTTCAGAGGAATGTTTAAAAAGACAATATCTAATATATTCTTCTTATTATTTTATAGATTCCTAACAATAATTATATTTTCTTCCTTATATAGAAGGTATAAGAGAATAAAACTCAAAAAGATGCTGTTAGCATAAATTTAGATAAAGACCAGCGTTTTCGAGTCATTGAACTTTAAATCGTAAATTTTAGATTTTTAAATGAATTACCAATACCCTAAATGGCAGAATACACGACATACTATTGGGTATATTTTCCAAAATCTACTATCAGCGGCGACTGTCAAGTTGTCTTCAACGTGTTGAACTGCAAGTCTTTTAGGGTACCGAATCGAATATTGTTTGTTCGTTTTCCTACACACGTTCCAATAATCTATCGATCGATTAGAAGTAGGTAGTAATGGTACATTGAAAGAAGACTGAAATTTGACATTGTTCGCATGCAGTATGCACTGTTGACCACAGGACAGCTAGATAGAAAATGATTTCAACGGGTTGTCTGCCTATTACAACGTTGCTATTTAATAGACCCATATCTAATAATTCAATACACAAACTGTATGTGATAGTGCCATCATCATGTCTTCTAGAATGTCGAGAAGAAAAGCAGCCGAGGATGAACTAGAAAATGTTTTATTGTTTTATTAACAAGTATTAAAAATGAAACAAAACAATTTTTTTTCTAAATGTTATTTTATAAGGGGCTCAAAAATGTCGCCCTGTTGCGCCTGGCAATACCCTAATCGTTGATAAAATTCGTTTCTGACGTTTAAAAGCATGTCAGGAGTCACACTCTGTAGGGAGACAACAATTTTAGCACGTAATTCTTGCAAGTCACACGCTCGCTCTTGTTCATGTTTATAAATTTGCGATGTTGCATATCCCCACAAAAAAATCATTAGGCGCCAAGTCGGGGAATCTTGGTGGCCATTTTATTGTGTCTGTTCCACTTATATGACGATCGGGAAAAGTGTTGTCTAAAAACTCTTGCACCCTTCTTGCATTATGAGCAGGACAACCGTCTTGCTGGTACCAAATCTCCCCAGAGTTGACGTCAAGAACTTGAACAGCCAGAATAATTTGATTCCCCAAAATGTTTAAATATTTGTCGGTATTTAAGTTACCGTCAATGAAAATAGGTCCAATGACATGATCACCTAAAATGCCGGCCCAAACATTTACTTTTTGTGGATACTGAGTACGTAATAGCACACTCAAATGTTTATTTTCCCTGGACCAATATCGAACTACAGAAGGATTATGCCGGCCATGTATCGAAAAAGATGTTTCATCAGTGAATAAAATATTGATGAAATTTTCGTTCTCATTAGCCTTTTCTATTATGGTTTCTCAAAAAATCCATTCGTTTCATACGGTCTTCAGGAATAATTTCTTTTCAGAATATTCCGCACTGTTCGCTTGTACAACTTCTTGCGAGATTCGTCTACTCGAACAAGGTGCATTTACCTCGGCGAAACTAAAGAAAGACATTAATTTCCCGACTTCCGGATCTTCTCCTAAGTAAACTGTAGACTCGTCTTCGTCATTTAAATGACTACATTTTCTGCAATTTCTCGCACATCCCACAGACTCAAACTTATGATGAATGATGTTTAATACAGTTTGAACCGTCGGGGCAGGACGGTTTTCAAATGTAAAAATGAATCGCCGATAACTCCCTCAGCAGTATTACCGCCGTAATACCACTTGATCATTTGCACTTTTTCTTCAGTTGTATAAACATACATTTTTAAGTTAAAGAGAAATGCCAGTTTAACTTACCACGCTAACTGCTGACGAAATAATAAAAAAATCAAACAGCAACGTGAGGGCAGTTCACTACGTGATCACAAAATTGTTTATTGCAGTGTTGCCAGATTGTGAAAGTGTGATTATCAGAAAGTAACAATGAAATTACCAGATTTTAGGAAAAATTACCAGATACTTCAAATAATATGCCAATATTCAAAAACTTTATTATAAAAAAAATAAATAAACAAAAGTAAAATAGTTACAAGTAAGTATATTGAATAGAAACTTTTCAAATAATAATAATTGGCTGTCAAGTTCGACTTCAGAAATTATGTATCATCTTCATTTTCGTTTTTATTTTTGTATAATATTATGAAATTTTATGATTCTTTCACGCATTCTGAACTTAATAAAATATCATTTACTATGTTCGTCATTAATTGATTTTTGGTTATAGGTTTGATCTTTTTGGTTTTGATTAAATTATGTTAACCTTTGAAAAAATGCGTCCATATGTAGCATTGCGTACAGTCTGCACTCATTGCAGAAAGAGGGGTAGAGCTCTCATTTTTCGTGCAGTGTAGCAATTATTTTATAATATATATATATATATATATATATATATATATATATATATATATATATATATATATATATATATATATATATATATATATATATCGTTTTTTTTTGTTTTTCTGTATATTTGTTTTTTCTGCTGTGAAATCAATCGTAGAAAAATAGGATAAGTACAGTTTAAATTCTGACTTTTATTTAAAGACGAAGGTATAAGTAAACTGGAACAGAACTGGCGCTCGAGACCTTACCGAAATAAATAGTTCAAAAGTACCGCTACTGTACTGAAGGGTGCTAAAGTGACACGTCACACACACACAAAATACAAAATAAGCATTTTGATGCTTAGTACGTCACAAAATCACTTCCTTATTTTGAATTTTTTATCAATATAATATTTTATTTATAAATAATAAACTGGTCAATAAAATAGTAAACTAATCACAATTAATGGAAACTTGCAAATGGTTTTCTTGTCTCCTATTTCACCATAAACTAAGTGGTAAAAATGCAATTAACATTCTGTTTTATTATTTTCCTTATACACTGCGACGTAGTTGAGAAGGTCAGTCCAAAATAAGGTCACTGAAATCAATACCCGCGTAGATATGCGTTGCAACTTTAGATATGCGTTGCAACTTT
Source organism: Rhamnusium bicolor (assembly GCA_029963845.1). Lineage (NCBI taxonomy): Eukaryota > Metazoa > Arthropoda > Insecta > Coleoptera > Cerambycidae > Rhamnusium > Rhamnusium bicolor. The sequence continues at coordinate 313,480 of JANEYF010001881.1, forward strand.
ATGCATAGGATCAATAAATTCAGCCTTATTAGTTTGATATTATTCAAAGCCTGCGTCTTTAGAAAAACAAATTGCAAAGATGGAATCAAAAAATCTCTTTTTACTGCCTTTTAACTATCATAAAGAAACAATTGCTTCACAGAAATAGTGTTGTGCATATACCCAAGTACTCCAGATTTTTTAGAATATCCCGTTAACTCCCAAAACTAAGTTTTTAGCAAATGCAGATATAGAAGGTTTTGTTTGGACTCTAATGATAATTTTATAATAATCTGTTAGATTAATGTTGGGGTCCCCGGGTTTAACAAATTAAACATTTAGCTGTCTCTGCTCCCCTCATATTAAGACCTTATTTGGATTTATAATGAACGGCAGAGCTTCAATAACAAGCGACTTTACCAAGAATCTTATTTTGAGAAATTTTTACTTTATCCATTATGGCTCTCACGTACAGAAATATATTTATCGGCGTTATATGCAACAGGGGATTCTATGAGGACATTAGAAATAATTCTCTCATATTCAGTTTATACAGACGTGCGATTTATTTTGTAGGATTAACTTTAATAAGAATCGTTTTGACAACCAATTTATGATCTGCGATATAAAAAGTATTGCAATATTGCATATTTTAGTTTACAAACTGATAAAAATTTTCGTGTTTTCTGCCATCATGCTACTAATTTGAAAGTAAAATGTGTATTACAGACCAATAATCACATCACATTATCTATGCCTGTCGAGTTAAATCAGAATGCAGATTATGAACTCTCAATACAAATTGTAATGAGTCGAATGATAAGAGAAAAGTATATTAGTCATCCGTAATTAAAAGAAATAATATACATAATTGTTCAACCTTTCACTATTTTAGTTAATACGTCTTCCTAGATGCTTTTAAATTCACTAAAGTTTTACATTTCCTGAAGAAAGGGGATGCGTCAGATTTGGACAATTACCGGCCAATATCTATCATCCCAATTTTTGCAAAGGTATTAGAAATAATTTTAAAAAATCGATATTTATATTTTTTCGAATCAAACAATTTATTAAATTGCTCTCAATGTTTCCGATGCAAGTGTTTTACAACACTGTAAGACATTGTGGAGGGCCTTGGGCAGGGCAGGCATGTAGCGATTACATTGCTTGACCTTTCAAAGACCTTCGAATGTGTGTTACATAGCATACTCGTAGAAAAGTTGAATTTATATGGTGTAAGAGTGGTTCCTCTCAACCTTTTTCGTTCTTATTTATGTGATAGAAAATAGTGCGTGAGCCTAGGCAATGTCACGTTTGAATTAAATCAGGTTAAACATGGAGTGCCACAAGGCTCGGTCTTGGGGCCATTCCTGTTCATTATTTATGTCAATGATATATTTCACTTCATGTTGCCCAAAAAGTCTATTGCCTATGCTGATGGCACATCCTTGTTAACTTCTGATAAAAACCTTGAAGTTTTATTACAACAATCTACTCTAATTTATAATCAAGCAAATACATGGTTTGTCTCGAACAAATTAATGATGAATGAGGAAAAACTTAGAAACTCATTTTTGCTGCGAATAACAATATGACTAGAGGCGATAGTGTAAAACTTTTAGGTGTAGTTTTAGACGATAAACTCAACTGGGATTGCCATATTCAACAGCTGAGTCATTAACTTGTAAGTGTAATTTTTGTGTTTCAACAGTTGGAAAGGTTTTTGAGCATAGATATTCAAAAACTAGTTATTTATTCTTGTTTCATTCACACACTAGTTATGCAATCACTATTTGGGGTAATTCATGTTATACTGTAAAACTTTTTCGTCTACAAAAAAAGCTAAGAGGATCATAACTAATTCAGGTTATAGAGATCATTGTAGACCTCTGTTCATGTCCTTGGGTATTATGCCAATACTTTCTTTGATACGCATGAGTTTTACAACTTCATTTGGTCACATTGCGTTGATGCCATGTGTAAGTGATGCCGAGAATAAGCGGATGACTAACTAGCATATTTAAAGAATGTTACAGTTTAAGTTTTCTTCGTCCATTATTTTATTTCATTTTTAAACGCTGAAATTTACCGGTATTGCCTCGGGTTTAAGGGTGTAGGAGAACCATTTTTAAAATGTACCCCCCATTTCACATCCTTAGAGGGAGCTTTCAAAAAAATCCTTTACAGTGGGCAGTTTTGGCATCTAAGATGATACATCTCTTTAAAATTTCAAGGTTCTAGCTCTTAGGGTTTTGAGTTCTACGTTGATTTAGTGAGAACACATAATTTTATATATTTAGATTTAGATTTAATTTTTATACATACATCCAAACAGATGTGTACCCGAAAATTTATATCTAAACTAAGTATCTCTAGAGACTGAAGAAGGAACCAAATTGTACGAAACGAAGCGATAGATACCTCTGAGTTTAAACGTAAATTCGATTAATTTAAGATTCAAATAAAACTACATAGTAATTTTAATTTATGAGGACGACACCGACAGCTACTCTGGAGGTTCTGCTAGGCTTGCCAACGCTTCCCTCATGGATAAAGAGGGAGGCTATGGCGGCCTATCTGAGAATGTGGGATTCTGAGAGCTGACAGTGTTCAGCTAGAGATGAAGGTCACACAGCAATTGCTGGATTGACGGAGAAGGAAGTACCCCTCTCTATCCTAAAGGTGAAAGAAGCGAAACATCAGCTAAGGTTGGAAAGGACATATACTCTCACTCTTCCTAGTAGGGAGGAGTGGAGTGAAGAGAGAATTGACTTCCCCCCGGACTCTCTGGTGTGCTACATAGACGGATCTCGAGTGGTTCTCAGGGGCGGGAATATATCTGGAAGGAAAAGGAGTGCAGGAGAGCTTTGCTAATGTTCGTACACCATGGTCTTTCAGGAAGAGGTTTACGCCATACTAGCGGAGGCGGGTAAGGCTGAGGTGGGGAACGGGTATACATCTGCTCCGATAGCCAGGCTGCTCTAAAAGCGGTGTGCTCCCCCAGGACGAGATAAGTTCTCATTCAGGAGTACGGGGACGCCTTAGAAGAGCTTGGTAGGCATAAACAATTGAGACTGGTGTGAGGCATAAACAAGTGAGACTGGTGTAGGTCCCGGGACATACTGGATTTCCAGGCAACGAGAAGGCTGATTAATTGGCTAGACTTGAAGCCGAGGAACCCTGTCCCGGGCCTGAACCTATGTTAGGCATTACAAGAAGGCAGGTCACAACGACCCTCAATGGGTGGGCCCACGTGACACTGAGGAAGCATTGGAGGACCAACAGGGTCTGCAGGCAAACTTGAGATTTTCTGACGGGGCCGAATATATCAAGATCGGTCTGATTACTGGGCCGGAGTCGGAAGACTGAATCTTTTAATCGTAGTTCTGACAGGCCACTACAGTCTTGGAAGACATCTATCATTAATGGGTATTGAGGAAGACCCTACATGTCGAGGATGCGGGAGTGGTGGAGAAACATCTTACCATTTCCTGAAACAGTGTGAAGCGTTTGGGCTCCTGAGAAAAAAATTTTTTTGACTTGATTTTCAAAATTTGAATGACCTTTTCTGACTGTGAAAAAATTGGATTATGTTGAATAATACAAGTTTGGTCATTCCATGAGAAAGGTGTGGTGATTAATTCAAATAATTCCCAGGATTGAAATTGTTGGTGATTGGAAACTCTAATATATGGGGTTATCATAAAGTAAGGGGTCTATTTTAAATAATTCTTATATAGTTTTAAGAAATAATGCTAGTAGCAGAAAGTAAACAGAATCTAGTTGCCTCAATAATTGGATTTTAGTGTATCTATGGAAAACAAAAGAATTGTCGTGACAACTATTGATACAAGTGTCAAACGAAATAATCGTAATTTAGAGAATTGTTCTCAAAATAAAACTCGCGTAACGTAAATTGTAACAATTTCAATATGGATCTGCAAACAAGAATTGGTTTAGTGCAATGTTATTATGAAGGCGGTAAAAATTACACTACTGGATTACGAAGATTTCGTATGAAAATGGGTTTGAGAGCAGGGCCGTGCAAAATGAAGGCATATCGTAATTTGATTAGCAAATTTTAAAGAACAGGGTCTGTAAAAGACCTTCCGAGGTCAGGAAGACCTAGGATTAGTGATGTCCAAGTTGCAGAAGTTCTTCAGGAAAATCAAAACGTAGCCAATACTAATCCGCTAGCAACCAATAGTGTGAATGCGATATCAAAACGATTACAAATGCCATACACCACGGTTTGGAAAATTTTACGGACAATCCTAAAAATGTATCCCTATAAACTGCAACTGCTGTTTGAATTAAAGGACGCAGATTTTGCTCACAGGTATGATTTTTCATTACACGTACTGGCTCAGATGGAAATTGAACCCGAATGGTTATCCCGTATTTTATGGACAAATGAGGCTCATTTCTCTCTTAATGGTGGAATTAATACTCAAAACTGTCGAATTGGAGGAACGGTTGGTAATTTTATAACAAAATGGAGGTCATATCGAGTATTTGCGGTAAGTAGTGTTTGACATCAGAAATCCCATTATGTAAGCAACTAGATTCCATTTTTTTTTGTTATTAATTTGATTTGTTAAGAATATATAATAAGTTGAAATATATCCCTTACTTTATAATCACCCGTTATAAGAAAATTTTGTTATTTAAAAATGTGCAATCGCAGAGAGGTAATTGAAAATAGATTTTGATTTCAAGTTCTAGTTCCGATTTATTTAATTCAACTTGTAGGTTTAATAGATCATGAAGGGCGATGAAGGGATTAAGGATAGCAATAATTGGAATTTGGTGCTGTCGACAAGAATTTAAAATACCTTGTTTTTTCATAGCTCTAGTGATTCTAACGTTATGTTTTAGGTTTTGAAATTGACGATATAAAATTGATAAAACCGTATTACTTTTTTCGTCTTCATGATTCAATATTTGGTTTTTAAGATTGTTTGTAAATGTTTCAATGTTATGTATTCTATTCTCGGTCATGTTAAGTGATTCCGTAACTGATTTTTCATATTCTATAAATTTTTGAGAATCTTGTGAAATTTTTGTGACTGATGTTGACAACCCCTTATTTAATTTGAAAAGTTGTTCTCGCAAATTGTTTTCGTTCATTAATTATCTAATTTATGTTGTGTTGCTACCCCACAGCACCAGGATAGTCCTTCTCCCAAGAAATCTACTGCTCTTTTGTTTCTAAAATATGATTCCACCGTGGTGGTATAATTCTTTAAATATTTAGTACTCCAACTATGTTCTAATGATGAAAACTCTGACACTGTGGTGCCTATGAACATTAATTTTGTGGTTTGTCTTTGAAACTTCCTCGAAATAAACAATTTGATTTGATTTCTCCCCATGTTATTATACCATAAATATTGTGCTATTTTATTGCTATTTTTTTATTTTACCAAATGAAAATCAATTTCACAATTTAAGTATGCTGAGCGCCAACCAAATTAATACATTAACTTGGATTTTATATTGAAATACTTTGAACATGAAATACTTATCTCAAAGAGCAGGTTCTAGGGCATTATTATTAAAATTGAGGCCAAGATTAATACCAAATGATCATATAATGTTTTATCCAACTTTTACAAATATTTAACAATCTGTCTCCTTAAGTTTAATAACGTTCTGACATTGATTTTAAATAGAGTTTATCACATACCAAGTTCCTTATAACACTTATGCACAAATCACATCAACTCCGTCTCCTTCGTTCACCCTTGAAATTTTCCTCTTCTCTTATTCTCCAAACTTTTAATTATTTTCTTAAATTTAAATTCTTCCCATCTGACATTTCACTTTCCAATATTAATTTCTTCATAAACCAAAGATTTTCTAAAGGTTTTCTAAAACAATAATTAAAGAGCCGGAAACTAACCTTTAATTACTGAACACTAAATATTTTTATTTCCTTATCAATTTTACATTCAATTATTATTATTTTCAATCTTCTTCCAATTTTATTAAATATCTTCTGTTTGGTTATTTACTCTGCTTTAGCTTCTTATACTGCACTTAATTTATAACCGCTTTATTTCTTTCTTATACTTGTATTTCTTTCCGTTCTTAATCTCTTGTCCTTTTTTCTCTCATCAAAAAAAAACATCCCCCTTCCACTCAAAATTTTGTTCCTCTCAAAAAATTTTTTTGTTTTTCCTAGTTACCCTGGATGACTAAATCAATTGTGCTATACTAGCTGAAATTTATATTTCATAGTTTCTAAACTGACTTCAAGTAACTTATGATGATTGCATGCTTCCTCAAATTTATCACTTTCACTTTTATTTTAATTACAATGTTTTGTTAATTATCTGTACGGTATGTACTTCTATATTATAACAACATAACTTAAATTCTAATAACTATGTTCATTTAATATTTTTATATTTCATGCCTCATGATTCTCAACACATTTTGTTATTTCTTTACTATAAAATATTTTATGGTTATATCAAACAACAATTTTCAAATTTGACCACAGTATTATTACTAAATTACATTTCATGATATTACTGCTCAAAGTAATTGCCAATTTAGCTAATTTCTTATTTGTCCCTTTTAAACAACTTATTTTTAATGAACCATGAATATTGTGACAATATATACATTTTTTTTTCACAACATAAAAATTATAAATATGTAATACTGTTTTTTTTTAGATCAATAGTGAGTAATAAAAATAAGAATATATCATTATTGACCACATTTATTTTTTGATTTCCTGCGTCTATGTGCATTTCTGTGTATGCATATGTGTATATAGGTGTATAAGTAGATATACATATGTATATATGCGTGTACATATTTTATGGTGATAGTTAAATTTTTCTTATTTTTATGTACATATGTTTTTTATGTTAAGTTATTTAGAGCTGGAGAACAGCTCAACATGGCGCGGAGGATGTGACATATAGATAATATTTTACATATTTTATTTAGTATTCACAAGTAGACAAAATATCAATCAACAATTTCCCTATAAATAAATTTAATAAATAATGATAAGCTTAATAATTATGTTAATATAAAATCTAAATTAACTTAAGTAATCTAAATAACACCCAATGTGCATTTACCTATTTCTCAAAGACAAAGAATAATGCAAGCTTTCAAATTTCATTCACCATAATAGACTATTGAACCTAAAAAAGTCAAACTCAATATGGAAATTGCTGATTGAGCATCTATTAAAAATATAAATAAGCCCAAAGAAGGATGGGCAGGGATCATTCAATTAAAGAAGATTGGTATAGACACATCTTCCGAATATGTATTCTTGGTACGATATCCATTTTTATTATTTTATTTTTTTTTACGTAATTAACTGTGTTGTTGATATTCCATTTATTAATTTTAATAAATTATGTTTTAGTTAATTCTTGTTTTCATTATTTTCTATATTATTTTTGGGACTCTCAATACCCCCTCGCACGCCAAGCAACCCCATGTCATGATCACCTATAGGATGGTCGTGACAGTATCTTCTGTTCTGAGGCGCTTCTAAAGGAGGGGAACTCGGTGACAAGATTTCTCCGGGGAATTACATATTTTCGAACGATGCATTCAAATAAATCCCCGACAGTAAATCACTGGCAGTGAATCCCCTCACCTCAACAGTGAATACCCGGTCTCCGAAATCATATTATTATATATATTATGATTTTAATTTAATTAAAAAAAAAGTGGATAAATTGACTGACATTTTAAAAAATCTCAATATAAATAAAGCTATTTTATAAAAATCCTTGATTGAATATAGAGTATGATAACGGCCAATTTTTTGTCGAATATTATTTTTGATAGACACAAATTCCGATACTTTTAAAAAAAAGGTCTTGTCGCCGCTACGCCGCTACAAGGACTGAAAATCCGCTACCGTAGCGGAATTCCGCTACGGTTGGCAACACTGGTATTGAGCAAGACCCTACATATCGAGGATGCCGGAGTGGAGGAGAAATATCTTACCATTTCCTGAGACAGAGTGAAGCGTTTGGGCTCCTGAGACATAGAAATTTGTCTGACTTGAGTTTCAAAATTTGAATGACCTTTTGTGACTGTGAGGAAATTGGATTATGTTGGATAATGCAAGTTTGGTCATTCCATGAGAAAGGTGTGGTGATTAATTCAAATAATTCCCAGGATTGAAATTGTTGGGTGATTGGAAACTCTATATATCAAAATTTTGTTATTTAAGAATGTGCAATCGCAGAGAGGTAATTGAGAATAGGTTTTGATTGCAAGTTCTAGTTCCGATTTATTTAATTCAACTTGTAGGTTTAATAGATCATGAAGGGCGATGAAGGGATTAAGGATAGCAATTGGACTTTGGTGCTGTCGACAAGAATTTAAAATACCTTGTTTTTTCATAGCTCTAGTGATTCTAACGTTATGTTTTAGGTTTTGAAATTGACGATATAAAATTGATAAACACCGTATTACTTTTTTCGTCTTCATGATTCAATATTTGGTTTTTAAGATTGTTTGTAAATGTTTCAACGTTATGTATTCTATTCTCGGTGATGTTAAGTGATGCCGTAACTGATTTTTCATATTCTATAAATTTTTGAGAATCTTGTGAAATTTTTGTGACTGATTTTGATAACCCCTTATTTAATTTGAAAAGTTGTTCTCGCAAATTGTTTTCGTTCATAATTAAATTATCTAATTTATGTTGTGTTGCTACCCCACAACAACAGGATAGCCCTTCTCCCAAGAAATCTAATGTTCTTTTGTTTCTAAAATATGATTCTACCGTTGTGGTATAATTCTTTAAATATTTAATACACCAACTACGTTCTAATGATGAAAACTCTAACATTATGGTGCCTGTGAACATTAATTTTGTGGTTTGTCTTTGAATCTTCCTCGAAATAAACAATTTGATTTGATTTCTCCCCATGTTATACCATAAATATATAATTTTTTTTCACAACATAAAAATTATAAATATATAATACTGTTTCTTTTTTTAGATCAATAGTGAGTAATGAAAATAAAAATATACTCATTATTGACCACATTTATTTTTTTATTTCCTGTGTTTATGTGTATTTCTGTGTATGCATATGTGAATATATGTGTATAAGTAGATACACATATGTATATATGCGTGTACATATTTTATAGTGATAATTAAATTTTTCTTATTTTTATGTATGTTTTTTATGTTAAGTTATTTAGAGCTGGGGACCAGCTCAACATGGCGCGGAGGATGCGACATATAGAGAATATTTTACGTATTTTATTTAGTATTCACAAGTAGACAAAATATCAATCAACAATTTCCCTATAAATAAATTTAATAAATAATGATAAGCTTGATAATTATGTTAATATAAAATCTAAATTAACTTAAATAATCTAAATAACACCCAATGTGTATTTACCTATTTCTCAAAGACAAAGAATAATGCAAGCTTTCAAATTTCATTCACAATAATAGACTATTGAACCTAAAAAAAGTCAAACTCAATATGGAAATTGCTGATTGAGCATCTATTAAAAATATAAATAAGCCCAAAGAAGGATGGGGAGGGATCATTCAATTAAAGAAGATTGGTATAGACACATCTTCCGAACATGTATTCTTGGTACGATATCCATTTTTATTATTTATTTTTTTTTTACGTAATTAACTGTGTTGTTGATATTCCATTTATTAATTTTAATAAATTATATTTTAGTTAATTCTTGTTTTCATTATTTTCTATATTATTTTTGGGACTCTCAATACCCTCTCGCACGCCAAGCAACCCCATGTCATGATCACCTATAGGATGGTCGTGACAGTATCTTCTGTTCTGAGGCGCTTCTAAAGGAGGGGAACTCGGTGACAAGATTTCTCCGGGGAATTACATATTTTCGAACGATGCATTCAAATAAATCCCCGACAGTAAATCACCAGCAGTGAATCCCTTCACATCAACAGTGAATACCCGGTCTCCGAAATCATATTATTATATATATTATGATTTTAATTTAAAAAAAAAGTGGATAAATTGACTGAAATTTTAAAAAATCTCAATATAAATAAAGCTATTTTATAAAAATCCTTGAATGAATATAGAGTATGATTACAGCCAATTTTTTGTCGAATATTATTTTTGGTAAACACAAATTCCGCTACTTTTTTTAAAAAAAAGGTCTTGTCACCGCTACGCCGCTACAAGGGCTGAAAATCCGCTACCGTAGCGGAATTCTGCTACGGTTGGCAACACTGGTATTGAGGAAGACCCTACATGTCGGGGATGTGGGAGTGGAGGAGAAATATCTTACCATTTCCTGAGACAGTGTGAAGCGTTTGGGCTCCTGAGAAATAGAAATTTGTCTGACTTGATTTTCAAAATTTGTATGACCTTTTGTGACTGTGAAGAAATTGGATTATGTTGGATAATGCAAGTTTGGTCATTCCATGAGAAAGGTGTGGTGATTAATTCAAATAATTCCCAGGATTGAAATTATTGGTTGATTGGAAACTCTATATATGAAAATTTTGTTATTTAAAAATGTGCAATCGCAGAGAGGTAATTGAAAATAGGTTTTGATTGCAAGTTCTAGTTCCGATTTATTTAATTCAACTTGTAGGTTTAATAGATCATAAAGGGCGATGAAGGGATTAAGAATAGCAATAATTGGAATTTGGTGCTGTCGACAAGGATTTAAAATACCTTGTTTTTTCATAGCTCTAATGATTCTCACGTTATGTTTTAGGTTTTGAAATTGACGATATAAAATTGATAAAATCGTATTACTTTTTTCGTCTTCATGATTCAATATTTGGTTTTTAAGATTGTTTGTAAATGTTTCAATGTTATGTATTCTATTCTCGGTGATGTTAAGTGATGCCGTAACTGATTTTTCATATTCTATAAATTTTTGAGAATCTTGTGAAATTTTTGTGATTTATTTTGATAACCCCTTAGTTAATTTGAAAAGTTGTTCTCGCAAATTGTTTTCGTTCATAATTAAATTACCTAATTTATGTTGTGTTGCTACCCCACAACACCAGGATAGCCCTTCTCCCAAGAAATCTAATGTTCTTTTGTTTCTAAAATATGATTCTACCGTGTTGGTATAATTCTTTAAATATTTAGTACACCAACTACTTTCTGATGATGAAAACTCTAACATTGTGGTGCCTAAGGACATTAATTTTGTGGTTTGTTTTTGAAACTTCCTCGAAATAAACAATTTGATTTGATTTCTCCCCATGTTATTATACCATAAATATATACATTTTTTTTTGACAACATAAAAATTATAAATATGTAATACTGTTTTTTTTTAGATCAATAGTGAGTAATAAAAATAAAAATATAGCATTATTGACCACATTTATTTTTTGATTTCCTGTGTTTATGTGCATTTCTGTGTATGCATATGCGTATATATGTGTATAAGTAGATATACATATGTATATATTCGTGTACATATTTTATAGTGATAGTTAAATTTTTCTTATTTTTATGTACATACGTTTTTTATGTTAAGTTATTTAGAGCTGGGGACCAGCTCAACATGGCGCGGAGGATGTGACATATAGAGAATATTTTACATATTTTATTTAGTATTCACAAGTAGACAAAATATCAATCAACAATTTCCCTATAAATAAATTTAATAAATAATGATAAGCTTAATAATTATGTTAATATAAAATCTAAATTAACTTAAGTAATCTAAATAACACCCAATGTGCATTTACCTATTTCTCAAAGACAAAGAATAATGCAAGCTTTCAAATTTCATTCACAATAATAGACTATTGAACCTAAAAAAGTCAAACTCAATATGGAAATTGCTGATTGAGCATCTATTAAAAATATAAATAAGCCCAAAGAAGGATGGGCAGGGATCATTCAATTAAAGAAGATTGGTATAGACACATCTTCAGAACATGTATCCTTGGTACGATATCCATTTTTATTATTTTATTTTTTTTACGTAATTAACTGTGTTGTTGCTATTCCATTTATTAATTTCAATAAATTATGTTTTAGTTAATTCTTGTTTTCACTATTTTCTATATTATTTTTGGAACTCTCAATACTCTCTCGCACGCCAAGCAACCCCATGTCCTGATCACCTATAGGTGGTCGTCACAGTATCTTCTGTTCTGAGGCGCTTCTAAAGGAGGGGATGAACTCCCTCGCAATGAGTGACATCCTGACCTTCATTAGAAGGTCGGACAGATTCGACGAGGGAGCAAGTGAAGCACATGGCTGAGGGTACAACTGGGGGTTGGTAAAAAGGGCCTGTCTGCGGCCTACTTGCCAGGCGTCAGCCTTCCCCACCACTACCATTACCATTACCATTACAACGTATTTTTTTTATCATGTATAGTAAAAATATTACAATAATTCTAGATAGACATTTAAAGCTTAACGAATTAAGACATATACGAGTATTTGCTACTAGAAAGTATAAAATAAACTCCGGCAATGAATCAAACTAATATTTTTTATCGATTGGTAATAATTCGCATTAATTTATTAGATGAAAAACTGCTTGTAACTGTTTAAATAAATGTCCATTATGTTAAATAATAAGAACATTTGTCAAGTCAGATATGCACAATTATTATTGTACTGGCTACAAGGAAAACCATCCTATATTCTAATAATAATTTGCTAACGTCGGTTGTCGGTAATAAAGCATTTTTTCAAATCTATTAACATCACTAATGATTCTAATGAACATTTATTTACCCAGGGTCGAATCTAATCTCGATTAGAGAATTGTTTACCTTTCGTTCGTATTTTGCAATAAACCGTATATTTTATTACATATTTAATAATAATAATCTATATAGTTATATTGCTTTTGCTTCTAAATGTTAAAGTATCACAAAGAAATTGGATTTACGAGCAAATAAATGGTTTGAATCAAATTGAGGTAATTCACAAACAAGCACGCTTTGCGCTTTGTTGGTATATACCAGAACGAATATAGATTTCTAATGCAACGTTTTTTATCCTATAACACAATGGTTTGATTCCTTTTGACATCTTAAAAGCCAGTTTTCTTATAATACGATTTACACCTATTCTATCGCAACAAACACAAGTGCCATATCTGTATTAAATAAATAGATCTTTCTCGGGCTAGAATCTTTTTCCTTAATAATCTGTTAAACACAATGCTCCTCTCATTCTTCTATGGAAGGACCATATGACTACATGTTTCCATTTGTTCATTTCCAGACCCTCTTCAGTGGTCCTTTTTCACTTGATAGGAGTTTTATAAAATTCATAATGCTTTAAAATTCATCTTGCTTCCACTGTCAGCAAGATCCGTAAAATGACCTCGCTATGCTGGAACCCTCTTATTGGTCTCGTCCGGGTTGAGCTATAATCCATTATTCTTCTTCATCATTACATCACAGGTTAGATTGTTGGGACACTCAAGAGGTAATACGACAAAAAGAAGAAGTAACATTGTATAATATGATATTTTGAGTTCGATCTTTTAGATAATTGTTTAAGAAAAATAAATATATGATATCAAAGCTACAGTATCCGCAAAACATGTCCAAGGGCCTTGCTGAAAGCTAATAGAACCAAAGCTGCAGCTTGTTTTTTATCCAATGCTGTTATTATATTTTCGGTCATTTTCATCAAAGCATATTCTGTGCTATGTCGCTTCCTAAAACCAGATTGGTGTTTGAAAAGTAATTTAGTTTTAGATACAAAATCATTTATTTGCAGATATTTCCAAACATTGATCTTAGTTCACTTTACAATAATTATTCGTATGAACATAATCAAAAACCAATCTCATTTTTCGCGTAAATCATACAACGTGTTTTTTTATAAACGTTTCCTATGAGCACCTACCTATCTTTAATCCATCATTCGTCATCTATCTACTCAAGACAGTGCTTAAATTTAATTTTGATATATTAAAACGAGATCGATAGCGCAGTGGGCCACGCAAACGTAGCTGGTTTACTGCCTATCGACTCCCGGATTCAAATCAAAGTTTCGATTCTTACAAGGTCGAAGGGATTGTTTGTGTGTATCCGCGTTTTTTAAACTGTGTAACCCCTGTCCATGCAGCTTCGGCTTTGGTTTGGAGGTTGTCTAATTTATGTAGTGTGTCTTATGTATTAAACAGGTTCAAGGGCACATAGTAGACAATGTTGAAACGTACTATCGTTTAAATTTAAAATACCTCAACCAACAGTAGTTTAACAACTTTTTTTTAAATAATTTTACAGGATACAATTTCACTCTTCCATTTAAAAAAAAAGCAATAAATATTCTTTTGCCTTGAGTACAAGTGCCAAGATTCGAGCTAGTACCAAGTCCATTGTTCTGTCTAAAAATATTCAGCAAAAAAGAAAATTGTTGATTGTCAAGAATAATTATAGTGATAGGTTATGGCTACATACCTAGGTAGCTTTACTGTGCCAAGAAATGTTTTAAAAATAAACTAAGTTCTACCACTTCAAATGTTTGAGTTAGGGATGTAATATACCGAATTAGTATAAAGACACAAGCCGAGATAATTCATCACCTCGTAAGACGTGTCGAAATAACATTTTTAAACTATTAGGTAACATTTAAAAACAGCTGTATTGACTAAGAAAGTTTTACGTTTCGTTTTTAGATCAATAAAAAGTAACCCTCGGACCTCATGCATGGTTGAAATAAACATTAGTCATAATGAGTAAATATGATGATCTTAAAGAAGGTAAAATATTCCTTCGCTTGCAAAGATACTAGGCATCTTGTAAAAGTCGATATTTCCCATAAAAATGAATAAGTAATCTTCAAATTGAGAATCTATTTTTGGGAGTTTTGCAAAATTCCGATCAGATATTTTGCAATTAACACAACCATCAGCCTCATAGCACAATTAAATTCCATTATTCAAAATGCGGACATTCTGCAAAATGCCTAGGTAGTATTTTTGTAAAATTATTATAACCGACAGAATGCGTTGTTGAATCTTTTCCTCAAGAAAAAATAATAGTATTTCAAGTCAAGGATGGATGGGTGAACTTGAAGTAGTCAGGGAAATTATATCGACCGGCCACGGATACTAATGATTGTTTTATTTTTCTTTTCCATTTTTTTAAATTACACGCTTGAAAGCTTTGTCGAAAGTTTCAGAAGATATTTAAAAAATAAATTTAATATTTGTTGAAGAAGATAAAATCATGTGTAATTTTTTCATCGTCTATGTTAGTACTGAATTCAGGACCTTATTAACACGTTCGCCGCGTAACCAGTCCCATGTATCTGGTAATGAACATATTGCCGCGAAGAGTGTGTCTGTGTAGATGACATTTTTCGCGAATGGCGAAATCCATAATTTCGAAACTATGCATCGCTTGACTAAGTTATAGGTACCTACTTGAATCGTATTGAATGCATTATCTTCCTATGCTCTTGGGAAGTACCAGATATCGGAGTCTGGTAACGCACTATAGGAATAATCTATTCGTCCACGGCGACAAGATACTTTTAACTGGTACAGGGTTATTCATTATAAATTACCCACCCTTTATCATCGTTATTATTGCCTATAGAAAAAAAGAGTTTTAAATAAAAGTTGTTGTTATGACTGAATTTTGTTAAAATGCTATCAAAAGTACAGTAGCGTGCAGATTTCAGGGGATACAAAAAAATAATATGTATTTTTTTAAAATGGGATAACCTGTATATTATTAAATTTTTGGAATGATCCTTTGTTCCTGATTTCAAAAATATACCGTATATTATCCCTACCATATACCGTTTTTGAGTTATTAAACGTTGAATATCTTAGTTAAATTAGTTACTGTAAATATGGAAAAGTTAACATTATTAAAGTGTGCTATGAAAATGACAACTATTATGTTTGATAAGTGACATTTCTTTAATGAAATAATCAAAATGGTTTACAGTGAGGAAGAAAAAAACCAAATATTTATATAAAATAGATAACAAAGATTTATTTAGGAAACTTAAATATAAATAAATGATCTCATAAAATATGTTCGATATGTCCACCATTATTGTCAATGCATAATTGATAACGTCTTCTTATATTTATAATTGCACCGGAAATGGCTTCATTATTTACATTCAGATTGTTTATTTCAAGTCGAATCCTGTCTTTAATGACTTGAATACTATTATTATTATTATTATTGACAATGTCTTATAGAAATCCCTAAAAAAATGAATCCATAGGGGTCAAACCCGGACTATTAGGTGAAAAAAAGATGAAAAAAGTTACTAAGAAATCAGGGCTGTAATTAAGCGAATTCAATCACTTAAAGATTTATTTTCAGTTTTGGAGATGAAAATGTTCAAATCATCGAGTATCATAGATCGTTGGAATCAGGATAAAAAATTCTAAAGAATAAAAAAATATACCAGGTCTGTATTTGAAAAAACAAAGTTGATGGTGGCCCCTATCTGACGAAACGTCGTATTCAAAATATTTTAATGCCATATTGTAGAGCTCAAAAAGTCGCAATGAGAAAGTTGTTTCAGTTTTCTTATATCTTTTGAAACAGCAAAAAAAATAAAAATATAATATATAATAGGTATAATAATAAAAATTAAAAATCAGAATTTTGGTTTTCCTGAAATATCTCAAAAACGAATGAGAATTTTCTCGATTTCTTTATGTCATATTATTGGACATAAAATTGCGCAACTTTGCCACCATTTAACTAACTCTCTATCTCTTACCGTGTCCAAGATCCCAATGATGGGTATCGAACTTGACTCACCCTATATATGTTGGAAAATAAATGATCTGTCTTATCTTATCTATCATATACTATGTACGTACCTTAAAAACTTGTTTTCTTAAAATGTTTTTTTAAGCACCGAAATAACCCCCCCTCCCCAAAAAAAAAGGCAATAAAAGAAAACCTTAATTACAGTATAAAAGCAGAAGCTTAGACACACAATACAAATAAGAAAAAATATAAATAACAAAAACAAAAAATGAGCGATCGAGAGTTTTGAATTGATTGATAAATAAATAAACCAAAAACAAAATGCCGCAATTAAAAGAAAGAGAAAGAATCGAATATTAAATTATGGTAGGATATGGAACAGAAAACGGACTCAGGAAAAGTTTGCACTTTATTTAACGAACTTTGCCCCAACAGAGTTCCCATTAAAAGATTACAAACCAAAATCAACGGCAGACGAAAAAAGGCTATTTTGTCACATAGAAGAAACACCTCATCTGTCAACGCGACAGTTGCTGTGGCTGTAAATCATGATGTAGACTCCAAATCTATCAGAAATATTTTGAAAAAAGAAAATTCTATCCTTAAGGTGAATTTTTAGTCTAGGAAACAAATGACAGCGTGATGTCTGCAAACACTGCATTATTCCCTAATGGAAATAATTTAATTCCAAATGGTGTGCAGTTTCAGCAAGATAATGTTTTTTTACAAAGCTAATCTTCATATGTTGATAGTGATATTGGGATTAGTTTTCCTTTGGGTGAAGTTGTTTAAAATGTTCACTGGTCTCTAATTTACAAAGAAGATTTTTGTGAGTGGGTCTACAAGGACCCACTCACAAAAATCTAACCTAACACGTAACCTAGCTCCCTAAGCGACTGGCAGAGTTAATTTTTTTTGGAGTCTTTGCATACGCTTCTATATGCGGGAAGTGCCTGTAAAGAGAAAAACAGAAAATTAAACGATTCGGTAAACTATCGTTTCAACACAGTTATTAGAAAAATTGCACAAAATATCATGGCAATTTGATAATATGAATCTTATACATATAATTACCATAAACCTTGTCCTTGTTCATTCAAAATCCAATTTTATGCGTAGTTCAAAGTCAATGTCCGTGCTAAACTTGGTAAAGGCCAACCGTTATTAATGAAACCTTTGAATGATTAACATTTCTCATTCATTGACAGACTATCACATATAAATTGACGTTATACGTACATTTTCATGTTTATAAATAATCTAAAATTTGTCCTTTTTTCAATTTTGTACGTATCAGTGGACATTCATTTATAAATGTTACCTTTATTCTATCTACAAGTAGGTGTAAAATGATGTTATTTTTGTATTTGGTTTATTTATAATAAAGTTCGCTTCTCTTCTGATCAAATTGTTTATTATAATTTTTCCTCTTGCTAAACAATTTGGACAAGATAAAAATTTAAATCCAGAAGCAAAGAAATTCGTTAATTTAACCTGATAAAAAAATAAAATAGCAAAGGGAAATATGTTCTAGGGATTTCAGCCCTTCCAATGGACTTTATATATTTAACATTTGTGAACATAAAGAGTAAAAAGTAGTAAAATAATTTCAGTCACACTATGACAAAAAAAATATCAGTATAACTATAAATTTTAGAGTCAAAAAAATGTTGAGACTTTTACTTTCAAATTCTGGAATAATATTTTATTAGGGATTACCACTCATGTATTTTTCTTTGTGTAATATTACAAACTATTTGATCACAATAAAATAATGTCATCTATGTTTATTACAAATTATTAAAATACTAATTCATAAGTATATATTATATTCTAATAGTTATAATAAATAAGATAGGAAAACATTACTACAGTAAAATCTTGGATATAAGTAATAAAAATTATAAACAACTACGTATGTATACAAATATACACGAATATACACATGTATTCAAATTATTTCATATAAAGAGTACATCTAATTCCTTTTGGTATTAGATGTTACCATTGTGCTGAACACGAAATGCAAGTTTTAATTTCCTGGTTCATCGTCTATTAAGCTTCTCCCTTAATCAGGAGAAGTTTGAGAAAGAAAATGCATCGATTAAGGATATATGTAGCTTTGAGTAATGGATATTCTGTAACTTTAGTTGATAAAATAATGGGAAATGTAAATTTAAAGAAACGCTTCGAAATTCCTCGATCAAAATGAAAGAAAAAAATCTGAATTTGTGTCTATTCCATACGATCCTTGATTCTCCGTGGTATTGGTAAGATTAAGGTATGACAGTGGTTCCATTCATCGAGACATAGACTACAATTTTTAGACAATCTGAAAGACAAAATTTAAACAAACGAAATGTCGAGATTTATGAAATTAGCTTTAAGGACTATAATCAAAAGTATGTTGGAAAAATTACACGATCAATTCCCAATATGCATTTGAGGACAATCATACAATAGATAGTAGCAATTTAAAATTAATTAGGAATGTAACAAATACTAGACAGCTGGATGCATTTGAAAGCTTGGAAATCATAAAATGTATACATAGTATTATAGTGACATAGGTCCAGTCCCATATGGACCTCTCTATTGGTTAGTTAGTCACGGTTTACAGAACCGTGACAATAGTTTAGGTACAATTAGGCTACATTGTTAGCATAGGCTTAGTTTTAATCATCTACTGATGATGCCAACTTGGTTGGCGAAACGCGCATCGAGAGCAGTATATGGTGTTTTGTGGAAAACCATATCAGTGTTAGCCTCACAGCAAAGGTTCCAACCCATTTCAGGATAAATTAGACTTACAATTAGTCTTAATCACATTCAACACGCTCTGTCCACAACCATACTTCCTTCTTTTATGCATTTTTGTATATACTTCTGTCTATATTCTACAATCCTTTATCTACCAAATTAACAAATTTATTCACAAATTCATTTACTGTTTCTGATATTATATTTATATTAGTTAGGTACTTTTCCAATTTCCTCAATTACTTTCATTTTACTCGTTTTAAATTTTAAATATCATATCTTCTATTTCGTAACGATTAACGAACTCGTAATTAATTCGAATTCTTTTTCGTTTTCTTCAAATTAAGTTCATAATAACATAATATTGGTATATTAAACAAACAGTTTTTTTTTCTGTTGGGGAAAATTCTATCAAGAACGTTACCCTTTGTAATTGCCCTAAATGACAGAGGTTATAAATATACCAAGTTATTGATTGTTAAGACAGGTTAGCGCTATTATAAACCTATACGATCCGTTAATTATTACTTTTGGGGAGAAGAATATTAGAATAGGTAATTTATTTTTTATAACGCTATATCCTAAAATGACATTTATTGGACAGTTTCAATGAATCAAAACAATGCCATTATTGACAAGTGAAAAATAAAGAAAAAAAGTGTGAAATAAAGAAATTTTATTTCACGGTGTGAAATAAAACTTAATAGTCAGTCAACAGACATCAAATTACATCTTACATCAAACATTTATTAATTATTAACAAATTTCATGAACAATTTTATCCATAATTTAACGAAAATTTATATAAATAGTACTGTTACTAACATTATTTATATTTATTCCTGGTATTATAAGTTCAGATGTGCGAAAAATATTTGATTCATTTATATTAATATGGTGGTTGGTCTAATTTTCACCAACGACTACATCGGCAGACATAGTCATTTCTGTAGTATTGTTTGAAAATATCGGTTTTAAAATTTCCTTTTTGTTCTGGATACTATCTTCTATATATCTCTTAACAACTGTTGAGGATTTCCATCCCCATGACGTATTAAGGTAAGAATATCAGCTCCAGAACCAGCTAATAGTGATGCAGAAGATCTTCTAAAGCTGTGACCCGTATATTGCTCAGAATTAGATAAGTTAAGGTATTTAGCTATGATACTTGGTATTTTTGAAAATGTTTAATACCAACTCGTTGGACTGTACATTTTTCTCCTCGATATTGAAGAAAAACCCCTTTGTGATTCACATGAGTAGGGCGAGTAGCTGCATATTTATCATAAATATTTAGTGGATTTATTCCATTAACTGTCTCACCAATGAGAGTTAACGCGTTTGAAATCACCACGAGAGATGCTAGTGTAGGGAAAGGTCAATGTCACTGAACGTTAATGTTTACTATGACTTTTTAACGCTAGTTTTTAGTAATTTTTATAAAAATTAGCTGAAAAACACACACACAATGATGGCAGAAGGGGAAAGCAGTAATTTACTTGCTCAGTAGGGAAATTATTGTACTTATCAGAAGTGTCTTATATCATTAAAGTTAGGTTATATCAAGAATGAGCATGATGAAAACAACGATTGTACAACGATTTTCTGTAGTAGACTCCTTTGGTAATGCATAATCGTCAGGATTAAAATGTTTCTTACAAACACACGAATGTTTCGAAGGAGTAAAGTTATCTCTATTAACCACTGTTTTAGGCGAATTTTGTCTCTCGAAAGTATATGTCCGCCTTTTGTTTCCGAAAAAAATGATACTGCACAACACTAAAGCACAATTAACAAGGTTTTTTATTTACTGTTGTACGAAATAATGATAATAAAACACTATAAACTTTTCCCGCGCCTAACATGCAGTCTTTTCTCACAATGTTATCAATGGTCATATTGTAGAGTTCCTCTCGACGACAAGCGCCAGCCAAGCCCATTATTAATGCAACTTTCAACATTAAAAACTTTTCATCTGGTGCTTGTAGTAAAAAACGTTCGACATCTGCTCTGTCAAAAACTTTAGATTTCTTAGCCCTATACCCAGTAGATTGTCTTTTCTAAAAAGCTTTTAGTTTTTGATAATTGGATACATCTACATTATTTACATGCTTTAAGCATCGAAAACTTGCAGCAGATACTTGAACATTTTAAAGTTTTTGCTTTTTCAGATAGATAAATCAAAAGAACAGACTGAGATATGTTACAGTTTTCTGCTTACACCAGTGCATAAATCAATCATATTCTTTTTCGTACAATTTTCTAGATTTTGCTGGTAATAAATCTAAAGTTACGGCAATTGCTTGCTGCCTGATTTCCGGAGGAGTAGCAGGAATAAAATCTTCCTCACTATCACTTATTTTGTTCTAAATAATAGTTATTGTAAACTGAATGTGTCAAGTGCGACGTTTAAATCGTTCAATATTTAGTTGTTTTATTATTGGTTGCTATGGAAACAGCAATAGAATTTAGTCATTACGACAAGGTAACTTTGTCAATTTGCCGTATTTTTACAAAATTATATTGTTTTCTAATTTCGAATCGCGATACAAAAAATTTTGTATGTAACTCGAGACTAAAATGTGTTTTTTTTACTCGTGTGGTTTATAGCACTCCTCTTCGGCTTGTACTATAAACGCCCCACTTGTAAAAAAACACCATTTTAGCCACTTGTTATATAAAATACTATTTTGAATTATTTACTATCCAAATATTCGTCTAGCGGACTAACAATAGTTTTATGTTTATGACGTATAAAGTTTAAATTATTAGTAGTTTGGTATGTGAGAATTTTCTCCTATTGGTACACAAGTCTTCTTATGAAACTCATCGATTTTAAGACCATACATAGATTGCGAACTAATATACACAATACTTTGCTTAACATACAAAACACAAGTTTTTAGAATTTATACATTGTACTGATTCTGCGGTTGGCTTCTTGTGAAATATTATTAAATATTTTAAATAAACAAAGAAAGTTTGCTTTTAAATGTTTCAAAATTGTATTTTCACTCTACACGTGTTTCGGCTTTTTAGGCCCTTTTCAAGAGTACAGATGAGAGGTACTCTCCTCTGTACTCTTGAAAAGGGCCTAAAAAGCCGAAACACGTGTAGAGTGAAAATACAATTTTGAAACATTTAAAAGCAAACTTTCTTTGTTTATTTCAAATATTTTAGAATTTAGTTTATTTTACCTTAGGGATTTACATCGATATGTTCTACCCTTTGTTAAGGAAATTTGATTTTAATGTCTTGTTCATATTAAAACTACTGAACTTCTTTATATTTTGTCATACAATTCGATCACTTTCAGAAAATAATTTTCATTATAGTTTCCCTTAACTAAAGTTTCAGAAATTTTTTTTAGAATCACCTATATTAGAAAGGTGTACATCAGAATCAGTGGCTGTACGTGCATAAAAGTTCGGCTGAGGCACTGAGCGAAACGTCAATTGCAATTGCAGAAACGAAACCTGTACCTTTTTAAGAAATTGAAGTATTGAAATCCATACCTACATCAAAAGTAAAAGAGTTGTCACAAATAAATTGATATAAATACCTCTATCTACCCTATTTTCGATCTTTTTGCAGTTGATTATGGACTAAATGGATGAAACTGAATTGGCATAGGTTGATTTTACATGGAAATTTTACAATTTTGGTACTACGTAGTTTATGTTATAATCCATTAGGTATTACTTCCTCACCCCTCAAAGTGAGGAAGTTAATGTATTCATGAAAAAAAATTTTGAAAATTTTTTTTGCATTTCTGGACGAATCTCGACACAAAATTTCAGACAGAAAAAAATTTCTGTCTGTGTGTCTGTGCGTCTGTCTGGTTCGTGATAGCAGCTACAGTTTTTGAGATAAAGCTTTCAAATTTGGTACACACATTTTAGAGGTCAAGGAAGAGATTGAGTTCATTGATGAGCAAAATCGGACCCAATGTCTAAAAAAAATATTAGTAACATTCCACCAATGTGACTTTTTTGAAACGTCAAAATGTGACTGTTTTGAAACGTCAACAAATGTGATTTTTTTGAAACGTTAAAGTGACTTTTTTTGAAACGTCAAACTGACTTTTTTGAAACGTCAATATGTGACTTTTTTGAAACGTAAAAAAATTTGACTTTTTTTGAAACGTATTAGGTGCTGAAAATCGTCATCATTTCACCCATGATCTCTGGCCGACTAGAGATGTCGTCGCTTACCAGTTGTTGTGACTAAAGTAAAATAGACACGACTACCATACATGAACTGTGAACGTTGGTGTCTTGAGTGTATTATAGACGTTGCGAAAATGTCGTCATAATACTGCAGAGAGATGACGCCAGTGGTGTACCCATGGGAGAATATGAGGGAGAGGTCCCCAAAGGTCAAAGACATCGATAATTTTTTTTAACAGATACAAATAAGAAAAAAAAAGCAAAAAAAATTACAACTCTTAGAACGTTTTAGGGTAATGAAATTTACATTATTTACTATTACTAAATTAAATCTCAATTTTTGAAATGTTGTCATTTTTTTCTAAGTATTCATTTGATTCTTTCTTTTACAATTTTATAAAATAAGCCTTCCGACTTTTTCTATTAAATTAAAAAAAACCTTATGATTCTGTCTCTTCTACATAAAAAATTAATACGTTCGGCGCACATCTGTCTGCGCTTACCTTTACCTGTCGTTATCTGAATTGGCCGGTCGGTTTCCAGAATCTTGCGGGGTTTAAGTCTGGGTATGTCTAGATATGTAGTAGCTGCGCGGCTTAGCTGCAGTGGCTATGCATTAGGCAACGGTGTAATTTTCTTTAACTGATATTTTTCGCAGATATTTTTAGGTTTAATTACTGAGAATTCTGATAGTAAATATAATCAAGCTTTATTAAAATGCAATCAAAAATGACTGAATTAACTAACCAAAAAATCAAAGCGCGTGGATTTTGTTTTATAATGTATATATATTTTTTTGCTGAATAAAGATTATTTTAAAAATATCGTGTTTTTTAGCATGTTCTTTAATAATTATACAATTTCTTTGTACATAATCTATATAAAAACCGCTAATAAAAAGTAACTATATTTATGCAGAGCCAAGCCAACAATTTTTTTTATATCTGTATACCTCCATAAGCCAACTCTGGATAAGCCACTAGACTACACACCGTGGTGTCACAGATTGTGGTGGTGTGATGGATGGTTGCTTGATAAACAGGGTAGAGAAACAGGAGTAACTAAAACAAACAACATAACCTATATATTTTTATTATGTTATTCTATTATTTTCGTGATTTTCTTTGTCGGGTTCCCTTCTCAGTATCAATGGAGGGAAACCAATTATACAAATAATCAACCACTTTTTACAACTAAGCAGTCGTATGGTTAGAAGGATTCATACATAAACACGGACGAAATTGCTTTACACAACTCCACCATGTTTCTAACGATAATCAAATGAAGAAAGTCAATGTCTAATCGCTACTTAAATATAAGCCTAGTTTAATGCTACGGTGCGATCGGCCGTAATTAATAATTACATTGTGTGTTTACTGTTAGATTACTCAGATTTGTGTATCCAAGAGAAAAGTAAAAAAAAGTATACTTTTTCTAAAAACATCACTGTAAGGACGCGTTAGATTTTTAGGCCTCTAATGTCCATATTTTACCATGAACTGGTCCGTGTTGAAAAATTTTGATATCATAAAGCTCTTAAAATATACAGAAAATATAATAAAACATATAATAAGGTGAAGTTCTATCTCTCGAAGTTTAGATTGGAACAGCTGTGGTGTTGATTCCAGTAAACAAAGTTAAAATTCGGCTTGGGAAAACATCAATTTTTTCCTTCTTCTATGGTGTGGTTCTAAGTTGTATGCCTCCTGAAACAAAATTCTGGCTACCATTGCACCGCAAATTTTTGATTTTGTTAGATATTAAAATTAAATTTTCAGTTGTAGTGAATTAAAACAACCATGTATTAAAACATATTTCCTAATATATTAAAATTGAGCAAAACAAAACAAAACCATAGAGGCCCCACCCTAAATCCGCCACTGTTATTAATACGAACCTTTTTAACTTGTCTTGCATTTTTTGCAAAAATTTTTAATCATAAACTAATGAAGAATGCCATAAAGGCATTCAGGTATTCCAAATGAATTAATCATATTATTTTTGTTTGCCAATATAAATAGTGTACAAAACACAATAACAATTTTCAATTTTTAGCCTTGACATGGTGTTTGAGATTATAAATAAGCAGCAATAATATTATTTGTTTATTTATGCTGATGGCGTGCGGTAACATGGAAAAAATAACTGATACCTGTTCTATTTCAAGAATTCAATTTTATGGCGCATTTATAAATATTAAAATATGAAACACTGCCATTATCGATTGCACAAATTGCGATATAAATAGTGCGAGTCTAATTGGATAGTTTAAAACATGTTATGATAAATTGAAATAACTGAATAAAATTCAACAAACTCATTAATATTTTTCAAACTGCACTTCTATCCTAGGAAACCGTAGTGTATGGGCCCTTTTAATTGTAACTGTTCTTAAAATGTTGGTCTGGAACCACCCTCATTCAAAATTGTAGTGCATTCTCATCCATTATAAATATCTAAAAAAATTTCTGTAATTTTTGTAGTTTTTTTACTTAATTTTTTAGATGAATTTTGATTATTTAAATGAATAATCATTTTAAAAAGTTATTTAAAGATGGACAACAAAATTTTTAAATATTTTTTAAATAAATCTGACACTAGTTCCAGTATTTTCTTTCACCATTCCCAGAATTTCTTCTTCACACTCCTTTTCTTGTTTGACAAGGACATCCAGCATTAACCTTGTTCACTTTGAACCGGCCAGTTTCTCGAAGACGTCTCTCAATATTTCTGAAAAAAAAGTTACTAATTCTCTTTTCGATTAAAAAAAATTAAGCAATCGTATCACCCGTAAAAAAATTATTAGCAGATATGGCTAAATGTGGGTACAGTTTTCACCCTTCTGCTAATTAAATGAAGTCGATTAGGATATCATAATATGATATCACTATGGAACCATTAACATATCTAATTTTATTCCAATCATACAGAGTGTTTGCAGTGTTTGAGAAAAAGAAAATTTAACCAATTTTGATTCCCTCTATCGTCTAAATAGATCAATTTGGGACAGAAGTAACTTTAGATAAATCTAGATATTTTGACCGCAAGAACCTATGATAACTGCATATACACGGAATATTGGGACACCCTATAGAATTATTTAAATGGAAAATGTATTTTTATAACAGGTTTTAATATTCTGTTTATAAAAGAAACTTTAATCGTTGACAATGATGGAAATCTATAATTCAGGTTGTAATAACTAGAGTTGGTGCTATGGGATTAATTCCAGTGTCGTTACCTTTAAGATGTAAAATAAGTAGGGAGTTATAAATAATTAATTGCACTTACTTTTTACTTCATTTTTATCAATGTTTCAGTATAAACCTCTACGCCAAAGGGATTAGTCAGAGGTTGGATTTTGATAAGAAGGTTTTTTTGTCTATCCAAATATGTCTCACGCCTAAAAAATATTAATCTGAAATTGAATCTTAAATGTCAAATATTTTAGATAATTAAAACTTGACGTTTCGGAATACTCTCTGATTCCGTTATCAAAGCTAGAGTAAAATTTCTTTGATAAAAGATTGTCCTTTTTAGCAATGTCAAACATGACAATTTTCTATTTATATAAGACTGATGGTCGAAAGGCAACGTAGTTGGATTCTCTCCCAAAAGTTCCAGGTTCTATTCCCGGTCGTGTCAATAGAATTAACAGTGAGTTAGTTTGCTTCCATTATACATGAATATTGGTTCTGTGTCCGTTGTCTCTAAATGTGTATTCCCTCCCGCATATCGTTAGTTTAGGGATACAGAGGATTGTACTATATGTGGTATGGTGTTTGATGTTTATATTTCTCTCGAAATATATAAACGTCAACTTTTAATTATTTAAAATATTTTACATTTAAGTTTCATATTCAGATTAATATATTTTAAAGGTGAAATTTTTGGGTAGGCAAAAAACTGTTTTATCAAAAACCAACCTCGGACTAATTCTTTTAGCGCAGAAGTTTATTTAACAATTTTTTTAATATTGTAGGACACTGGCTAAATACCCAAAGAAAGGGAGAAGAAACGTTATAGGATGCCAGTATGACACAAATAAATAACTACAGACAATATAATATAAGCTAACTTTCAGACTCACCAACATTAATTAATAATAACTTGCACCCTGTTAAGTGACCCGCCCATGACTGCTGCACCATCATTTTTTCTCTGTGATCATAATGGTAATGGTAATGGTGGAGGAGGCTGACGCCTGGCAAGTAGGTCACAGACGGGCCCTTTTACCAACCCCCAGCTGTCCCCTCAGCCATGTGCTTCTCTTGCTCCCTCATCGAATCTTTCCGACCTTCTGATGAAGGTCAGGATGTCACTCATTGCGAGGGAGCTCATCTCCTCCCTTAGAAGCGCCTCAGAACCGAAGATACTGTGTCTCAGGCGCCCAAACGCTTCACATTGTCTCAGGAAGTGGTAAGATGTCTCTTCATCACTCTTGCATCTTGGACATGTAGGGTCTTCCTCAATACCTATCAATGATAGATGCCTCCTAAGTCTGCAGTGGCCTGTCAGAACACCGATTAAGAGATTCAGAGTTTTCCGACTCCGTCCCAGCAACCAGGCCGATCTCGATTTGTTCGGCCCCGTCACAAAATCTCGGGTTTGCCTGCAGGCCCTGTTGGTCCTCCAGTACGTCCTCAGTGTCTCGTGGGCCCACTCATTGAGGGCCGTTGTGACCTGCCTTCTTGAAATACCTAACATAGGCTCAGGCTCGAGTCTAGCCAATTCATCGGCCTTCTCGTTGCCTGGAACTCCCATATGTCCCGAGACCCATACCTGTCTCACTTGTTTATGCCTAGCTAGCTCTTCTAGGGCATCCCCACACTCCTGGACGAGAGCTGATCTCGTCCTGGAGGAGCACACCACCTTTAGAGCAGCCTGGCTGTCGGAGCAGATGTATATTATCTGTTCCGCCCCATTCTTAACCTCAGCCCTACCTGCCACCGCTAGGATGGCGTAAACCTCTGCCTGGAAGACCGTGGTGTACGAGCCTAGAGCAAAACTCTCCTGTACTTCTTTGCCTTCCAGATATATTCCCGCCCCGGAAGACGGTCTAGTGGCCACCCGAGATCCGTCTGTGTAACACACCAGAGAGTCCGGGCGAATGTCAATTCTTCCTTCACTCCACTCCTCCCTACTGGGAAGAGTGAGAGTGTAATTCCTTTCCAACCTTAGCTGATCTTTCGCTTCTCTCACCTTCAGGACAGAGAGAGGGATTTCCCTCTCCGTCAGACCAGCAATTGCTGCGTGACCTTCAGCTCTGCCTGAACACTGCCAGCTCCCAGAATCCCGCATTCTCAGGTAGGCCGCCATAGCCTCCCTCTTTATCCACGAGGGAAGCGTTGGGAGGCCTATCAGAACCTCCAGAGCAGCTGTCGGTGTCGTCCTCATTGCGCCAGTGATCCCTAGGCAGGCTAGTCTCTGGACTTTTGCCAGCTTTCGGGACGTAATCGCTCTTTACACGCTCGGCCACCAGACCACGGATCCATACTGGAGCCTCGGCCTGATGACCGCCATGTACAGCCAGTGTAGGATCCGTGGGTTGAGGCCCCAGTTCCTACCTACCGCTCGGCGCAATTGCCAGAAGGTTGCAGTCGACTTTTTGATGACGTTGTCGATATGCGGCCCCCATGACAGTTTGCTATCTAGGGTCGCTCCCAGGTACCTAACCTCCTGCACAAGCGCGAGAGGTTTACCGTACATGGTTGGTGCCCTAAAATACTCTATTTTTCTTCTCTTGGTGAATAGGATCATCTCAGTCTTAGATGGATTGACTGAGAGACCTGTTTCGCCGCACCATCTTTCTATTATTCTACAAGCTACATGCGTTCTGTTGCAAACGACATTTAAGAAGCGGCCGGTCACTAGGACCTGCCCGTCGTCCGCATATGCCTGCGCATAAAATCCTTCCGAAGTTAGGCGCTCCAAGAGACCATCCATTATTAGACACCATAGATGGGGTGATAGGCAGCTGCCTTGTGGACAGCCGCCCCTCACCCCGATGTCCAATTGGCAGTCTCCCAAAGCAGCACTAACTTGTCTCTCTTCCAGCGCAGATTTCACCCATCTGACCAGTACTGTGATCATAAGTTTGAGTAATAAGTTTTCTTTTGGCAAAAAAGCGCATTTTTCATATCTCATCTACAAATCTGCTGTTTATTATAGCCGTATTACACGATCCAACAAATTGACCGATTTTGTGACCTTCTATTTATTAGTGTGTGTAATGCAAGAAAATCTGCGGATTTATCAGTCAAATAAAATTGTTTAATAAATTGAGCTATTAGAATATGTTCTATTTTTCGACGATTTTATAGGAATTTTCTAGTAACATTTCTTATTTCATTGTATTACCAACTTTCAGAATTGTCAGGTTAGAATAATTTGTCTAATATTCCTAATCAGAAATAACAAAATGCAAATAGAAGACACTGAAAATAGAATATACAATTGCGAATGTCAAAATATCACTAATTAAGGCGACAAGCGATAACCGAACGGCAACAGTCTGGGGAAAAACTAAATGGACAGTTGACGCACCTGATGCAACAAAAATAAATTGAAAAAAATCGATGCTGCCTTTCTACAATTAATTGATCGATTTATAACCAAATTATTTGATCAATATGGAATGGGTTGTTTTATGTTTAAATTCGATGCTTCAACTTGCAATTAAATATGACGTCGATGGCTGATTTGGTTTTAAAACATTTCCCACCTTGTTCAATAATTCAGACAATACAGTATTTTCAGTCACTTCTTTAATACGAGGAACGCGTTTTTTTTTCCAAAATAAACGAAAACGTTCTGTCAGGTAAATTTTTCAGAATATTACACACAGTCAACATAAAAATAATGTCATACAAAAACATCCAGTATGAAAATTAAAATTAGCGATTTTTACTTTCAATATGTCTCACAATTACTTGAATTCCAATCAATCAAACTTGGCATCATATCACCAGCGACATATTTATTACAACAAGACAAATAATCCCGTTGTTCTAATTGTGCCAGAAAATATCAAGAATGAGTATGGACAATACCAGAGGGCGACAATAAAATATCCCTCTTAATGCATTGATTTTATTCTTTAATATTTTATTAGGATTACACTTATTTTCATAAATGCGTCAAATAATTTGGATGAGTAGTATTAATGAAGAAAAAGCAAGAAAGCAGTGTCGCCCTCTGGTACTGTCTATGCGCATTTTTGATATTTGCTGGCTTCAAATAGAACAAATATAATATTTGTTATTACAATAAATATATCACTGATATCACCGTTCCATCGTACGTTAAATAAGTAAATCATCTTATAAATTTACGAACGTGATGCACAAGTAGGAAAGATCGCTGAGAAAGTGCCATTGATAATTAGATACGTGGGTTCCCCACGGGGATGGCTAAAAATAAACTATCGCGAACAGTCGAGAGTGTGGAGATCCTGACTTGCTCGAGTCCCCGTTACAGCCGTTACTGTATTGAATTGCATTGCGCCAACTCTAGTACTAATAACAATAAGTAATAAAATTGTATGTCAAAAATTTAATTTCAGATTCTTGGCAGTAAACAATAGCATTCTAATTTATTTCTGTTAAAAAATTCTTCCTTGAAAGATTTTTTAGTCTTACTTCTTTTTTTGAATTATGCAGTACAACTTAGTTGAGCTGAATTTTAGATATTAGGCATCTTTAATCAACTTGATGTGCTAAATAGAAGTAAATAAACAATTTGCATTTAACAAAATAACTACTTTTAACAAAATTGTGATTTAATAAATAGTCAAAATAAGCCAAAATTCAAACCAAATAAATTTATGGAAAATGAGGAAAATATTAAAGCTAATAAATAGTTACTATTGCTGAAACTTTTCATCTGTAAACATAATTTAAAGGATTTATTGGAATTAAGGATACTGGTTACTCATCATGACATAAGTACCAAATATTACGTGGCGTAACTATTCTTAAAATGATTCTACATACTTCCTGATATTTATATAACGGTTCTGAGGTTTTAAAAATGTACTGGTAATATAATTGTTTATATCAATATAATCAAATATGGGACAAAACTATTATCCAGGAATTTCACACCAAGAGAATTTATTTAAATGACAGATAATTAAAAATACTTCATAAATTCACATTTTCCGTGAAATAAAAGTAAAAATATGTATTAAGTAAATAAATAACAAAAAATTTATGTTGCACTTTTAAATAATTTTCTACGAAAATTTAAATCGTGCTCATTTTATTGCCAAACCTTCTTTTCATATTATTCATAATATTTTAACACTGGTAAGCATCCTGGATTTAGTATAATATATTTGGACACAAAATAAAGTCATTGCTCTTTTTATTGTCAAAAGAATTTGACTTTGTGGATTACGTTATTCTATTACAGACAGTTGATTGTTTGTACAGTCAATGCAATAAGTTTTAAAATCCCAGCTGCCAAATAGATTTAGGGACTACTTGTGTTCTATGGACTTAAATATTAATATTGTTGTGTACCTGAGGCAGTATTTTGAGCCTGTTACTGATTCTTCTATACTAAATATACCTAGATTGTACTATATAATTTATTTGATTGTACTATATAATTTATTTATTGTTCTGATGAGGGCATATGTGACTTAGTGAAAAGTAATGTCATTGTTGAAAAAAATATTTTTTATTTTTAAAAACAATTTAAATCGATAGAACTAGGTAATTGTTTTTGTGAAATAAACGGATAAATAAATTATGAACATGAAAAATTAATGAAACAAGTTAAAATACGTTTTCTGCGGTTTCAGCTAATCTCAATATCATACGATTTGTCTTCTGGTGAATTTCCAGAGTGAATCTCCGTTCGGCCAATAATAAAAAATAAAAAAAGTCTCGGATTTAACGTACTTTTATGGGTGATCGGTCATATAAGTTCTCCCGTAGATTCTCCCTGAAAACAGCTGGATTGTATTTATAAACTGACAGGCTCAACTGGAATTATTTCGGATATACGGAATATTTTCTACGTTACGAAATTCTGGAACAACCTTGCCGACCACTTTTTAAGGAAAGTAGTAAACAGAATTAATTATTTATTTAGAACAAAACAAACCAGAATACCTGGAATCGTCGTTTCGCATTTCTTGTGTATCACATTATTGGAAAATTTTACAATTTTACTTTTTCCATTTTCCAGATTTGTTATATTCCCTTTCGAGCTCAATATTGAAAATATGCATTCACATGTATCAATATGTTATTTCATATTTAATTCTTTTTTTTTTTTTTTGATAAACCGATTTTCCTCAAAATATAGAACTATACCAAATATAATAGAAAAGTGAAATGAAAAGAAGGAATCTTTACTTAAATAAATAAATTCTTGGATACTTTCTACACACATTTAGTACCTTCACTTCTTATCATTTACTTGTCTCTGATTAATATACAGGGTGGGGCAATAGTGCGTCCGACTTCGATATGTCGAGTTCTATGATAGCTAGAAACTTGATTTAAAAACATGAATAAACTACATAGAGACAAGAAAGTCTATAACCGGAAATTATTTTCGATTATAAAGGGTGAGCCAAGACGATTCTACAGGGTTAACTAACATTTTTTTTAAATGGAATGCCATGTATATCAGAACATTTTTTGAAACCTCTTTGTGGCCTCCTTCCACTCCTATATTACTACGGACTCTCTCCCAACCACTTGGATGTAATGATTTTTTTTTGTTGAAATTATGCCATGTACAAGTGTATATTAAAAAAAATCAGTACAGTCGCTATTATCGATTTTAAAAAAAAATATGTTAGTACCAGTTATCCCACATCTGTGTGATGATACTCAGCCATTTTCACTTCCTAAAAGTATACAGGGTGACCAAAAATAATTTTTAAATTTACAGCTATTTAAACTGAATTTTCTAAATTTTTTCAAATGGAACACCCTGTATATTTTTGAATGATGTAATGTAGAATTGAAAAACGAATATTTTTTTGTACATATATTCCTATGGTTATTTGTAACCATTTTCGATTTATTGAACAATAACTGCAAAGTTCAGCAATAAAAATTAAAAATATATATCTTTTTTGTAATTCATGAGAAGATATTATAAAAAGTGCTGCCCATTTTGTATGACACACATTTCTATTCGTCTTTGAAATGAGGTTTCTACTGTTCATAAAATTGCCGGAGTGATACATTTATTATCATTTCCTTCAAATTTTGGATTGTTGTTGGTGTGATGTTTTTATCATCATGTAACACGCTTATTATAATACCTTCTCTTGACTTAGGTATTTGAAAGAAACCCTCATTTTTAATTTTTATTGCTGAATTTTGTTCAATAAATTGAAAATGGTCACAAATAGCCATAGAAATATACGTACAAAAATGCTCGTTTTTTTAATCCTACATCACATCGTCCAAAAATATACAGAGTGTTCCATTTTAAAAAGTTGAGAAAATTCAATTCAAACAGTTGTAAATTTAAAAATCCTTTTTGACCACCCTGTATACTTATAGGAAGTTAAAATGCCTGAGTGTCATCACACAGATGTCTCATAACTGGTACTAAATGTTTTTTCTTAAAATCGATAGTTGTGATTGTAGTGATATTTTTAATGTACACGTGTAAATGGTATAATTTCAACAAAAAAAATCATTACATCCAAGTGGTTGGGAGAATGTCAATAATAAAGCAGGAGTGAAAGGATGCCACAAAGAGATTTCAAAAAATGTGCTGATATACATGGCAATCTATTTAAAAAAATGTTACTTGACTCTGTAGAAGCGTCTTGGCTCACTCTGTATATTCGAAAACAATTTGCGGTTATAGACTTTTTTGTTTAATTTACTTAATGTTTTTAAATCAAGTTTATAGCTATTATAGATCTCGAGATTGCGACCACTTTGTATAGTAAATTATAAAAATTATAATGAAAAGGTGGAACTTAAAGTCATCTACATGTAAAATGATTAAACATAGATTTCCATAACTAATTAAATTGTCTAATTATTTATTTAAATTACAAATTCCATAGCCAGAAGGTTTAGAAATCAGGAAGATCAAAAGGCTCTTGTCATCACTGAACAGCCAACATTTGAAGAACTGTCTGCTCAGTGTCTCAGTGCTTATACGTTAGGCTTGAGACCAAGGGATCTCGGGTTCGATTGCTGGTTACGTATGGATATGTAGTGGTTTTTAAAATACCAAAATGGCAGCGCAGTTAACTAGAGCGTTGTTGTGTGGCAGATTACGGCTAGTCACTGTCTGTCTCACCCGAGTTCGAGTCTCAGCTGCGGCATCTAGCAAATATCGGGGGGAATGGTTGTTGTGTATGTGTGTGTCTTAGTTGAGTGATGGAATAGCAATACGCTAAACTCCGCCAGGATGTTAAAAACGTTTAAAAATTAGTTATAACTGGCCATTAAGCCACAAGGTATTGAAATATTAAAATTTGTATTAATAAACCAAACTCTGTACCTAAAGGATCTACTAGTTTGTATATTATATACAATTTTTTGTGAAAATATCTAAAACCTGAAAATGAACAAAGTTTAAAAAAAGTGCTTTTAATTGGCAATTGAGATTTTTTGTTTTCGAATCCTATTAGTTTTCCCAATAATTTTCTCGAATATAGATTAATCATTAATGAAATAATAATGGTAAAATAAAAATAACACTGTTGACAAAATAGATAGGCACCAGTAATACATAATTTTCCTTTAGATTGTAAAGGTACTTATGTAAGAAATTGTAAAGAATAATTTAATAAATTGGTAAACAGATTTATTTTTCAACATGCAACGTATTATGTTATTATTTTCTAAAGTTTAGGCAAACTTTATACTGATCTAATTTTATAGAAAAAATATTCGTTGCCATAAATCAAATAAACAAATTCTAGGGTGTGTTTTGTCAGGAAAACCTTATTAGGGAAAGTGTAGTCTTTAAATACTTTATTTCATCATGAGTCATGACGTTTATAATTTTTTTGGCAGATTCTGTTCAATTACTTTAGTTGACTAGAGAATTTGGCACGAAGTCTTATATTACTTTGTACGTTTTTGCCAAGTAGTGTACTTAATAATAGCAACTGTATTCCATTATGGATTTCTTCTTATTTTACATGATGGTATCTATAGGTAATGAGATCATGTACTTAGTACATGGATGTTACTATAAAATTGATATCTGTTACACTGGCCTGCAACGAAATCCTCCTTTAAAAAATTATGCTATAAGTATGAAGATTTTAATGCTCTGAATCTATTCCCGTTGGCCGATTTTTTCTATCACGTCTAGATTTTTTTATATGAATTTTTTTTTTAAATTTCATAAATTTTGTTTTTTTTTTAAATTTTTTTTTGTCAACATCAAGAACAGTATACATACATACAAAATAAGTTTTAGCGAGTTGTAAGAGAAAGAAAGAAAGTATTGACAGTGATTTTTATGGTAGTAGATATGCGCATGCGCAGTATTCGCTGTGACTTTACTTTCTTTCTCTTACAACTCGCTAAAACTTATTTTGTATGTATGTATACTGTTCTTGATGTTGACAAAAAAAAAAAATTAAAAAAAAACAAAATTTATGAAATTTAAAAAAAAATTCATATAAAAAAATCTAGACGTGATAGAAAAAAATCGGCCAACGGGAATAGATTCAGAGCATTAAAATCTTCATACTTATAGCATAATTTTTTAAAGGAGGATTTCGTTGCAGACCAGTGTTATCGTCAAATAAAAGAGCATTTAAGTAATTGAAATATGTGAAGAATCATTTACCAGAGTATGAAAGTATTCGAATTGCTCTATTATATTAAAAATGATAGTAAGTGATTATGTCTTGGCGATTAGTTAATAATTTTTTAAGAAATCTAAGTCAATAGATGAATATAAAGTACATGCTTTCAGCCCATCTCGGGATGTACTGAATATATAAAATTCTTATTTATTATGTTATTATTACTTATTTAGAATTTGACAATAAAACAATGACACCTTTCATCAATATAAAATCACATATAAATATGAATAACAATATATATATATATATATATATATATATATATATATATATATATATATATATATATATATATATATATATATATATATATATATATATATATATATATATATATATATATATACATATATATATATATCAAATGATTGAAGACCCTCAAATAATAGTTGATAGTTTTGCGGACTTTTCTCTAAATCCTTTACGTCCCCTACACTCCGTAAATTTGACGACCGAAGTAGTATGAATCTAAATACTTTAAACTTATCTGTCATCACTGAGGAGGAAATTTGCCCATCTATAAAGAAAATTAAAGCCACAATGACCATGGGCCCTGATATAATTCCGTCATTTCTAATTAAAGATTGTTCAACTGTATTCGCTAAAGCCCTTCTAATAATAATTATTAGAATTACATTGAAAATTATTTTCAATGTAATTCTCAGTACTTCGAGGTTTCCTCAAAAATGGAAAAATTCACGCGTGCGTCCAGTGTATAAAAAGGGGGAAAAGAGTAACATAACAAACTATAGGCCCATCACTATTATTTGTAACTTCGGGAAAATTTTTGAAATTTTTCTTCACGGTTCTATGTACACTCACGTATCTGGCTTAATACCTATTGATGAGAATAGCTTTATGAAGGGTCGATCTACAGTAACGAACCTTGTCTGCAAAACGTAATTTCTTTGCGAAGTTCTTGATCAAGGGGTCAGGTAGATACTATCTACACAGACTTTTCTAAGGCTTTTGACACGATTGAGCACGGTGCTTTGATTTCTAAACTTGATATATTTGGTCTCTCAAAATCGTTACTTCTTTTAATACAGTCATATCTAGAGATTCGACATCAATTTGTTCAGTACCGTGGTCATAAATCGAATAGCTTCTTGCAATGATCTAGCGTGCCACAGGGTTCCATACTAGGACCGCTCTTCTTTGTAATGTACATTAATGATATTTTTGAAAGCTTAGATACTATTGTTCACTTCCTCTTGTATGCAGACGACCTAAAAATGTACTGATTTATTGATAATATTCATAATTGTCAAATTCTGCAAAAGATCTTGGATACCATCAATACTTGGTGCATTAACAACTATCTAGCGGTTTTTTTTTATTAAACATATGTCTATTTCTTTTAATCACAACTTGATGATATTTGCTAAAATACTGACATGGAACTTGTGTATATCAACTTGCTCTTAGTAAAGTCTTTGATAAGTGGGATCCTTCTCTAATTAGCACTGTATTGGTTTATTAAAGATTGCATTTTTAAAACCCTCTCTAACAGAAAACAATATGTACAATATGTAGCTGAAACACTGGGTAATCATATTAATAATTAATAAATAAATGCTCCATTAAGTAAAGGTACACCACAAGAATACATTTTAGAATCAATGCGATTTTCAATACAAGTAGTTGACAAGGAGGGTATCCATCAACCGTGCAAAATATTTGCAAGAACTTCGTCATATACATGATAAATTTTCAGCGGAGACGAGAAAACGTACATGAACAAACATTGTAAGCGAATGTGTATGAATATTTCTTGATATTCCGATGTGACGTCGATACGTCAAAGGAAATTCAGTAATGGCGCATTTCATGCACGTTGAATGCAGACGAGTCTGCATGTGCTTGCAAATATTCGTATAGGGCTCTCATTATTATTATACAGTTTCAAAGACTGTATCCTGTGAATTAAGTACCTCCCACTTCATATTTCACATACTCAATATATTTTTTAAAATTCAGTCAAGAAGGACCAATCTATGGATTGGGAGTACGAGAGAGTTTACATTTTATAAATTTGTATTGGTTTAAACTCGGAATATGGCAACCAGAGAATTACTGTATAATAACAAAATTAAAAGCATAATGCTTCCACCGAAATGGAAAATACTTTAGATTGAAATTGAACATGTACTCTCTTCATTTAAAAAGAAAAGCAAAGAAAACTATGCAGTGAGAACAAGCAAGGGTAAGTACTTATATACTTCTGGATATTATTCCTTTCGATTGAAAATACAACAAATATATTTTAATACAGATTATTACAAATATATTATATTCTTTTCTCAAGGAGCACATTTAGTAGTCTCTAAGTAGTAGCTACCATCAGTGGAACTTTAATGGTTTCTGCAACTAACGACCGTTACGAAATGGGAACGATCCATCTACCAAGCATTCACCAAAACGGGGAATAGTTATTACGTAGCAATTACTATTCCAGAACCTTCCCTGTTACGTGTTAACAACTAGGTTATTACGTAAACGGAACTTAACCAAAAAAATGACTAACTTTTGGAACAGCCCTTTAGTGGTACGAGAGCAAACTATATTTTGCTCTCACTCTCATTCGAATAGCAAAATATAATGTTAATATTACAATTATTGGACTTACTCATTGTGAGTTTAAAGTCAATATGTCCAAGTTAAATCGGTTAAATGAAATGTGTATAGATAATAAACCATGATGTTTTGCTTTCACTCTATTTGGAAATTAAAACGACAGACTTATTTTCTGTAAAATGTTTACACGATACTTTGATAAAAAAGATGCGCTCTTTAAAAAATTGTTTTTTCGAAAGAAAAAGTGTTCAAAAATTATGTGTACACTCGAAAATACAATATTTTTGAAGACAAACATTTTTGTTTATGTGTTATGTTTTCAGAGATATTTTTATGTATGTCAATATAGCGTCATCATTCAATAATAGTTTACCAAAAAGCAGCAAATGCGACGAATGGCGTCATTTTCTTGGTAGATTTAAGCTGGTATCTACTACCCTACTACGAAAAGGTTACTGTAAAGTTCCGACGTACTTTACAACCTTAACTTTTAAGTTGGTAGAGCTGGCTGATCCGATCTACACTCCATTCATTTCATATAAGCACATATATTTTTCTTACCTGAGCTCGCAGAGCTACTCTTTGTCGACCTTAAGTCGTGCATAGGTTCTCTAGTATAGGCTTGCGGTGCCATATACAAATTCACAAAATGTATTTATAAAATACCGCTGGAATATTTTATGTGCTTATATGAAATGAATGGAGTTAGGTAAAAAATAATTTTATTGTGTGGGATTGACAACGCGTTAATGACTGACTAAGCATCAACAGGTGACAGGTGTAAGTAAGTGTTATTAGCGAAAATCAAACAAATGATTAAGGATTCACCTTGAATAAGCAGCAAAATCTCGATTGCCCAAAGTTGACACTATTATCCATATTTTCTGGTATCTGATCATTCACGTAAATTTTGTAATTTCCCTAAGTTATTTATTTGTCTGAATTTTGCAAATTTGTTCAGTGGACAAAATTTTAATTAATCACAATTAATGGTAAATCACAAACAATTACAATCAATTACTTCAACATTTGTTGGTTCTTCATTGCAATGTCTGACTTTCCTGACAATTTTCCTAAGCTGGTTATTTATCTATTTCAACGAATAAGTGTCGGTTTCGCATCAATCAAATAATTTGTTAAATTGTTAACTTCATTTAACTGCAACATAACTTTTCTATAAAAAGTCGATGAATGCCGGAAAATCTTTATTGTTGTTTTACTGCTTTTCGACGATATGTTTGAATATTTGCTGACTTAATGTGGCTAATAAATTACACAATTTTAAAGATCTAGAAAATGTCTCGACAACGTTACAGGAACTTCATCAGCCAACCTCCCTGGGTCCTGGCTGATGAACCCTGCTGGCTAGCGCCTCTTCTGGCGCTTTTCTGTCTTCGTCTTCTTTCTTCGCCAGATTGTCACCCCCGGGGGTAGTCATCGGTCTGTCTGGGACTGTTTGGATATTTTTGACTGGGATTGACTGCCAGTACGCAAAGTGTCATTTGACACATTGCCATCTGGATCATCGGACAGGTTTAGAATGAACTGTGTAGCTCAGGAGGTGAAGGCCTAAGTGCTTAATTGCACTTTCATACTTCACGGAGCCAGGGGGACAACGGGCACTAGACGATTTACTGTTTGGTGCCCGCAAGGTTTGTGGGAAGGTGGTTGGTTTCGTCATGTCTCTTCTGTGGTTTGATCCATCTGAAAGGGAAAAATTAGTAATACTCACCCGTTGTCCAGTATCTGTACCTTCGGTCTTTTGTGCCTCGGAGCGTCGGCCGAATCATAGTTGGTGGCCTCTCTGATCAACGGGTTCCTATGCTCCTCGGCTAAGGTGTACAGCTTCATCGCTCTGTCCCGGATGATTTCGGTGACTGATGTGTACTCCAGATCCCTGAAGATGTCAGCGTTTCTTACGAACCATGGTGTGCCCACCGCTGTCCTGATGACCACGTTCTCCACTGCTTGGATCTTCTTCAAGTAGGTCTTCACTTGTTATCCCCATGCTACGGAGGCGTAGGTCAGCTCTGGCCTGATGAGGGCTTTGACTAACAGAAGCTTGTTCCTCAGGCTGAGTCTGCTCTGGTTCCCTACCATTGGGTAGATGAGAGCTCTCGTCCGCTTGGCATTTACCACGATGGCTTCGGTGTTCTGTCTCCATGTCAGGCCTTTGTCCATGATTACGCCAAGGTACTTGACGGAATCGTGCCATTGGATGTCCTCGCCGAACATGGAAACGTGTCCTGTTGGAGTTTCCTTGTGTCCTTTCCTGAAGAGGATCGTCTGGCTTTTCTCCGCGTTGACTGCGACTTTCCACTTGATGCACCATTCCTCCAGGAGGGAGGCTGCCTCTTGTAGTCTTCTGGTGGCGGTTATTGCTCTCCAGGATCTGGCAGTGAGGGCCGTGTCGTCTGCGTAGAGCGCCATGGCGGTGCCTTCAGTCCTTGGGAGATCCGAGGTGAAGATAGCGAACAGGTGGGGTGATAGCACAGAGCCTTGGGGGACTCCAGCTTCCATCGGTCGGTACGTGAACACGCTATCCCTGATCTTCACTCTCATCTGTCTTCCGTGCAGGTATGATCTAACAGTTTGACGAGTGCAATGGGATAACCCATACTCATCATTTTAGCTAGTAGATCATCGTGCCAGACCCCTGTCAAAAGCCTTCGCAACGTCCAGGAGAAGTGCTGCCCTGACCTGATTCTGGTTAAAACCTTTGGTGACTTTTCCAGTGATCCTGAGCACTTGGAGTTCCGTACTATGTCCTGTCCTGTACGCGAACTGTTCATCCGGGATGATTTGGAGCTCTTCGGTTTCTTCTTCCAGTCTTCTCAAGATGACTCGTTCGGCTACCTTGCTCACAGCGGAGAGTAGACTAATGGGCCTGTAAGAGGAGGGAGATTAGTTCGTTACCTGGCTTCGGGATGACGATGACGTCGGCCTTCTTCCACCTGTCCGAAAAGTATGCAGTCGGCATTATTACTAATTCTCACTTTAAAGCTGAAAATGCTTTAAAGTAATGCGTAATAGTAATGAATAGTATCCGCGACATTGCATATACTGCAACAGTTACTTGAAAGTGTAATAACCATGCAGTACCTGAATTCAGTAGAATTTACGTAATTGTTACTACACGGGCATACCACAAGGTGAATTTTACACTAAAATCGCAAATTTAATGACAATGACAGTTATGTAATGCCTACTATATTAAAATTCCTTTGCCAGTTCCCGTCACTTTGGTGCTAGTTGGGTTACAGGTTGAAGTGACATGCGACTAAAATTATTAAACGGACCACCTATCTATCATCCGTTTTTAGAATGTATTTGGTATTTATATACAGAGTAAGTAAGAATTAAATTTCAAGTGTGTTTGAAAATTCAAACCTTAACGTCCTGTATATGTATACTACAGGAAACAATCATTATTTTTTACTAAATTATCAAAATTTTGATCATTAAACTTTAAATAAAATAATAAATTTGGTTACGAGATATGGCGAAGGGATGCATTTGATGACCACCGAATATAGAAATTAGAATTACAAAATGATCTCATATGTATGTAACAAAATAAAATAATGAGTAATCAGTAATCGTTAATCAGTGTTTAGAACAATGACATTCTTGTTGAGTGTATGTTCAAATGGGAGTCATAAAGAGATAAAACAGAATTGCGTTATTCTTATTTTTGGGTAAATTTCTAACATTATTATACGCTTTCACACCAAGTGGATCACCTACAATTTTGATATATATTAAATTTACATAAATTCATAACTTTCTCACTGCCCTTTTTTATTTTCATTTAGCTGCATTTTTAGATTTAAATATTTACTACATTATGTGGAAATTTTATCACGAAATTTCAAATTTTGTTAAAACATTGATTGTAAAGTTATGACATCTTCAAATTTTCACAATGAAGAATTTGAAATAAAATATCGTAAACGTGTAACTCTTTAAATAACA
Source organism: Rhamnusium bicolor (assembly GCA_029963845.1). Taxonomy (NCBI): domain Eukaryota; kingdom Metazoa; phylum Arthropoda; class Insecta; order Coleoptera; family Cerambycidae; genus Rhamnusium; species Rhamnusium bicolor. The sequence continues at coordinate 356,471 of JANEYF010001881.1, forward strand.
AACGTTCTTATGGAAATTTGAAATATACATATCGATAAATTGGCCTCCTGATTATGAAAAAAATAGTATGTTAATATTTCATTTATTTTTTTTATCAAATTTTAATTGCAATATTTTTTGCAAAACTTCTCCATTTAAATATTGATAGTCAGGCCTTACAGTATCATCACTAGGGTCCCACGATTCAATATTAAGATATGGCATAATATAAATTTCACCAACTGCCACTGAAATTTTGCAAAATTGTTATTTAGACTCGAGATAAAACAAACTTATGTCACAAAGTCTGGAACAGACAACATTGATGTATTTTTTTCTGTACTAACATTGTTATGTTGAACATAACACAAAATAACAACCAGCAAATTTCGTAATGGTGAACTAAAACAAAATTCCTTTAAAATCGTTATTGTTTTTCCTTGTAAATTTGTAATTTTTAACAAGTAAACAAACAAGTAATTTTCAGTGATTTATCATGTGATTTATTAAATTATGAGGGATTGGGGGTTTAATACTAAAATTACATGTTTAAAAAAAACATGTTAAATTAGCAAATAAAATGCTATTATCATCACTCATAACCCAGATTATAATAGCCAACATAATTATGATGATAAGCTAAAGAACAAAATACGAGTATACTGAAAAAATTCTGCAACCTAATATGCTGTTCACCAATAATGAAGTGAACTAATTATTATCGAATAAAATGCGGAAAATTATTAAAACCGTAAACATGGTTATAAAATATATGTCAAATTATCGACCCTTATCATTAACTGGAGACTTATTAATATTCTGTGGAACATGCTTTAAAAAAGTTATCGATAGTTTAAGTAAATATATTTAACCTATACCTTACACCATCAATAAATTTAATTATTATTACTATTACTTACAAATTTTCAGAAAAACATTTCAAAAAACTTGATCAGCTGTATTGCTACATCGTGAAAAATCGATGAATAATTATAATACATGTTAATATTTGTTTAATTACCAATTAGTGTATTTAATTGTAAATTTATAAATATAAATTAGAACATATCTGAAAGATCTGATTCATATTTATAATACTAAGCATGTTTTCATTACTTACTTGATGATGAATCTCTTGGTTAATCTATGTACATCAAATTAATCTAGTGTTACAAGTACTCTATCTACATATCTATCTATTGCTACTGATTAAAATACGCAGTATGCCAAAAAGTGAAAATCATCCTACTACTTGAAATAAGATGAGGGACCAATGATTAGTTTGTACAGTGCTGGATTTGTCTGTGTAAGATTGGCATAATGATGTAATGACACGATTGTGAATTTGGTCAATAATTTTATAAATCAGTTAAATACTGAGAGTATCTCATTACATCGGTTTGTCCATCTAATGACATAAAAAGTATTGTTATCTCAGCTTCATCCCTCTTTGAGCAAAAGAAATCTTATGTTCAGATGTACTAACCGGTGCACAGTGGTCCGAAAATCCGAAAGTCTAAATTTAACATAAACAGCTTTAAATTTAATCAGAAAATACAGGCTACTTATTCGGATTTTCTATTCACTGTGACAGGTTATTATTAGAAACCCTCGCATACTATGTATTGTGTCAATGACGTTCACATAATTTTTTGTGATTAATTTGTCTATACTCTGTGAGTTATTATTATTATAACTAGACGATGGGAAACCTACCAGGAATGTATTATATGTATTATATGAATGTATATATATATATATATATATATATATATATATATATATATATATATATATATATATATATATATATATATATATATATATATATATATATATATATATATACATATATATATATATATATATATATATATATATATATATATATATATATATATATATATATATATATATATATATATATATATATATATATATATATATATATATATATATATATATATATATATATACATATATATATATATACATATATGTATATAT